>MU394058.1:236532-504323 GCA_022578605.1 Camillea tinctor
AACCAATTCGCTTAATAAATAATAACTTACCCAACCCCCCCAACCATTTTTACATTTCCACTATAATATTAAAAAAAACCCAATCCCACCAATACCCCCCCCCCCCCCCCCCCCCCCCCCAATATATATATATATATATATAACGTCCTTTTTGTTCCTTCTCTTGCTTACCCCTTTACCCGAGTACCTATATAACCCACCCCCCTTCCCTATCCCCTCAATCCTCCCAAATCGCCACCTTCGCCTTCTCCGCCTCCTCCGCGCGCTTCCTCTCCGCCGCGCGCTCCTCCTCCCGCCTCTTGCGCTCCTTCTCCCGCACCGCGCGGTCGTACGCGCGCTGCTCGTCCGTCGGCCGCGGCGCGCGCACCCCCAGCGCGCTCGCGATCATGCGCCGCGCCACCGCGTCCGTCTTCTCGGGCCGCGCCCTCTCGGAAACGGACACCGGCGTGCTGCTGCCGCTATCGTAGCTGTAGGGCGAGCTGGGTGTAGGGGGAGGTGCGCTGGGCAGGTGCGTGGTGGATGCTGTGGCCGAGGAGGAGGCGGAGGCGGAGGCGGAGGCGGGGGTGCTCGCTTTGTTGGTATTAGTGGACGAGGAGGGGTCGGCAGTGGGGGAGGAGAGCTCGGGTTCGGGGTCGGGGTCGTCGGATAGGTCCTCGTCTTCCCACGAGTCTACCACGACTTCTTTCTTCTTGGGTTTGGCCTTGGGCTTGTTGGTGTTCGCGGTGTCGAGCGATAGGTTCGACATAGCTTTCGTTGCTTGGCTGGCCATTGTAACGTGGGAGGTAGGAAGGTTGATACCACACTGAGCGGCGAGGTAGCTAGCTAGGTAGCTTTGCTGAATGCTCAGCGCGAGGGAGGACAGCGGGAGAGGTAACCGACTGAGCGATAACGACGTCCGGATGATGAGATTGACAAGGGTTATCTACTCCTTTCTATGGTTTCATCCGAAGAGAATATATATATATATATATGTAAATATAGAAGATCTGCTGCAACCACAAAGCTGTCGAGATCGTCTACCGACAATGCAGGAGAAAGGATCAGAGCTGCTGCAACGTCATGGGCGGACTTTAAGGTTGGATAGAAAATGTGGGGAACTCAAAATTGTGGGGATATATTGGCTTAAACCTTTATCTACCTAATCTCAGGTAGGCATGCATATATACAGTATGCACTGCCTTGTACATACACAATCTACCTACCAATTGCTTACCTAGGTAGCCATCTATCTTATAGACAATACACCTACCTACCTCTTATACCACGTTTATATGTAAGATCGATTACTATACCCATACCAGACTTATCTAGGCTACGTAGAATCTTGCTTCCAGAAAAATCTAATAAGGCCCAGTGAATGAAGTATAGTGGAGCTAGAATGGACCCTTAATTCTAGAGGGTCGAAAAGAAGAAGAAAAATCACACCAGTCATTTCATTAAGCCAGAAAGGTATATATCCTGTACAGGTATGATAGTGCAGAGTGCAGAGAATACACTAATACCGTTATTCTACTATGAAGTGGGTAATCAGAATGATAGGTTGGAAACATGTGTGAATCATCTCTCTGTTATCTCATCCCAACCAGACCCGTAGAAATAAAAAGAGGGAACAAAAGGGGTGGGGTTCCAGAGACCACTTTATAATTTACACGCGACAACACATAGAATAGGGGAATAGGAGAGGGATAATTTATTCTCACCCTGTGTACCTACATTGGTTCTTTTATGTGCGTGTTAAGAAGATCGTCTGAAAAAAAAAACCAGAAACGAGCAACGACTATAATTCAATTTACGTACCTAGTGTAGTGTATTCCAGATGTCCATCTCGTCAAATTACATACAGTCTCTAGAATGACGTCAAAGCTACCATTCCAAGTAGAGGGGACGGGGCCACATTAATTATCTATACCTTGCTACCTCATCTATTTATATTGGGGGGTCGGGGGGTTCTTTATATTCTTTCGCCATCGCTGAACAACTCGGATACCAGTTACGGAGTACTAACACCCCCCTTCCCCTTTAAGTTGCGGGCGGACAATAAAAACAGTTTTATGCCGGCAACCCGGCCTTCACAAGGTTGGGAACATCTACAACTTGCCTTAAGGCGCTCTTCTGTTTCAGCGGTAAGGATTTTATACGCTACATAGAACATTCAGTTCATATATTCGTCTGCTCTTGTTTTCTTTTTGCTCTTAGCAACTGGCTCTGAAATACTTTTACGAAATATTCGTGATGGCTGCTGGGGCTCACGTGTGCTGGCAAGTGACGTCGGGTGATGGAGTAAAACAAAATAAGGGGTAGGGGTAAACAATAGATATGAAAAAAAAAAAAGCTTGAGGGAAATGGAACTTTTCCATCCAAGCAAGTAGGCCACCTCCTGGCCAGTGCAGTTCCCAACTCAACTGAGCCAATAGGCGAAAGAAGGCTGCAAACATATACAGTAATAAGGTAGCTGTGGAGTTGGGTGAGCCGCAAAGCCGAGCATGTCAATAACAAACCAAGTCAGGCTTACACCGAACCACACTTTGTGATCTGCGAATCGGCGTGCACGAAAGAAAAAGAAAAGAAAAAAATCTTGCCCCAGGCGCGAAGGGAGATTTCGTGGATCTGCACTTGTGTAATCTAGAACTACACTATATAGAGTAGGCTAGCAAAGGGAATATATCAACTGGAAATATAGCTGCAGTTGATAGTCTGATCGCTATAAGCTATGTTACAGCAGCAACTCATCAGACTGTTCATACTAACCGCAGCGGTCCGTTTCGGACTGGCGGTACGCCTAGGGGCTACAATAACAGCTCCGCCGCCACTCATCACCAACAGGGCTGCTGCTCTAGATGCCGAGAGCATCACAGCCGCTGAGGGCTGCTACCAAGTTGCTGACCTGGCTGATACGTGCAATGACCTAATTGCTGATTATCCTCCTGAAGATGCCGCTGGTGCTGAAGCCGCTATGTTCTCTTGTATGTGTTGCAAGGGGAAGACGTTTGTACCAAACGTGCTTAGCGATGCCGCCTCTTCATGTATCGACTATATACGTTCAGCCTCGCCGGATTCTTCGTCGAATATCGCCCGTAGGTCTTTTCTATCCACAGCCCACCCTCTTGCTTCGTACTCTTTAACCGTAATTCTCCCCCTTGTGATTTTTCTTTTCCTTTCCTTTCCTTCTTTTTCATCTTCTTACCAATCCCACCCTCCTTTCCCCCTTTTCCTACAGGGGATATCAAAGGTGAAGAAGCTCACACAAAGCACAGAATACAAAGCGTTAGAGACATACTGCGCATCGGCGAAATTATCCCTAGGTTCTTGCAAGCGGACGCCTAGCCTAGCTACTGCGTCAACGACCACTAGGTACGGTAAATTCTGCACCTCGTTCTTCGACATCGTGAGCGCCTGTTATGGGGAGACACCTGGGTTCGAAACGCTGCCGGTCAGCTCGCAGGTCAAATGTTACTGGTAAGTCACCTAACCTACCTTTCTTGCAACGCTTTCATGGGGTCGTCTTGGCACGCCGCTATGCTTGCTCTCTTTTTCTTCCATCTTGACAGCCGGGGATGGACTCCGTGGAACCTCTCTCAATTAGTGGACATGTAAGGCTAACCACATCCCTTTCCCTTAATCAAGCTACGCTTCCGACACTTACTACACTACATGGCAACCAGATTATTTCGGTGGCTTCGCTAGTGAGTGCGCTTCATGGGTTAGGACTGCTGACCCGGATAACTTCGAAGGTAAGCACCGATGATCCCTAAATTCTTGGGTCGACCTTAGAAAGTCGCGGATAGCATCACTAGCTCAGTTAACCTAATTCTCTACGTCTCCCAAAACAGTATATTCAAAATATGCGACTCTCTGCGCTAGTTATGGAGACATATTATCCGTCAGCAGGACATACGATGATCCTTCAAGCAGTGCGGCGACTGTGACGCAGATCGGCCTTGGTTTGATGCCTCCACCGACAGCTGCTGTGGTGACAGCAACACCGTCAACCAGTTCAAGTCAAGGCAGGGATCATGGTGCGTCTAATTTGTATTATACAAACGGAGCTTGGTTGTCGGTCATCTTTGCGGCGTTCTTTATGGGCTTTTGGCTTATACTGTAATAAACCCATAGTTTGAAAAGTTCTTTTCTCTTTCCATGCGCAGAAATCAAGGCCCCTGACGTTGGTATCGGGCAATGTCTACACCCCTTTAAAACTGTCTTTGAAAGGCAGGTCATTGATAACCGTGACAGCAAATGCTACTGTTGATGAGGTAGGCAAGCAGAATACTGACAGCTACTAGATGAACGATGCATCCATATTGTTTAGCTTACTAATAGACGTGTTATATGGGAAACATACCAGTTATTTCATCCATCAAACATGTCCATATCTTTTTTGCTCTAGTTTGCATAGGTAGGCGTATACCTTAGAAGGGGCTAGAGGAGTAGGGCCTTACACTCGGGTTCCCAGGGGTTGAAGAGCATACCAGAAATGTTTTTGCAAATATGATGAATTACGTATTGTTTGATCGTAGATCTATATTAACCATTCTTAGGGCCTCCACGGCCCATTCCGGATAATCCGCCTTGTCCGGGTATAGGTTGGCGAAGAATTGCCGTAGGAATGCCGGGTACTCATCGGCAATGATGGCGTTCCGGACCTCTCTCATAAGATTAAGCTGATACCACACATTATGAATAGAGAGGAGATGTGCCGAGACGGTCTCCTTAGCTGTATTATGATGGACAAAAGCACGGGTGATACCCATCGCTCCCTCTCCCGTTCTGCAGCAGGCACACTCGCAACCTTCCTCCAGAGGACCAAAATCATTCGCATATTTCGAATTGCGGATATTTAGCACGCCATGCTTCGTAATAGCATTGCCAAATCGGGCAGTCCGCGTAGGCCACACGCAATCGAACATATCAGCCCCTAGAGCAACACTGACAACCAGATCCTCAGGGTAGCCAATGCCCATCACATATCGCGGTTTCAGTTCTGGGAGGAGCTCGGTGCATGTCAACACCACCCGACAAAAGTCCGACTTTGCTTCGCCGCCGCTGAGACCACCGATGGCGATTCCAGGGGTGTTCCTTGCTACCATTTCCCTAGTGCACTCCCGTCGCATCTCAGTATCTAGCCCGCCCTGAATAATGCAAAACAAATTCTGCGTGTCGGGATTTTTGTGTGCGGCTATGCAACGGTCCAGCCATCTTACACTGCGCTCCATGGCTTCTCGCATCCGCACGTGATCAGGAGAGGTAGTGACAAGCACATCATCCAGCTGCATGATGATGTCGCTTCCGATAGTGTTCTGGAGAGATATGGAGTGCTCTGGTGTCAGAAGCATCGGCGTGCCATCATGAGGGCTCATAAATCTGACACCTTCCTCTGTGATCTTGGCTAGCTTGAGTAAGCTCACCATCTGGAAGCTAAACGTACTCGTTAGTATGTAAAAGGGACGAATAATGAGGAGGTCATTTCGAGAGGGCATACCCTCCGCTATCTGTTAGGATGTTGTAATGCCATCCTTGCAGCTTGTGTGCACCTCCAATGGCGTTTAGAACCTCCTGTCCGGGCTTCAGTCCCAGATGATAGGTATTATTCAAGCAAAGGCGGCAGCCGGTCTCTTCCAGCTGTTCAGGAGTAAGGCCTTTGAGGGATGCCTGGGTTGCAACAGGCATAAAAACAGGAAGCTGGACAGACCCATGTGGTAGAGTCAGGATGGAGGCTCGGGCTCGGGTTGTCTAGGACCGTGGGGTCAGACAAACCCGGAAGGTCGCGTGAAGGTTAAAAAAAAGGCATTTCATGGAAGGCTTACAGAACAACGAGCAACGAGCTCGAAGGTCAGAGCTGCTGAAGAAGCAGAGGCTATAGTACTAGCCATCCTTCTCAGCATTGACGGAACCGAAAGTAGTAATGCCGGCGGGGGGATATGTTCGATCGATGGAGACGGAAGACGAGGGACGGGAGACGGGAGAATTAGGAAGACTGGGTTTAGGATCTCAGATATTTTGCATATGCAACGTCATAGGAGAGACAAGATATGTATGAGGAGGTGGGGTTGGGAATCTTGGGCTGTCACATGGTATAGTGTTGTAGATATATTATTATCGTGTAGGCGGTTGAAATGCATGAGGATGCAATTTTGGCGTGGTTTAGTCCTAGCCTAGGGCTAGGGACTTAGAGAATGACTTTGATGTTAGTAGTAATAGGTAGTGTTAGATATGTATCTGTGTATTTAACCTACCTAAGTATCTATTTATCTATCTATCCATCTATCTATAGATCGGTAATTTGGGGAAATTAGTTGATGGGAACTAGAACCCTGCGATCTGAATGGTCCGTGTCAACTGTGCCGATTAGTACTGAAAGCCTATAAATTGTAGTGTACAACACAGTACGTCACCTACATACTATGTATTACCAATTAATTAACAATACTATGGGGCACAGAATACATGTACTACAGAGAATTTCCATGCTTCCTATTCTGCACACGACTGACCAATCACCTCCTTTCGTACTTCGTACACGTTTTAGTTGCGCTTATATAACTTACATCGAATAATATGAGGTAAGACAGCATAACTATTTATATTGATAGGTATAAATATACTTATGACTAAATTTTATGCCATATTTACGTATAGCAATGTAATGTAGCAAGACTAAGACATAAATTCAGTCAATAAATCATAACATTGAAAGAGTCAAGTCATGTTCAAGTTAGTAAATTATTCCATTCTTTACCAAGATGGAAAGTCAAAAAGTTGCAACAGCACTTGACCTGGAGAGACCCATTATACTATGAAGCAGCAGGGTTACAGAATACCTAGGTAGGTACCATACATGGTAGAAAAAAGAAGTTAGCGCCCGTTAAAAGTAAGAAGAACAGGGCTACTTAGTACTTAGTACTACCTAAGCCCCCAGCAACTTGAGTTTGCCAGTGGCAGTCTAGACTGGTGTGTCGAGTTGACGGGAAAAAAACAGTGGATTTGTGGCCTGATGCCCCCTGTAGCCAACCGAGATCGGGAATCTTCGGGCATAAATATGGTAATGAACGTCCTCATTTGGCCTTCTTTAGGGCACTGCTGCGACGGCGTAGGAGTCCTCTAACCTAGAGATCATACGATGCTGACGGTGCTATAAGGACAATTCGGCCAGCCCACGCGGAATTTGTTGCCTCCAATGAAAATGCCAAGACAAAAAATTTTAAGCAGAAGAATGGAAAAAGAAAAAAAAGAGAAAAAAAGAGAAAAAACTTTTTTAGCACTAATGAAAGGCGTTTCACTCCTTACGGTAACGGTCACCCTTATTCCTAGTCTGACCTATCATATTCCTCTCCCTATCCCTATCTTACCTTACCCCATTGATGACTTACACAACAACACTGCTTCATCACCGTTACCCGTTTGACTTACACCAATTACCTACCACTACCGCCCAGGTACTTTTTATTTTTATTTTTATTTCTTTTTAATCTAAAATGTCAACATGGCAAATATGTTGGGTTCCCACGAGCCTTTGCAATATCGCATTGCATCTCGGCAATTGCCAAGTTCTTTCTTCGATCTGGTCTCACCTTGGCTTGAAGCTTAAGTGAAGCTGCTTCGCCTGGTCTCTGGTCATTGGTTTCTGCGGTCTCTGGCTTTTGGCTTCTAGCCCTCCAGCTTAGCTACTTATAGCTCTGGTCTCTTTTTGCTTGTCCTTCGTCAGGAAAAAGCATCGGTCCTCATCTTGTCAGAGCTTGGCTAGACGTGGCCCTGTACACCTAGTCTGGGGGGCGATCTCGTTTTCTTGGCCTTCCCATCAAAGCGTCGCCAATGCCGTGGCCGGGGAATATCGCACACCCCCCCAAATGAGCACGCGACAAGGAACACCCCTTTAGTTTGGGCCTTGGGTCTTGTGGGTTTTTCTCCCCCGTATTTGTGAGAAGCCTCATAAATGCCATCTGCCGCCTCCCCCGACTGCCTCGTTTTCTCATTCCTCGACTAGTCTAGTCGATGATTGGTTTTTGAGCTCTGACTGTTGTGTTGCTCCTGTATTCCTTATCCTTATCCTTATCCTTCGTCTCCTTCCTCTGCCTGATACAGGTTGTGACCATGTCATCTCAGCAACCGTCATTCACTCTCTTTTCCCTCCTTCCCGTCGAGCTTAGGCTCCAAATATGGCGGCTCTCCTGCCATCCACGGGTGGTTGAGGTTTTCTACGACTCTGAAGAAGATCGATGCATTACCACAGCCCATCCTCCGGCCATTCTTCACGCCTGCCACGAATCTCGAAGTGAAGCCTTGCGCATATACAAGAAATCCTTCGGCACTAAATCCCACGAGCCGAGGATATACTTTTGCCATGAGTCGGATACTCTATACCTACCCCGCCCTCCCTTGATGGGCTACAATGATGATTCACGATCCTTCACCGAGCTTGTTGCGGATGCCGATGATATTGTCAACCTCGCCATAGATCATGTGTCGCCCACAATACGACGACCCTGGGAGACGTATAACAAGTACGCCTTGATGCAGAGCTTCCCTAGGGTGAGAGAGGTTTTCTTGGTCTTACACGACGACCCAGAGGAGGAGGACGACGACGACTACCATGGAGACATGGACCTGGCCGATCCTGCTGGCGATGTGTTGGACCTATGTCGTCTATTGGCGGACGTGAAAGAGTCATTTTCTTACGAGGTCGGGACGACGCATAGTGTTGGCGAGAAGGATGAAGTGGTTGAAGAACCTAAATTACCGCCGTTGGTTCTAAAATCGAAGGTCACGCCTCACTAAAAAGGGGTCAACGGACACGTGCGATCCAAACTAAGGCCAAGGACTAGGGTACGAGAGCAAACGCTACATCAAAATCAGGGGTACTCTGAGGTTGGTGTGAGGCAACACCTGAGCCACTGCATGCATATCTTGGAGTTGGATACCATAATTAAAAAGGGGATTGTTAACTCTACGAATGCCTCTAAGGAACAAGCGATTTTGGGGGTTCAGCGGAAACAACGAAATACAGGCATGAATGTATTTATTTCACCAGCATTCATCTCGGTAGCATCGATGTATATACAGCATGGCATATATGGCACGGCGTAGCATAGATAGCATAGCATAATAGGTTAGAGTAGGATCACGATTTTTAATAAATAATTCAACAATAGGTACTACCTAACGGATACTTACCTTAAAACGGTGATTTGTGCTTACTCTGGTTATAAAACATGTAGGAATTTGCACAACTTGCTCAATCCACTTCCCCAGAGAGCTTACAACGCACCTCAGAGGTACCCACGGGGTACATATGGAGTATCTACCCTAAGTTAAGGAGTTAAGGGTTGAAGTGGATGAGTTGAAGTTGGTAGTTGCAAGATCCCTGCAAGTTGCACAGGGCAAGTCAGCAGCCGCAAGAGCGAGCAGCGGTTCTGGTGGGATGCGTAGCAGGGTTCAACTTTGAAGGTGAGGAAAGTGATAGGGCGGGGCGGGGCATCTGAACCAAAGGAAAGCAGGAAGCTCTCTGCAACTCTGCAATTCTCTTTCCACTTTCGGTACTTCGTACACTCGTTTCGAAACGAGCTGTCGCCCCCCACATTTTTTTTACTCACACACACACAACTTTTTTGAATTAACATCACTTTGTTCACTTTTTATCATTTTTTAACATAACTTCGCAACAACATAGCTATACACAAAAACCCATATATTAAAATGAAGCTCTTTTTATTGCGAATATAATAATATAAATATTTTTAAACTAGCTTTAATATTAATATAAATACAAGTAATTATGCTATATTTCTTATAATTGCTGTAGTTTATTTGTTTACATTACGTAAATGTTTTATAGTTAGCAAAAAAACGCTTTTATAGCAGGGTAATATAAATGTTATGCGAGGTAATTAACAACAAAATGTAGTTATTATAAAAAATATAACATAATTACTTGCATTTACATAAATATTTAAGCTAGTTTAAAAATATTTATATCATTATATTCGCAATAAAAAAAGCTTCATTTTGATATATGGGTTTTTGTGTATAGCTATGTTATTGCGAAGTTATGTTAAAAAATGATAAAAAGTAATGTTAATGAAAAAGTGTGTGTGTGTGAGTAGAAAAAAATATGGGGGGCGACAGCTCGTTTCGAAACGAGTGTACCATCTGCAGTTGTGCCCCGCCATTGACTCACATGCAACAACTCAAACTCAAAAAATTACCTATCCAAAAAATTAAGTTTAACTTCAAAGGTAGTAGATACTTACCTACATAACATAAAAAATTAAACTTTGCTATATATCCATACATATATCTATATAAACAACAAGGCAATAAGAGACTGGCTAAAGACTACTTACATGTATAGGTACATATAGTTAGGACATTCCCTAAACCCACATAGTAGGGATGTAAGTAATTATGCACATACTCAAGTCTATCTATCGATGCTGACTACTCAGACATACAGATAAGAAAGAAATACCTACTATATATATTTCACTTTCTACATCCATCCACCTTCCCACCCACTCACCCACACACCCACACCCTACTCAACACCATGGCGACAGACGATGATGTCGGGCCCGGCTCGCGCGAGCTACCCATTCGCAGCAATCCAGACATCGAGTCCTTCGAGTACGTGCGATCACTACCCTACATCTATCTCTCGATCCTTCCATCTACCTAAGACTTCGAGACGTTGGACGATGAGGAATGAATCGCTAATATTATGGGCTCCCCTTCTTCTTTCCTCTCTATAGCATCGTGAAGACCTACCACCGCCTGCTCGCCGACGACCCAGACCTGACTATGCCCGTAGCCGCCATCGAGGCCCTGATCGAAGCCCTGGGCGCCTCGTCAGCCAGCACCGTCTTCGAGACTATGGATCTCGTCAAGGCGCAATCCGAGCGATTAAGCGACGCCGTCCGCAACCCCATAGCCCTGTCCCACGGCACCGACCTGTTCCAGCAGTACCTCGTGCTGTCGCTTAAGCAGCCTGGTCCCGGCGGTAAGGAGGCTAGCAGCCACGAGAACTTCGAGGTCGTCCGCCAGCACCTCTTGCGCAACGGTCGGCTGTTCGCTGCCCGTGCTAAAGATGCTCGTCAGAAGATCGCTGAGGTCGGGAGGTACGTACAGACAACCCAAAGACGCATATATATGGGAAGAGAAGGGAAGGGAAGGGAGGGGTGGGGGATAGAAAGCTTCGAACCTGGCGAGGCTGACCTCACGCCGGGGAGGAGTGGCGGGCTTGTCCGTACCACTCCCCTATGCGCGCAAATTGTAGGCGATACATCCACGACCACTATGTCATCATGACGCACGGCGGCTCGCGTGTCGTCGAAACGCTACTGAGCAAGGCGGCCGAATCGATCCCGGGGGACCCGCGGCGGCGATTCAAGGTGATCCATGTGATGGACGAGGCGAGGCGGGGACCCAGTGAGAAGGTGATTGCGGCTTTACGCGCGCGAGGCATCCCCGTAGCTGCGATATCCGAGGGCGCCGTCGCCTACGCCATGTCGACGGTCAACATGGTGCTTGTAGGTGCCGAGGCCGTCACAGCCAACGGCGGCATCATCTCGGGCATGGGTACTTACCAGATGGCTGTCATTGCCGCAGCTCGCAAGAAGGATTTCTTTGTCGCTGCCGAGCAGCACAAGTTTGGCAAGACGTTCCCCCTGACCCAATTCAAGCTCGGCTTCCAGCAGGACGTCATACAGTTCCAGGCCAAACCCAAGGAGGGCCAGGAAGCGCCGACACCGGTCGAGAACCCGGTTGACTATACAGTACGTTTGCTCGCCTATCTATATGTCTTATAAAGACTGGGATGACACTCCTCAATTTGAATGTGATGCCTATTTATTTATATATCATGCTAACCACGGATGCTGATTATTTAGCCACCTGAGTATATCACCTCCTTCTTTGCTGACCACGGCGTTCTTCTACCCTCGGCAGTCGCCAAGGAAGTGCTAGACTTCCTCTTTTAAGGACAATTCCCGATATGAATAATTACCGTTTTAAAAATGCAGCCTGGGAAGGTTTTATCTTATCTCATGACGAAGGGAGCATAGTCTTTAATGAGATTAACGGGCTGATTTTCTTCACCTGCTGGATGCATTGTGTGGAATTAGGGCGGTCCGGAAAAATTAACATAGAAAAGGGGATATTTTTGGCACATGGTCGTAGGAGAGAAATAACGTATCTCTTCCTCACCGCCTATCTACTTACTAGCCGGAACCGTTCCTCAAACAGAAACATGCTTCTCTTGTTTCAAGGAATGAATACATGCATGTAGTAGGGATAAAGGATGGTAGTGGCGGCTATGGTTTAAGGTAGCTAGGTTGTAAGCTAAAGAAAGGGGCTTCGAGTGGAGGGGGGAGAGGGGAGGAAGAAAAATAAAAGAAGCATAAGTAAGATTCTAAATTATGTTCTTCCCTTCTACAACCAACACTAGAGAATGCACGATAAACAGCATATTGTTTTACCTTGTTCTCTCCCGCATAATTAGTGAGGAGTAGCCCAGTCCGCCTAGCAGCAACCCCTAACTGGGCAGGAAGAGATAAAACCTCCCCTCCTTTCTCTTGTCATGCTTAGAAATAACTCTCGTTCCAGCATACCTAGTGTACATGATACGCATGTCATAGGACTCGGTTACATATAGGTTACTGAAATACACTAGTCTTGTGCCGCTTGACTAAATGGCTTCTTGTTTCTCTGAAATAAAGGGCTGTTGGTGTTCATCTGAATGCCTTGAAGAATATCTTTCTCATGTAGCCGCATGAGCCTTGCGTACAAAATTCAGGTTGGATGCATATAGGTTGACCGGCCCTCCATTGCAAAGAAACGAAATATACCTAAGTAGGCTCTAAAAGTATGATTCCCGTTTTTACCTAAAGGTTCTCACGCGTAGTAGATGTAGGGAAAGAATATTTCCAAACGGGCAGCGAACGTGCGTCACGAGCTCTTTCTTTCTTCCATCTTATCCTGATCACGTTATCAAGGCCATCACGCATTATATTAGCTATAGGGTCTGTGTAGTCCTTTACGCCATCATGTAAATGAGAGTGTATTTCGAACCCTTTTGATGACTTGAGCAACCGAACAACGACCGTGTGATTTGCATAAAGAAAAGAATTCGTAAAACACTTCAGCCACCCATGTTTTTTTTGCCCTTCTCGAATGAATGCGAACAAAAGAATGATCATAGATAGCCGAATGCAATATGCCAAACTCTTCAAGAATACGACTACGGTGACGAACCATCATGTCTAGGACACATCATCCCTATGCCCCGGCTCCTGTCTCTCCAACGCCTCTTTGATTCCTCCCCGTGTGAATGATAGATGGATTGTAAGTATAAATACACAAGATATGATCGCTAAATATGGCAAATCTTTTCTTTTCGTCTGGGCTCTCAGCGCCCCCGCGTCTTCTGCTGTCCAACTTATAAGCGAGCGGCGGTATGGCTGGAGCGAGCCCTCCTGGGGGTAGATAGATACTATCTATGTGAACGCAGGTGCAAAATCTGAGAAGAGTAAAGCAAATGAATAAATAGATCATGCAACGAACGAACGAGCTCAGCCAATTCGCTGGTCTGCCAGGATTGAGAACTGACGGCTAAGATAGAAACAGATACAGAAGATATGACATAATGAACCATAGTTCTGAATTATTTCTTGTCTCGAACCAGTCTGGCACCAGCCCAAGGGTAGGGGTAGTTGCGTTGATACCAGTTGACACTATGGAGGGTTAGCAAACAAATACAACAGAAATCCAAAATTGTTCAATTTGAAGGGGATATTTAAGGTCGCCTACAAGGTCTTTCTCCCAGCAACTCGGGGAAGCGTAGCCCAAGAGCCACCGAGAACAATGTTATGTTTGCCATCAAAGAAATCGGCTTTTAGGACAAGAAATTCAGGTTAGCTTTTCTCAACCCTGAGCCTCGACTGATTAGTGGTGCGGAAGTCACCTACCGGTATAGGCAGGATATAATGACATGGGCTCGAAGCCCTCATATTTCTTCAGTGGTGAGCTAGTCCATTCCCACACGCCACCCATCTCAGCCTGTCCTGCCAGGCGATTGCCGTTTGCAGTGACGGCAGTGGGATGCCAATGACGGAAGCCGACATTGGCATCAGTTAGGTCGATGAAAAGCTCGTCTTTTGAAGAGTAGCCTCCATCGACCGAGCCCGAAGGTACGGATGGTGGTGTTTCTTCCACTCCGTTATTCACGAGGTGTCTAGATGGATTTTCTTAGCCATATATCTGGAGCTATTTCATGTAGTGATTCTTACGCATTGACTGCAGGAACGGTCCTCCCAAGTGTGCGCTCAATCTGCTTTCTCTTGCTCATGTCGACATAGGAATATATGCTACGAGCTTCCTCGAAAGTAGGAATTCGACCACCCATCCAGGCAGCACAACCGGCGAGTTCGTCGTATGATGCAAAGATTGGCCATTCTAGGGCATATTCTAACGGAACTAACCCATAAACAGTCCGTACAGCCTTTCCCTTCAAGAAGGACGAGGGTACGTGGTTTCCGTCGTAGTTCCCATGGCCGTTTGAGTTACCATTGATAAGTCCATTTGCCTCATCAGATCCCTGGATTCCCTCGGCCCACGAAGCAGGGAGTTTTGTTGTCTTCGTATCGTACATGTATTTGGCGTACTAAGAGAATTGGGATTAGAATTGCCACTGTTGGCTGCATGCTTTTTCTCACCTCCTCGTTTGTGATGGGCCTTCCCTTAGATTGGAAGTTCTGGACGTGTACACGTCTTGGTGGTTTTTCATTATCCCTGTGTTTTAGTTAGCCAACTAGACAATGTGAATCACGATCTTAGATCAGACCATCCAAAGTGTCCGCTTGAGTCCAGCACATCCTCGGGATCATCGAGTCCCAAAATCACATCCTGCTCAGGTATGTCGAACCATTCGTTGTCAACCCTAGATGACTGTGCTTCTCGTGCCAAGCCCTCGAAGTCTGGGAGCGGTATATGCGGTGGAGGTAACGTTTTGTCGCTCTGGAGCATCATGTACAGCAGGGTTTCAATGTGCATAATTTCGTGCTCATACCCAACCCATATAGCTCTTCCAATGACTCTAGGTATCTTCTCGACACCATGAGCATAGAGGTCTCTTAGTCTTGCCCTTACCCGTTCCTGGTATTCCAAGATCTCTTCCACAGAAGGCCACTCATCGGGAATTTCCGAGTGCTTATGACATAGCTCAGGGTTGTCTACATCTGGGTCTATCCCTCTCTCAAACATGGGTTGGAAGAAGCTTGGGAGCGTTGGGGGTGCGTGGGTTGTCTTGGTTAGCTGTATATCCAAAAAGGCCGGAATGTGGCCTAGGTAGAATATACAGGCGTTTCGAAGTTTGATAGGCTTGTCAAGTAGTTCCTCATTTGGTAGCATTTGCCTTGTGACAATGTCCCAAAAGAACCAGAGTCTTTCCCAATCCTTCAGGGAAGGGATGTTTGATTGGACATACTCGTGTGACTTTAGGCTGAAAGACATGGCCGGTTTAGTTAAGAGATGAAGAGCTGTAGATCATTAGCCAACTAGGTAGTTATGCATCCAGACGATTGGCAACTGTAAGTCCCTCCCCGCATTCTGATACCCTTATAAAATTACATCAAGATATTAATAGGTACCTCGTGAGATATAAGGGGGTATCCCCTGAGTGGTCCGACAGGTGTCTTGAGGCTGGGGAAATGCTGTTCATTCGCGGAAACAGCGTGACAATCCATGGGTGCATCCATGTTGCCGGTGTAAGGACGGCAGAGAGATCCAAAATTCACTTACCATAATCCTCGTCTTCCGTCATCCAGCGGTCAACTTCCATCATGCCTGCTGAGTCCCATAGGTTTTTGCACCCAAGTTTTGAATATTTCACTAGATTCCCGTGGTCAGTAGTTACTCCTAATCTGAAGATTATATAACCATAAGACAGAACGCGGGTTGTTATGACGCGGCTTTCAGAACATTTTTGACCTGGAGAAGACGGGTATTAGGGGAGGTAGCTTACAGCTCTGCTCAATTTGAACGCGCTCTTGAGCTCTGATGGTTTCACCCATGACGACAGTATCACGGATAGGCGAATAGAATGCCTGATGACGTCCTCCTTCGTTGTCATAAACGTATTCGCCGATGACTTCCCAATCACCCGGCACAAAGGCTTGTTCGCCGAGTACTTTGTTGGCATGATGCAATCCGTTGAGAATAAATCTTAACCAGTCAGTATATGAACCAAAGACCGAGGGTTAATGAAGTGGTATCGAACTTACTTATGCGTGACGCCCTTTTTGTCTAATTCGTAGCAGGTAGGTTTTAGTATAGCTCAACGTGCATGTCTGTACTACTGACCATTGTATGCGTGACTAGAATGCCAATGTTAGCGGGTTGTAACTACGGGAAGCGAGTAAAGTGGTATGTTCTGCACATACTATACTTTAGAGGGATCTGTGCATGAATCTACACCAATCAACAGGCTGTCCCTCTCGGGTTGAAGTATACCAGCGAAGCCTTTCAAGAAAGTAGCCGCCCCATCTCGAGGAAAATTTCCTAGCTCACTGCATTAGTTCCAATACAAACACACATCCTCGTAAATGAGAATCCACACCAATGCTGGACCCGAGGTGCAAGATACACTTCGGCTTGGCGAGAATCGCTGGTGTTTGTAGCCATTCACGGCCATCGTCATAGGTTCCGAGGAGTCCGTGGCACCGAATGTGTTCAAAAGCCGGAAGTTGAGCCAGAGTCCTCGAAAGTTCTTGCTCTGATAAATCTAGAGCGTAATAGTCGATCTTCTTTCCCGCATCTTCAAGAGCCAGGAGCAGGAATAGCACCTTTCTGAGATTACTAACATAATTGTGAGTTGCTTTCCCTAGACGGGTTGCAGCAGATCAAACTCACCCACTGCCTAGCTCAACAACGAGAGACCCAGAAGGAATGACGCTGGTAATCTTAGCGGCATTGAGCTTTAGAAGTTCGATCTCATGGTTTGTTAAATAATATTCTTCGAGATATGTGATCTAATAATTAATGAGCATGGGGCGTTCAGGTCACACGGGTAAGTTTATACCAACTTCCTCGAATAGTTGTAAGCCCTTCTCATCATAGAGGAGCAAAGTAGGGAGCCTCCGCGGCCCCTCTTGAGGACGGAAGAGATTGTGAATATCTTCTTTCAGGTTAGACGCTACAGTGGCCTGACGAATGTCGATAATGTCAGCAGCACTGGGCTCGGGAGCTTTCTGAACCCCCTTGGCCAGCTTAGAGGGGGGAGGGGGTAGCTGTGGAAGCACAGGAGGTACAAGGACAGACGGCATAGCTGCTAGAAAGTAAAATCCCGGGACGGTGTTCTGCAGCTATGGGAGTATCTGAGACAAGCTAGAGAGGAAAACAAAATGGGATTTATAGTGCAGACAAGGTAGTTATTATAAGACAAGAGTAGCTAAGCAGCAGACCCCAGACCGGGGAAAGGAGGAGCAACAAAGGTACTTACCACAAAGGGGGCAGTGAGACAAGATGCCTGAGGTTTAGGTAAGTTAGGAAGTAGACTGGTAAACTCGGGACTAAGCTGCAAGCCTCGTCTGGTGGCATGGAGTTGAGGGCCAATAATGAGATGGTGATGTCAAGCCGGGACCTAAAATTGTCCGCATCGCCAGACTAGACCCATCTAAGAGAATGGTAACCAGTGACGACAGTCTCATCTCCATCTCGGGCCCCATTTCTTTTCCTGGACACAAGGTACAATGCAGTAGGTATATAGACGGTACAGAGGAGTACAGAGGAGTACAGATGAGACAAGGGGACTGAGACCAGGGGACTGAGACCAGGGGACCAGGACCAAGGGGCTAAGACCATGAATATGACCACGACCATGAATATGAACCTATGATGGGGGCCTCGGGTTCTTCCAATGGGTCCTTTCGAGCTCTTTCGGTCTCTGCATAAAGTTTGACTTGCCGACCTGACACAGACTTGACAGTCAATTGTATGCCAAGGGGAATTAAATGAGCGAGCGAAAACTGGATACGTTCTGTCATATCCTGCTGCAAGTTGGACCAACTCATGACCCGTCTCGGTGGGATGTTGAACAGAGTAGTAACAAATCAGGCCGAAGCAGAGCCACGAGAGAACTACCTAGGTACTTAACCTGGTAACCTAGGTACTACTTAGTATGAGCCCTGGACCACTAAAGCCACGAAACCCCGCAATTATAACGCCACCACGAGGTTGTGTTCCAGTAGAGGGAAAGAGCCTGCTGTCTTTTTTCGCTTACTACTCCGAGTCGTGATGCTTTGGTTGTGCTGGGTTGTGCTGGGTTGTGCTGGGTTGTGCTTGGTTGTGCTTGGGATGCCCCTCCTGCCCTCCCACTTCCTAACAAAATAACCCCCCCGCTAACTTTTAATCCCTGTTCTTTTGCCCCGCCCTTGCTTACCTACTGCTACTACTTGATCTCTATATCTACGGTTTAAGTAGTACATACCTAGGTACATAACCTAGTATAGTTCCGCGGAACATGAACTCTACCTTAGTATATATGTATGTACTTACCATGCCATATGCCACTATAATGAATTGGTGCAAGTAAGCTCTGCTAGTACTTTTCTTGTACCAGTTCTCCCGTTGCCTATACTTTTCTCCACCCTCCGCCCTATGTCAGCCGTTCTACCAAATCTTGTCACATGGCGTTGTACATAAATTGGAACAGAAAAAAAAAAAAAAACAGAGGGAATGGGAGTTAAACATGTGCAGCGTAGTGCCTATCATTGATTCTCTCTCTCTCTCTCTCTCTCTCTCTCCCTCCCTCTCTTTTCTCTCCCTTCTTTCCTACACTACACCTCCTCTTGATACTTCAACGCAATCTGTACAACCTGACAGACTATATCATAATTTCAGCCCAACTCACCCTCCATCACGGATGAATTAATATAAATAAAGGGTTCATATATAATTATGAAAAAAAACTAACCGCAAAATAGAAAGTGGTATGAAATACTGTTGTTTTTGTTCGTGTCTGATCTACAGTTTATTAGAATACGAGCCCGTCTAGAATATTACGCCCTAAGATGTTAGTCATTATAAAGGTGGTGCATGTAATATGTAAGTGGCCTAATGAGCAAGTGAGAGGGTGAGAGTGAGATTTAGAGCCTCTTCACTTTGCTTATTGTTTACCTATTCGGGTAACACTATAAGACGAGAACGGATCCCGCTAAAGTAACGAGAGAGCTACGTAGGTCGACAACGCACCAATAGCATCACTCACAAATATAATAGATCCTAGTTGTCTCAATGCCCCGAAACTGCCGCTCAACCTAGGTATTACTTATTACATACTATGTACCTACTACTGGTTACTAGTTAGTTAGTCGTGGTATATGTCCATATGGATATATGGATATATGGACATATGGACAGGTTCTGGTCTCTACCTGGGTACGTGGTGTTCCTTTGGTGCGTCTCTGCATCTCTGCATCTCTGCCGCACAAAAAAAAAACAGCTGGTCCCGTTGTCCCGTTCCGGTCTTGTGCGTTCACGATCCCCCTTCTTTTTCGTCGGCTACGTCACTTCTACGAAACCTAGACATCCCACATACACTACACACATACAGTGGGGGGAAATTAGAAACGACCAATTTTTTTCCTTTACTTCAACTACAAAACCTTCCTTATTAAAATAACTATAACACTTTTAATATATAATGTTAAAATATATAAAAATTATATTTATTAACCTTAAATATTATATATTTATAATATGTAAACATTTTATTTTTAACATTTTTATTTATAAAGTTATATAATAATATATATATATGGTACTTTTAGCCGTTACTTTTAATATTTTAATTTTGCGGAGTAAAAATAAAAATTTATTAACATTTATTTATTTATTAGCATAAAATAAAATGTAAAAAATAAAATAAAAGCAGTGTATATAAAAAGAAATAATAAATATTACATATATAATTTTTTCTATTTTTTAACGGTTTGCAAATGTGAAAAAACTGGTGATGTTGAGTGAAAAAAAAAAATTGGTCGTTTCTAATTTCCCCCCACTGTAGCACATAAGTCCACTATATAGGTCACCACCTATATAACACATAGTATTGCCATGCTCCACTTTCCTTACCCCTCTCCTGGATCCGGGTAGCTCCTCGTCGGTAAGTAGCAATTTTCGATCATCTTTCTAGAATCGTACGTAAAATATCTTTCACGTGGTGGTTACATTTCTTCTAAACTTGCCCGGATTTGTGAGGTAACACTAACACTTGCTGCAAGTCAGGGGGAAGCGGAGTTGAGGGGGTTACTGTATACTACTAGGCCTCGCGGTAACACTTGCAGAGTGGCATCGAGTGACATAGGCTGGCATAGAGCGGCCTCCCTCCGACCTCGTGCCCTCGTGTTACCCTGCGCTTCCGCGACCTGCTAGTCTCGTCGACCCCGTCTCTCGCAGCCACGAAACCCGATCGATGCGCATTGTCCCCAAGTCCAAGATGCGGGGGACCCGGGTCCTGCAGCTGAGCGCACAGGGAGAAAAGGCGTACCAACGCATAGTATTGGATAGCTAATCACGTTGACGCCATCCGGTCGTCTCCAACCCATCAGGTCATCCGAGACATGCGGACCGCAGGAGATCAGGGGGTGCCAAGGCCTTCTCCTCTCTCATCCTCCTCCATGACAAATCAAGAATGAACAAATATACCATCATCCCACGTTTTCCTACTATACCGTCCGCTCCGGATCCGAAGTCCCCTATCTCGGCGGCTGATCTTCTTCGCAGCGTGATCAGCATATAGGGCGGGTCAGGTGATAATATTCTATATAGATTGCTATCATCTCTCTCTCTCCCTCCCTTTGTCTATCTATCTCTCTTTATATCTCTTTATCATTCTTATTACTACTTATATCTATGTTTCGTCTCATCTACAACTATATGGTATACAGGATTCTGGTGCCCAAGCTGATCATTTTTATTTTAGGTCGAATTAGCTAAGGTTCTGGCGATTTTAAACATCAAGTTACTGAAAGCACGATGATCAGACCACTGAATCCTATAAGAACATTATAATTACCAAATGATGATACAAGCTTTCTTGACCGCTTCCGTGTGGAAAAGGGCGAGCAACAGAAAGGCTGGCCACGCTAAAGTGGGAACTGACATAGGGAATATAAATATAGCCCGGTTCATGGTTTAGCTTACCACGATACATTGATATATGCCCTTGTAGAGCGTGGGGGTTACCAAACGATTGTGCAAGGGACTAGAACTGACTTACAGCTCCCCCGGGCTAGCGCGGTTCTTTTACAGGCCATTAAACCTCTTTCCCGCTACCCGTTCACATGGACTCCACCATTCCCCCCAAAGCCTCGGGTGTTTCCCTAGTATAAACTACTATGATAGTGGTTGATGTAGATCAACGGGATCCTGACAATGGGCACTGTCGTACGAGGGAAATCGCGCATTAAAGGACCGAGTGTTTTCTGCAGATCTGGGGCATAGTTATTTTGTCGAATACGTCTATAATTGAATTCAATGCATTTTAATTTATTGTAATGTGAGTAACCAATATAATCCTATGGCGTAGAAGATTGAAGGCGGGCCTTGTTTGGGATGACTTAGACCTAGACTCCAGGCTAACATATCTCCCCGTAAGTGCAGATCCATTAACCATCATTCATACTCCAATGTTGTGTGCTTGAGGTTGAACTTTTCAATGTCCGAGAAAGCTCGAGGCCCAAAGGACAACTATATTCTCACTAGGAGAGACGACGGATGCCCATGATGGTTGGTTGTGCATTTTATTCCCCAGATGAGAGTTTATCAGGACTTACACCGTGTTCAGACCGGATAGAAGCTAAGGGGCATATGTAATTACAATATTCCACATCTCGTATGGGAGAAAGGGCGAGATATGGTGGCTAATGAGTACGGAAATAAATAACAAGCTAACAATAATAGAAAGGAGCAATCAGTTATTAGCTTGGAAGCCTCGGAGTTCTCACGACTCCTTCATACCAAATTTATAGTGGGTCTCCGTCCCGTAGTACTCCGTATATACCAAGTGCTATCCTCCCGGGGTCGTGATTGAATCATGTGACATCCCTACTCAACATCATTAACACGCCTATCCGATTAACCACTTTCAATCTAATTCGTTGTTTTCCTCATATTAGGTTTCCTAAAGAGTTACTTATAGATATAGACATATGCTTCCATATGAAAAGAGTTACACTTCTCTACAGCTATTCAATTGAGCCAACTGACACACCTATAATTGAGTTTACATAACCCTGCCAGCCCTTATCGCTACACCGGGCTTATAACATCAAATACATGCAACTATTACCTCAAAGAATACTTACACATCATGAGTGTTATCTCGTTGGAAAATTCGGATGGCTAATTGTAGTATCCATAATCACATACGATTGGATTAAGGATATTAGAAGCAAGAATAGCAAAGGTGTTGTACAAAATCTACACTTGGTATCCATATACGTACCCGCTCCTCGAGTCTTTATCAGAGCTACAAGGTACATCAGGTTCTAGTCTTAAAACATAGGTGCTTATGGAATTTCTAGTTCAGAGATGCCAAAACAGCATTGCCTTTCACGACTGAGGAGCCCGTCATATATTTGACTGTTTAACCCAGTTATTGAGTTGGAACCATTTGTCGATTAGCCAGCACGTTTATCAAAAACCCAAACGTGCAGTTGCCACTTTAGCCAAGATAAATCGGTTAGGCGGAGTATATGATCATGAGGATATGATATAACATGTACCCCGTACCTAGGGCTTTGCGTTCCTTATGTAATTGTTTGTTTGTTTGTTTTATTGTTTAACGTCTAGGCTAAAGTGGCATATGCCTCTTTTTAGCAACCTTTTTAGAGGTATAAAACGTGGCAAGCTATAAGTATATTTATTTATGCAAGTATATTTACATTTATTAAAGTTATTTTTTGCTTTTAAGGCTTATTATTTTTTAATTAGTAGCTGCTATAAGCTAATTTTGCTAATTTGCTATTATATAATTTTATTTTAATTTATTGTTTTTAAAGGAGTATTAAAAAGTTTTTTTCGTTTTTAAGTAGTGTTTTATGCCTTAATAAGCTATTATTTAAACTATATAGCTATTATTTAGTAAATAATAAATAATTTTAAAAACTTTTTTTATAATTTCGTGTTTTTTATTTATTTAAAATTAATTATTATAAAATAAAAGTATTATTTCCTTTATTATTTTATAGCTTTATAAAAGCTACTATTTTTAACTTTTTGTTTTTGTTTTTTAATGCTGCTTTTAACATTTGCTATTTTTTTTTATTTTACTAATTATAACACTATTTTTTTTAAGCTTAAAAAGCAGGCATATTTAGTTAAAGTAGCTTATAACTACGTAAAATTTTTAAAATTTTAATAAGTTTTAAATTAGTTATATTTAATATGCGTATTTATTGTTTAAGTTAATAAGCTTTAATTAGTATAGCTTTATTAAATAGCTATATTTGCTTTATTTGCTATTATTTAGCTTTATTATAAGTTTTAAAGATTTAAATTAATTTTTTAACATTATTAAGTTATTAATATAATATATTATGTATTTTAAAGTTTTGCATTATATTTTTAATAAAAACAAAATATAAATATAATAAATTTTTAAGTTATAATGTTAAAATCGTTTATAATATTAACTATAGTTTTTATAAATTAATATAGTATTAAAGTATTAGTTAAAAGTTTTTTTAAAAAGTAAAAATGCTTAAAATTATTTTTTTAAGCTATAAGTAATTTTTATAAACTAAAAACCGCTAAAAATGTTAGCATTTTTTTACTTGCTATTTATTTAGTTTTATATATAAAATTTAACTATTACTTTAATATTTGCTACAATTAATGCTATATTAAGGTTTATAAAGCTATTAATAGCTTTTAATTTTATAAAAAAGTTAACTTTTTTATTGCTTTTTATTTTACAATAATTAAAGCTTTATTTAAAAGTTATATTATAAGTTTTAATAAGTTTATAAATAACTATAAATACTTTTTAAAAAGTAATTAAAGCATTTTTTTAAGCGTTTTATATAGCAGCTATATTATTTGCATATAAAGTAATTTAATTTATAAAAAAACGTTTAATTGCTTTTTATAAGCTTTTAAAAGCTTTTAAAGCTTTAATATTAAATATTACTTTATAAGTATTTATGTTTTTATTAACTGTTATAACTTTTTTTTAGCTTTAATATATTATATATTTATAATTTAAGCTTTTTTTATTTTTAAACTTATTTAAAAATACTATAATTTTTTAAAAAGCTTTTATTATAAACTATTATATAAATAATTTAACTACTTTTTTTTTATTAATTTTTTTTATAAAGTTTATTTTAAAGCTTTTATTAAACTATAAAAAATATAAAACATTATATTTTATTAGTAAAAAAAGCTAATTAGCTAATTATAAGCCTATTAAAGCTTTTTATAGTTTTTTTGCTTTTTTACTTTTAATTATTTTTTTTAAAATAATTTTAAAAGCTAATAAATAACCTTTATATATTATTTATAATTTATATACGTACTTATACTTAACTTAATTAAATATTATTTTAGCTATAAATATGCTTATTACTATAAATAATACATTTTTAAAAAACGTTTTTTATATTAAGAAAATTTTTTTAATTGCTTTAATTAAAGCTTTTTATATTAATATTATATACTTTTTTAACTAAATATTAATAAACTTTTAATAAGTATTAATTATTTTTTTAACAAAAGTTTTTTAATTTTTATACTATACTTTATTGCTATATAATAATATTAATAGCAAAATAGTTTTTATTACTTTATAAAAGTTTATAGCAAAAAAACCTTTAATTATAGCAAATAAAGCTTTAATATAATTAAAAATTTTTATAGTTTTAATTATTTTTATTTTTACATGCTTTTTATACTTTAACTTTTTATTTAAATATACTTTTAATTATTTTAAAGCAATAAAAGCTTTTAAAGTATTAAAATTTTATATAAAAATAAGTTTAATTTTAATATTATTTATTAAATTAATAATTAAGTTAAATTGTTTTTTTTTTAATAAAGTAAATAATTTTTATTTTTTTTAAACTAAAAGCTATTTTATTAAGTTTACTATATTTAAAAATTTTATTTATTTTTTTTAAGTAACTTTAATACTATTTATTAATGTTTTTTTATATGTAAAAACCGCTATATTGTTAACATATTTCTATTTAAAAAAGTTTTTTTTTATTAATTTATAAAAATATAGCATATATAGCATAAAAAACTAAAAAAAGCTTTAAAAAGTTTTATATATAACTTTTTTAAAAAGTATAATAAAAGCTTTTAAACAAATAAATATTTAACAGCTTAATAAAAAGCTTTTAATTAGCTTAATAACAATATTTAGCTAACTTTATTTTATTATTTTGCTAAGTAGCCTATTTTTTAAAAAAGCATTAAAAGCTTTTTAAACATTTAAAATTATTAATATAACTTTTTAACTATTTATTAATGTTAATTTTATATTATAAGTAAAATTAACTATTAAATTAATAGTTAATTTTTTAAAAATTGCTTTAACGTATTAAAAGTTAATAAGTTTTATTTATAATACTATTTATACTATTTTTTTAACTACTACTTTTTTTAAGCTTTTTTTTAAACATAATAATAAAGTTATAAGTTTTTAAACTTTATAAATAAAAAAGTTAGTTTTTTTAACTTTAAGCATTATTATTACCTCTTTATTTTTTTATATAATAAAGTAATAATTAAATATAAAGCAGTATTTTAACAATTATTTATAATATTTCCTTATAGCAAACTAAACTGCTTTAAAGTATTTAATAATAATAGCGTTAATTTTTAAAATTATTAACAATATTTTAATAGCATATCTTTTTACTTTTTTTATTATTATATTAATATTTTAAAGCAGCTATATTATAAATTATTTATTTCGTTTTATTTTTAAAAAGTCGTTTTTTAAATTATAATAAAATAAAATAGCTTTTATAAAGTATTTAGCTTTTTAAAAAAAGTTTACTATAACTTATAACTTTATTATTAATAAAAAAGCATAAACTTTTTATTTCTTTTTATACTAATTAATTACTTAAATTAAATGCTTATTTATTATTACGTTATTAATTTAGCTTTATTAGTAGTTTTTTTTAGCTTTTTTAATAACTATAAAGAACTTTTTGCAAAAAAAGCAGTTAAAGGTTTTTTTATTAGTTTTTTGCCACTTTTTTTATACAATTTAATATTTTTTTATTTATTATAAAGCAAATTTCTTTATTATATAATACGCTTTATTTATTACTTTAATACTATTTAATAATAAACTTAAAAAAGCTTTTATTGCTTTATTTATACTTATTTAAATAAAAATAATAAAAAAAAAGTTATAAGTTTTAAAGTATATTAAATTATAAAGTTTTTTTAATTTTTTTTTTTTTAATTTTTTATAATTTAATTTTTTTAAAAAGTAGTTTTTTTTTTTTTTTTAAATTATAACCTTTAATAATAAGTAGTTCGATTTAATAATAAGCTTTTTTACTATTAATGCTTTTATAAATAATATATTAAAAAATAAAAAGTTTAATACGTATTTATTTTTATATATTAGTTTTTTTAATTGTTTTATATAGTATATATTTATTTAAATAAACCAGTTTACTATACACTAGCTTTTATATAATATATAAGTGCTTAATTTTTAATTTAAATATTAAACATTAACATTTTTTACTATTAAGCAGTTTTTTAAAAGTTTAAAAGCTTTAAAGTATTTTATAATAAATTTTATAGTAAGCTTTTTATAATAGTTTAAAAAAGCATATTTATTAACATTTAATTATATTAAGTTTTTATAATAAATTAATTATTTCTTTTTTATTAATAAACGCAATGTTTTTTTAATATATATTATTACTTTAAAACAATTTTTTTTTTAAGTATTTTAAGTATTTATAAGCTTATAAATATAATACTTTATATAAGTTTAAATGCAATTATTGTTTTATTTAAATATTTATAATTTAATTACTATAATAATGTTTATACTTTTTATTTAATAGCATTGTAAAAAAGCAATATATACTACTTATAACTTATTAATATTATACATTGCTATATTAATAAATTTAAAAGTTACAAGCTTATAATAAGCTTTTTTTTTAAGCATTAAATCTTATAAAAGTATTTTTTAAATTTTATTATAATTAAATCTTATTAATAGCTTGTTTAACTACTATTTTAGCGTTAAATTTTTTGCTTATTTTTTTAAACTTTTTTATAAATATTAATATTAATATTATTAGCTTAAATATTTTTAAAAAAAAAACATAAGTAACTATAATGCTATTTATTACTATTACTTTATTTTTTAAGTTTATTTTAAGCATTAAAAAAAATACTAATAAATAATAATAAAAGTTTTAAAAGTGTTAAAAAAGCTACTTTTTTATTACTTTTACTTTATTATTTTTATTAAAGCAAAAAATTTTTATTTAATAATAATATAAATGTTATTACTTTTATAAAAGCATTTTTTATAATATATTATTAATTGCTAGCTTTTTTAATAGCTTTAATTTTAATTTATTTTAAAAAAATTATTATATCGTTTATTTAGCAAAGTTTATAAAAATAATTATTATAATTTATTAAAAAAAAGCTAAAATAATTAACGCACTTTAAAAGCTATTAACATTAACTTTAAAGCATTAATTTATAATATTTAAGTTTTTTTTTGCAATTATAGTATAAAGTTTTTTTACTGCAATATTTAATAAAGTAATACCTTTAACACTTAAAATTGTAATAAGTAATATAAACTAACTTTTTTATTTTTTAAGCTATATTATTTATTAAAAATAAACAAAACTTTTTAATTAGTTTTTTAAAAATTATTACTTAAGTAGCAATAACAATAATTAAGTTTATTTTATTTTTTAATATATATATATTTATTAGCATTTATTTAACTTAAAGCTTAATTTTTTTAATTATTATTTTAAAAAATATAGTTAAAAAGCTTTTAGTAAAAAAGTTTACTATAATAGCTAACATTTTAAGCATTATATAAACAATTTATTTTTTTAAAATATTTATTAAAATAACTTTAAAAATATTTTATATAACTACTTTTTTTTTATTTTTTAACAGTTAGTTTTTTATATTTAAATTTATTATTTTAATTACTTAACTTATTTTTATAAGTTAAACGTTTTTAATAACGCTTAAAAAAAGCTTTAATTAGCTTAATAATGTAATTTAAACCATATATAGCAAAAGTTAATTAATTAATTTAGCTTAAAATAGCTAAATTAAAACATAAATATTAATTTTAAATGTTAAAAGTTTAATAAAAAATACTTTATTTTAAGCAATTAATATTTACGTGTTAAAAACGTATTTTTTAAAAAGTTTAAAAGTTTATTTTAGTTAATTTAGCTTAACTTTTTACTTTATTACGTTAATATATAAAATAATTAATATACTTTAAAGTTTTAAGCTAATAATTTTAATTTTAACTTATATATTAATAAAGTAAAGTAGCGTTATAAATTAGCTATTAAATTATACGTATATAAAAGCGTTAAAGTGTTAACTTAAAATTTTAATATATTTTTTAATAACTTTTTAATAATTAATTTAACTATTTCCTTTAAAAAAGCAAATAAAATTATTTAAAGCTATTATTAACTTAATAATAACTTTTTTTTATATTTTAAACTTTTATTTAAACTTAATATACTACTTATTAATTATGTTTTGCAATAAAAACTTTATATTAATAACGTTTTTAATATTTTTTTTAACTATATTTAGCTTTAAAAATAGCTTAATGCTTTATAACTTAGCTTTTTTACGCTTTTAAAAGTTAATTATTGCTAATATTTTTAGCAGTGTTTTTGCCGTATATAAATGTTAAAATATTATAATTAAACGTAATAATGTTATAAGTAGCATTTAAATAAAAAGTAGTAATTTTTACTTAAACTGCCTTTTTAGTATTTTAGCGTTATTGCTAAAATTATTAGCGTTATTAATGTTTTTAATGTATTTCTTGCGCTGCTACTAACAGTAGTAAGCGCACAGATAATAAATAGAAGGAAAGGTGCGTTCTTTATGTAATATCAAGTCAATGAGCCACCAATTTCGCCATACCGATGGCCGTAATGATATCCAAAAGATTATCATAATTTTATAGCTAATTGACTATCATAATTTACACCCTATGTGGGAAGAAAGCATCAACGTTACGCGAGGAGCTAGAACCAAAAACACACGTCAATGCGGGACGTCTATATCATTTATCAGTAATAATTGTGCTCCTAATTCTTAGCGCTCAATTCTCGGATTCCAACCTTCGAACTCTTTGACGGAGGTTATAATATCTATAGTTGTATAAATGGCCACGGCCACTGATTATAACACCCCTTTAATACCTGTATTAAATAAATCCGTATGAAAACGATCCCCTATGAGACCATAGGATAGTTCGGTGATGTTTACGTCGTCACGCCATAGTAAAAGCATCTGTCTTTAGCTCTTTTAATTTTGCCTGCGGCTTGGTCCGGATGCACTCATAATTAAATCCCTTTGTGTACGTGAGGAACTTAAACCAGTTATGCCCGTAGTATTGACCCATTTCTGTAGAATAGCCTCGTTATCTCCAACCTACCTAGTTAGTTTATACTTTTAAGCCTAGCCGCATCACCTACGTATTACACAAGATGTTGGCAACTAGCTGCCTCTATCACAATAGTTCAGATTGTGTACAATATTATCTGATATACCTACTATTTAATAGACTCGGTCAAGTATTTCCCTTTTTCTATCAGAAGGGATGATATATCGCGGGGTACATGACAGTCCATACGTCGTAAAAAAATATAGGTACCTCTTTGAGCCATAAGTTACCGTATTATAGGTAGATCTGGTTCTAGTTCCCTGCGTAATAGAATTGTGTTAATCTAGGTCCTCGCAAAGCTCCCTGTGATAATGCTTAAGTAGCTTATTTATGATACGGATTCCTAGAACCCTGACTCGCTATGAGATTGTCAGCACTTGTATGTCTAGAAAGTTTCGACTAACTATTTTGTACTTTGATATTTTTAACACGAATACATTTTACGTAGTATTGGATAAGACCATACTTTGCTCTGTCTCTTAAACATCCAGACTCTCCCTGGACATATAATATTACCAAGAGTTAACGATGGGATGTTAGGGTGAGTAATGGGAATACTTTCAATAAACATATTCTCGGTTTTACCGAGTTGGACACTGGCTTGTTGCACTTTCTTGGAAGTTTTGTATAGAACTATTTATATGACGATTCCAAGCTCGGAGGTTCCTGATTTTGAGGCTGGAATTCCTATCCTAATTTTCATTCGTAGAAAGGGTCTTCCTATAGAAGCTATCCAGATCTATGAAAAAAGGATGACAAATGTATTCAAGGCGGATCTACATCTTTAACCCCGAGTATGGAATGTAGAGGAATGTGATGCATAAAGTAAGATAAGGTACACAGATCGATCGTCGCACTAGGCGCCATGGTGAGAACCGTTGATCCGAGCGATGGCTGGCTACTAGTACACAGTTATAACCGGGGATAGTTGTATAGACCAATCACGGAACTTCGAGGGATTAGGGGGCTCGCTATGTCAACCACTACCAGAACCTAGAAAAACGCATAAGCTGATATAACTAAGCCCTAAAAAAGAATACCAAGATATCAGAGAGCTATGGATAGACCAGACCAGAATAGAGAGAAGTAGACTGAATATTCTTTAAAATTCCATGATCCCACAGGTTATCGTATCATCTCTTCTGTAAATCACCTGCCTATGTAGCTTCAATAGCAACCTATAGGAGTAGTATCTAAGTCTACTAGGGCCAGGGATGGTCTTCTTCAGATCATGAAACTACGTGTCTCGTGCATGGAGCGTGGAGGGCTTTGTATCCGACTGGTGGACCATAACTTTCGTAAGGGCTGTAGGTGAGCACTCATCTCAACACACACCACGGATGATATGTTTGTGAAGTGTGACATTACTGTTTGCTTGATGTGGTAGTTTTTGCGCCCCGTTGCTGCATGTTGAGTTGTGTTGATATTACCAAGTGTTACGAACATTTCGGGATCGATCATGTACGATTTTTTTTTTCACTCTTGCTGTCCCCCTTCCCCCCTTTTCCTAAGTGCCCCCCCGGGAAGTTGGAATTCATCGCTGATTTTTTCAGAGGATGAGACCGACCGGCAGGAGTCTCGCCTGACTTGATTTACTTCCTTGATTTGATTGACCTATCTTATCCTTAGGGCGGATGGACACCGGAGAATAGGATCTAGCTTGACTAGTATCTTCTGGGATATGTTTACATGTATGGAACTTCTATTATACACCAGTTAGCACTAAAGGAGTGTCGCTGCGATGGTTCGGGCTGACGGAGGATATTGTTCAAGTTGGACTACTTATAACACAATCATCGATCCAGCCTCTGTAATTGTCTCTTGTAAGTGCTTGATTTTGGGTTATTTCCGTAGATATTCCAAAAGGTATATTTCCTGGTACACGTAGGAGAGATGGCTGCATGCTACTCGAGGTATTCTGTATAGATGATATGCTCACACAACAATTCATTTGCTCCACCCCCTTTCCCCTTTTTTATTTTATTTATTTATTTCTGTGATGGGGCATGTCCCAGCGACGTAAGCTGTTACTTTCGTCGCCTTGCTGGTAGGCTAAAGCAGGGCTGAACAAGTATGGCTAGGTGGATATGTAGCTTATGTATGACCCCATTATTGTCGAAATGGATACCTAGTCCGATCGATTCCATGCAGCTGTATTCAAGCCTGAGGTGTGGATGGATGTAGAGTAATAGTACCCGTATGGTTCACCAACACATACATGTGGAGTACCTTAGGTTCCAGAGGGTGACATGCGTTCGGGACCGGTGAAACTACCCAGAGAAAGATATGTATATGTATGTGTATATATATGTGTGTATATATATGTGTGTGTATATATATGTGTGTGTATATATATGTGTGTGTATATATATGTGTGTGTGTATATGTGTGTGTGTGTGTGTATGTATATAAGTATGTAACTTGGAAGACAAAAGGTAGGTATAAGAAGGCTTGGGTATATCAAATCAGCTGCAGTGAGACGGTTCTACCAGTTTCGAATGTAATCAGTCGGTAATCAAATAAGCAGGGAGTAACATGAAGTAATATCCATATAGAGAGTCGTTTGATAAGTCGTTTGGTCGTTTGTCAGATTTACTTACACCTGGGAAATAGGGGTGCATAGTTTAACGTGGGGGGAAGGGGGGGGAAGGGGGGAAAGAAAAGGGAAGGAAAACATACCTATCGTCTTACCTGAGATGGGGGGGCAGAGAAAGGAGACATTCTAATGAAAGAGAATTGGGTTAAAAAGGTTGAAGGTAGGTAACTTACAAGGTTAAGGTGGTTTAAAGGTTGAGTCAATAGGTACTAGGTTAGGTTAATAGGTACCTAGGTAAGTAGATTTCGGCAGATGGAATCGAGATTGGGAAATCGACAAGTCAGGCTTGACCCATATGTATAAAGTCCTGGGCCATGAAACCTACATTTATAGGTAGGTACAGTTTACCTACATACCTAACCTAGAGGTTGTAAAAGCTGGAGCTGTGTCCATGTGTGAGCTCCTTACAAGATCCTTTCAGGTGGGGCGAAAATAAAACAACCCCACGTTGACCCCTACAGATTTTCCTGGAGGGGCGCGCGGAGGGGTGCCGAGGGGTCCTTTGGGTTCTGAGAAGACCTGTGGGGACCAACCCCTCCCTAAGGTCAATCAGGTCAATCAAGCAAGCTGCGGAACACCGGCGGAAGGGTGATGATGTAGTTGGTTGACACCTCATTCGTCAGTGGTTTTGCAGTATTATACCTACCTACCTAGGTACATATTTTTATTTTATTTTAATTCCTGTGTCACTTTCTTCAAGGCAGCCGACAGTACATTCACCGTCCAATACTTAACACTACATAATCCCTACCCTCTAAATATCTTCCACTCCTAGGTATCACCTTAAGTACTTTACCTGCTCTCTACTTCACTTCTTTCGTGGTCCCCGACTCGGAGTGTGCTCTTTGCCGCCTTTTCATTCCCTTTATACTTACTACCCATACCTTTTTTTTCTTTCTTGATTTCTTTTTCTTTTCTACCCTCCGCCGACATCTCCTTCCTCTCTCTCCCTCTCCCGGGCCTATTCTTTATTACGCTCAATTCTTTTTTTTTTTTTTTTTTAAAAAAAAAATAAATTGTGTCGTCAACCTGTTCACCAAAGCCCCTTCTCCTCCAAGATGTGCGTGACCTACTTTTTCCCGTTTAACTTCTGCTATGCTACTAGCATTGCAACAAGACTAACTCTTTTGCGTGTGCAGGCGCATCACTCTGAGCGTGAATAACCCCGAGGTCGAGGAGACGGATCTCCGCCTCGTCACCCTCGAGGTCTTCCCCGATATGACCCTCGGCGCACTTCGCAGTTCTATCGAGGCCGAGGGCATACCTGCATCGGCCCAACACCTCTACCACAATGGCCAACTAATTACCGACAACTCCAAGACCCTACAAGAGCTGGAAATCTTCGATGGCGACATGCTTGCTCTCCACGTCCGAGATATGCAGGGTAGTGTTGCGGCTGGTCAGCGGGAACAGCAGCAGCAACAGCCCCAGAGAAGAACTGGTTCCATGTCGCAAGACCCCGAACTCATTCGGTTGCAGGTTCTGGGAGATCCTAGACTTAGAGCAGAGCTGGAGAGAGCCAACCCCCAGCTGGCTGGTGCCCTGGAAAACCCCCAGCACTTTGCACAGTTGTTCCAGGCCAGCGCGAACCACCAGGAGGAGGCCCGCCGAGCTCGGATACGGGAAATAGAAGCCTTGAACAATGACGAGTTTAATCCCGAGTCCCAGGCCAAGATCGAAGATATGATTCGTCAGCAAGGCGTTATGGAGAATCTTCAGAATGCCATGGAATACAACCCCGAATGTAAGGCGCCTTGACCTTCCTTCAGCTCTCCCCTTTTCAGTTAGCTCCATCTCTCATCTCTCACCTGCATCCACATCCACATCTATATCCACGCTTACTAACTTACTGCCTACCTATTCCACAGCTTTCGGCCGAGTACATTTGCTCTATGTCGATGTCAAGGTCAATGGCGTGAAAGTGAAGGCCCTGGTCGATTCTGGCGCCCAGGCCACCATCATGTCACCGTCTTGTGCCGAGGCATGTAACATCATGCGTCTTGTAGACAGGCGCTTCGCTGGTGTTGCCCGTGGAGTAGGTACTGCCAACATTATTGGCCGTGTTCACTACACCATGCTGCAGGTCGGTACGAAACATCTCCCTGCCGCTTTTACGGTTATGGAGGGCAAGGCAGTCGACCTCCTGCTGGGATTGGATATTCTCAAGGGTCACCAAGCTACTATCGACCTGGCTCGGAACAAGCTCATTATCCAGGGCGAGGAGGTAGAGTTCTTGGGTGAGTCGGACATTCCCAAGGAGACGGAAGAGGCAGTCAATGAGGAGCCCACTGTTCAAGGGCCTGGTGGAACAACTATTGGTGCTCGGTCCGGTGCAGTCACGGCGCCTTCAGCTTCGTCTTCGGGGCCTTCAGCAGCTTCATCATCTGCGGGACCGTCGCGACCCGCTGCCCCAGCCATACGTCCCCAAGCTCAACCTCAGCCACGACGCGTCTTCCCGGAAAATGACATCAACACTTTGATCGCATTGGGTTTTGATAGACAGGCGGCCATCAATGCTCTGGAGGCGACGGGAGGCAACGTCGAATATGCTGCTGGCCTCCTATTCCAGAACTAGTCGTGGCTACACTATTTGCACTTGAAACGACGAGCCGGCAGCCGACTTATGACGGAACAGCACGGACACAATGTCTTTTCGACAGCGATAGGGGTAGCCACTTTTCCACCTGGGAAGGGACGTAATTTGTCGTGGGAAAGCCTGCTAGAACTGCCAATATCAGCCCTGCCGCAGTGCTTCCGCCAATACATTCCCCAATACATTCCCTCACCCGCCGGATATTGGAGTATGTTGGATCATCATTTTTGCATCCACCGTGAGAGCAATACGATGCGTATGTGACTAGTCATCTGCTTTTAGATCAGACGTGCTTCAGGGTATAGATGGCACAGGCCCAGATCTTGGAGTAGGTGTGGAAAACCTAGCTTCCTCTTGCGTTGCTTAGAACTGCCTCGGACATAGGCTATAGATGTACTCTTTTTTTTTCTACTTGCGTGGTTAGGTGAGTTTAGGTAGGCAACACCTCTACGCGGAATTAAATAAAAGCAAAAAGAAAACTTGTTTTTAACTTTGATTTTTTTTTTTATCTATTACGGTTTGATTCGAGTTGTTCCCCTTCATTTTATAACGAAGATTATGTTGTGCTCTAAAATAGAAGTTCTTTTTCCCCCCCTTCTCTCTAGGTTAAGACATATGTAAGCTATTTCTACTACTTTCTGCTACTATGGTTACTACAATCACCGTATCTTGTAGACGCAAGGCTTGAGAATGCTGTTCTCATCCAGCGCGCCGCCGCCCTGCTGCACCTCCACATCCGCCTCGATGAACTTCTTCCTGTGCTTGGACGCTCCTCCCGCGTCGCCTCCTCGCTTGGCCTCTCTGGCGGCGGCCGCCGCGACCCCCTTCCCGACGGTGGGGGTGGCCGCCTTAACGAAGCGCATCTTGACGAACATCTTGTTGCGCAGGTCGACGGCACCGTTGCTGTCGCCGTGCTGCTGCAGCAGAAGGAAGCCCCGCTTCCGCAGCGCCTCGACGAAGGCCGACACGTCGGTCTCCTGGCGGCGCGCGTCCTCGGCGCCGTCGACCACGACGGAGAGGTCGGCCGCCTCGTCGTTGTCGTGGTCTTCGCCGTCCTTGCCTCGCTTCTTGCTATTCACCTTCCTCCGGTTCCCGACGCTGTGCGCTACGGGTCCGCCGTGGGACTGCTGCTGCTGCTGTTTCCGGCCTCCGGCGGCGGGGCCGAAGCGGCTCTTGATCTCGGCGACCCAGAGCTCGCCCTTCCAGTGCAGGATGCGGTAGGCCTCGTCGACGAAGTCGAGCCAGTTGGTGCCCATGAGGGCGAGGCAGAAGATGGCCACGTCGACGGCGCCGTCGGGGAGGGGCAGGTTGGCCACGTCGGCGCGCGTCACCAGCGGGTGAGGGCTCTGCAGGTCGTAGCTCAGGACCCGCAGGTTCAGGCGCTTGCGGTCGGACTGCAGGGCCGTGGCGAGCTTGGCGTCGCCGCAGCCGAGGTCCGCGATGGTGCAGGAGCCGCCGGTGCGGGGCAGGGGCTGGACCTGGCCGCTGCTGTTATTGTGGTTATGGCTGTCGCCGGCTTGCCCCGACTTATGACGGTGGTGGTGAGGCGTCCTCTGCGCGCCCCGCTGCTTGATGTCCTCGATGTACCCGTCCACCGGGTTTTCGGGCCACACGTCTACCTGCCGCCGGAACCCTTCGTGGTACTCCTGGAACATCTCCGGCGACTCCTCGAACAGCTGGAAGGCATCGGCCGACGGCTTGGTGTAAAGCGTCTCGTTAAGGTGCCGAAATCGTGCCGAGACTAGTTTTTCCCTCATGGCAGCTTGTAAGGGGGTGAGTTTTGGTGCTGCTGGTGCAGGGGCCCGAGTTGCCTGGGTTTGACTACCAGCCGGCCCATCCTCATCTCCCGTGTCCTTGGTCCCTTCTTGAGCGCGCTGGTCATCTTTGGAGGTTTTCTTCTTTTTCTTGTCCTGTTTCTTGGACTCCTCGCCTGTCCCTCTTACATCGGTTGATCCTACAGTAGTTTGCTTGTCCGCACCTTGGGTGGGCTGACTATGGCCTGCCTCCTCTTGTGTCTTAAGCTTCTTCAGCTTCTTCTTCTCTTTCAATGTCAGACCTTTTTTGCCATTGCCACTCTGATCTGTTCCTCCGATGACACCCTGCTCTGGCTTAGACTTCTTCCCCGATCTGCCCTCGATGACCTGCTCCCATAGATCCGCCACATTAGAGGCGTCGACATTAGATGGCATAGACGTCCTCTTCCGTTTCTTGGGGTTGCTAGACTCATTCTGGCCTGGGTTGTGTTTCACTGTTGTCTCCGTCTTCAGACTATCTGCAGACACAGCCCAGCCGGTTACTGCGAACATGCTATGGAATTTGATGCAGGACTGTTTGGTGGCGGGTAGTATGTGAGTGATTTCAGTGAACGGCCGGGCTTTGAACTAATTGAAGCAAATTCGGGATATTCCGAAGTGATTTTTTTTTTTTTTTTTTTTTTTAGGTTATTTGACGACTGTATGTAGATATGTAACCTGTGTAGTAAGGTAAGTATGCAGGTATTAAGATTGAGTGATGAGATTTGAAGATGAGTTTGCTATGGAAACTTTTTTTTTGCCGTGTAGTAAGTAGTCTACACTAGTAGTCAATGTACCTAAAGGTTAGTGGGCAGTGGGTTAGAGTGGCCCCACTACTTCACATTTTAGTGTCTACATCCATCCAATCATATGGGTTGATTCTCGATCACTGTATGTACGGTCCCCGAGTAGCCAGGTACCTTGCCTATCCACCTAGGTTAACTTATCAGTTCATCTCACACCACTTCACTTACACAAAACAACATCGTACCTATTGGCTATTAACCTTTTTCTTGCTGGTAACTATTGGTATGGTTTTATGTAGGATCTAGGATCTTACTTACATAGAGCCATTACAAGCCCATCATCATCCAAAATCACTTATATCGCAATGTGGAAAACCCACTAGGTATTTAACTAAATTCTCACATATCGTCTAATTTTATAATGGGCTCATTTTGTTCATGGAGCACCTGTCTAACCTTCACTAATCGAGTCACATTACATATGCATTTTGCCTCCTCTCCGACATGTTGGAAGCAAATAAGAATAAGAATAATGATAACACTACTTGCCTATCTATCTAGCACCTACCCGACTCCAGACCCGTCCCCGTCTGGTCTACAAGGATCTCGGGCGTATATTCTCGGACCGTCTAAAGCTCAGAGTTCGGCTACTACTAATAAGTTTCTAGAGTTACCTACCATCCATGCAGCCATGTACCAGATCGACCGTTCATCCCTACATAAGGCTATTAGTAGCTACCAGATGAAACCTGAGGTTCATCAGACAAAGAGCACAAGCAGCGGCATTGTGTCCAACCCATGGTGTTTTTTTTTCTCTCGTGCCACCGCCGGTTAGAGCCCGACTAGTAAACACAATAGGCCTCCAACCAAAGGATGCTAGATGAGGCCATAGGGCAACGGGTTGGTTCCGTGGTGGTTCCTGGGTGGCTTTCAGCCTCCTCATTGGCAGCGAATTGGGCCATCAAAGGCGCCGACGGAACAAGACGTATACGAAGATGCTGCAATCGTCACATCCCACCATCACCGCAGTGTAACCATCGACCTATTTATCTCACGGACATTTCCTGCTACGTGGATCGTCGGTGAAAAAGGCATCATGCTTGTAACCGCCCCTAGTCTGTTTTGGCCTGAGCATAGCCTCGCGGGCTCAGCTTTCCTTCTACGGACGAGGTTCAGACTTTCTCAGGCCATTAATCGAAGTCGTTCGGCAATTGATCAGGTGAGTCTAACGAAATTGGGACTGGGACGTCCTTTTTTTCTTCTTTTTTTTGGGGTTTCTTTTCTTTCATCCCCAGGCTGTATTACTTCCTATAACAGGGACGACCTAGATAGCTTTCAGCTTGCACAGGCCATCACTTGAAGTCCAAGGCGTGCTCAAAGATGCAAGAAAGCATAGTCGAACAAATCATCATGAAGGCCACCTTTTTCTATGTAGGTAAGCTATTATATCGAACCAGGAACTTTAGGGTCAGTTTCCCGAGACATCTGACGAATGCTATTCCTCCGTTCCTGTTCCTGTTCCTGTTCCTGGCACTCTCCTCTCCTGGTGGGAATGGCGTGCTCTTCTAGAAGTCCCGATGAAGCCGCTTGGCTGCACCCAGTTCCGTGAGGGAACAAGCACCAAGCACTGGGCGTGAAAAGTCCCGATCCAGGAAAGGGGAAACCATGGACATGGAAAGCTCGGTTTGCTTGAGCCGTGCCTTGGCCTCCGGGCGCAAAGCTCATACAGTATAAGCATAGCCTAGGCGACATCTGGGCATTTTTCCTTCGGTATGTCCGAATATGCTCTGTCTAGCGCTTTTGGAGAGTCATGACTCCTGGGAAAAGAAGAATGAAGAAGGAAAAGTCAGTCCACAAGTTGGTTGTGGAACGCAGCATGGAAGAAACACTAAGGCTCCTTATTATGTAGGTGTTGAAATGCGCAAATGGACGATGAACCAACAAAAACCACGTTTGTGTATGACGAGAAGACATCGATGCAGGGAACTCGCGTTTACGGTTAAACAAACAGGCTGTCTGGCGTGACTGGTTTGGTTTCTCCTGACTGTACTCTGTACTGGCGGTCGCAGTGAGATTAGCCCTCGCTGTATATCATGTGTTACACCTCGATCTACCGTGCCTTGGACGACTCTGCAATCCACCATTACCGTACTATGGGGTTCCTAGACACCCAATGCAGTCTAGCATTAGGAAGCCTCGTACAGCGCGAAGCACAGCGGCCGCCCACGACTGTAACATATCTTCTTTACCCAGGTACGCAACTGGTGACGGGTTACCGGTTGCCTCTAGTTGTCTGGATCGCGCCCCCTACCCTACTTGTAGTAGGTAGGTGTGGATAAACAAGTGGGAGATCAAGTTGGAGACCAAGTCCTTGAGTTCTCCATGCTGGATCGGTAATACAGTTTAAGATCTTGGTTCTTTAGCCTTACTTTTTAGCGTCTGTCGTTTACGAGCCCGTCCCGTAAGACCCGCCGGTGCAGAGCTGTGGTGGCGCTTAGCATAGCTTCATGCTTTTTCTAGGATCAGAGGTCCTAGAAGGGGGTGGACGGGCGACATTAACAACATGTACATCTAGTCATCGGCTGCAAGTCGCCGTTGCGGGAGATGGAGAGAGGGAAAGGGAAGAAAGGAGAGAAGAGAATGATGAGTAAAGGCTTGGAAGAACAAGAATAACATGACTTAACGAAATTAACCAGGTGACCTATATATGCAATGCATATTGTTTTATCTGCCAATTTTTCTTTCTTTCTTTCTCCCTCTTTTCTCTCTTATCTTTTTTTTCCCTCCTCATTTCTTGCCGGTGTTGGTTTGGTTTGGTTTGCGCGTAAATCAACCAGAAAAGATTCTGACAGTCATCTGTACAAGAAATACAGCCTTGCTCATATTGAATGGTCAGAGCTAACCAAGGTGTCGGGTATGTATTTAGTTTATGACTTGTAACAAAAAAACCAGCAAAAAACCTACCTAGGTATTATTCACTAATGTAAGTATGTACCCATGCTCTGGACTTATTTCCCCTTTCCTCTTCTGCCCATCCTCGACTTTGCAGCTACTTACTGCAGCTAGGTGAACGCCCCCACCCTATCCCGCGTCGCGCCTGTGCTTCTCATTCGTCAACCTCAACGGAAACCGAGATTCTAGCCCGCGGCGGCCTCTACCAACTCTAGTTACTCACTCACCTACCTACCCAACTTGGACCTACCTCCTCCTACTTACCTAATTACCTTCCTCCGGTCTATCCATCCTCACATTCCTTTTCTTCTCTGTGGACGAACAGAAGAAGAAGGGATCAAAAAACTCGATGCCCCTGAGCATACCGGCCACTAGCTGAGCTACATACCTACGCTATATTTACCACCTGGGTCACAGTCACACAATAATATAGCTAAGAGTTGGATGGACGCGGGTGGTGTGCGTGTGTGTGTGTGTGTGCGTATTGTATGTGTGTGAGTGTGTATTAGTTAACCGGCACTTTCACTACTCCTATTCCATCCTTGTCCTATAAGCCGTCTACTCCACGCGATATGAACACGCCAGCGATTAAGTCCCCGAATCTCCTCAGCCGATTCATCATTACTAGTCCTTGTCCGGCTTAATCCGTACGGAGGTTATCGCCCGTATCAGAGTCGGGCCAACAATTAGAGTCGACGGCAAATTCCTTGTTCCGTCATGGTTGTGCCCATCCTCCTCTGAACCCAAGACCAGGACCCATGGACCAGGAATAGTTTCTAACACACTGACCATACTATATAGTTCCCGCAGTATGGCCACCTGACAACCGAACAGGCTGTGTGTTTGTGAATAATATTAATAATAAAAAAGAACGAAGGGGAGAAAGAGAAAGGAAGAAGCCAGCTTTGCTGTTACTCATAACTAATACATACCTACCTACTTAAACCTACGCAAATACTAGGTTCGATCATGGAATCTACTGATTTGCCGTCTAAGGACGACTCTGCCGAGTCGCAGCCTCAGAGGCCACCAACACCGGAAGAGAAGGATGATACGAGTCCAACTGCTAAAAAGGCCCCTATACGGAAAAGAACGAAAACGGGTTGTTTAAGTATGCAGGGTTTCTCTATTGCTTTGCTCTTTTCTCTTCACTCCTGCGCCTCTTGATGTCTGTCTGCTGACTAGTATAAAGCTTGCCGAAAACGGCGGATAAAGTGCGATGAAGGGAGGCCGACATGCAACAACTGTTTGAAATCGAAGCGACAATGTGACGGCTACAACCAACGGGTTATTTTCAAAGATCCCCTCGGCGCCTTCGCAAACGCCCCTTACGGGCCAATCCATTACCCGGCACCCTCGCCGCAAGCACTGATTCGAGAACAGCAGTTGACAGCAGCCCAGCAACGCTCCTCGTCCCAGGCTCTGCAGGTTATTGCCCCCAAGCCACCAACGGTTGGGTACCCTCAGTTGATCGGGAGCCAGTTTAGTCATGTCTTTTCCGGACCAACTGGACCGCAACCTATGCAGTTTGACCCGGGCCAGTTCGGATCACAGCCTCCTCCAAGGTTCACATTCTTTCCACCAACAACTGCTGATGCCTTCTCCCGGAACCAGAATCAGCTGAGACAAGAATCTTCTACCAGTTCCGACCAGATCCCATCTGCCTCTAGTAGCAAGAATGCTCAGAAAGATAATCATGTGGTCCCACCACCGTCAAGACGTACGCTGGAAGGAGAAGGGAAAGGCAAAGCTATTGAAGAAGTTGAGCCGGTAGGAAGGATAATTGAGCCCGAGCTTGAGGCATGGGAGTATGCCGATTCGGAAGATGATGCGTCGATGGCCGAGTCAGATGACGAGCCTGTATTGTCACAAAGGGATTCTCAGTTTAGCCTGCACCAATTAGGAGTTGTGATGTCCCAAAGTGCTGACCAGCCGTACCACATGTTTGGTACCCACCCGAGGACATTTTCGACCTACGCTGCCGAGAACTTGCTTGCGACGTACAATCCCACGCCAGCCGATTCCCCCCTGAAAAACAAACAGGTGGCATCGATCTTCTGGCACTTCATACACGTTACCGGTCCTACTATATCGCTCTTTGAAAGACATCCGTTCGACCCGTCGCCTATTTTCCAAGGCCAGCCCGTGCCAAAAGCACGTCAACATATATGGATCTGTAAGTTGTTTTAATTTTACCCCTTTGCTGTCGTTTCTAATCGGTATAGATACCTTCCCGGTCCTGGCTTTAAGCCATCCGGCTCTATTACAAGCCATTCTCGCCATCGCCAGCTTGCAAATCGCCAAGCTTCAGGGAGTCCCTCCTACGGCATCCCTCAAGCACTATCATCTTGCCTTGAGAAGAATAGCCAAGAATGTTGCGCGTCCGGCAAGGCGCGCCCAGCTCTCAAACTTGGCTGCGACCCTACTCTTGGCATTCTATGAAGTGTGGAATTCTGACCATGACAAATGGAGTAGACACTTATTAGGGTCACGGTGGATCATTAAGGATATCCCTTACGTCGAAATGACAAGAGCCATGATGGTGCTCAAGCTGCAACAGAGACAACGGGAAATGGAACAGTCTCAGATAGATGGGTTCGATAGTTTTCCGTCGTATGAGGAACCAGGTCCTTTGCATCGGGACTGGGATCAAATCGATGTACCATTGTTGAGCATTCTAACTGGGCGAGATCTTACTTACGATGATTTTGGCATGATTCCCGAAGGTACGGGCTCGTACTCAACATCAAAGAACTATTATACGGAAAAAGATATGGAACGATACGAGCATCTTAGTGATCTGTTCTGGTGGCACTGCAAGATGGACGTCTACCAAAGCATTCTTGGTGGAACGCGGCTTTTGTGGGTTCACGAGCTATCTACTTGTTGAATATCCGTGCTGACTTACGCTTGTAGTTTGGAGACGGAGGATTGGACCCAGTGTCCACCAAGAGCGCCGATGGGACGGCTCGACGCTGTGTAAGTTCGTGTCTGATAAGCCTTAGGTCAAACACTTACAATTTTTAGATGGGGCACATATGACCACCTCATGCTTCTTCTCAGCCGCGTGGCTAATTTCTCATCCCGAGATCTTGCCCGGAAGCGGGAAGTATTGAAAGCCAATGGTGCTAATGGCCCCGGTGGCGGTCCCGGCGGTCAAGGTGGCCCACCGCCGGGAATGTTTGTGGGAATGTTGCCCGCCTCAGGAAAAGTCACTATGCCTATGGGATTTAGTCCTCCACGCGAGACGACGCCTCCTCGTGACACTTCTCAAGATATAGATCTCGACACTAGAACTGCCGAGGCATATCGTGAGTGGAACGAGATCAAACAGGCGTTTGAAGAACTCAGGAACCATTTTGGTCCTGATTTCGAACCGCTTGGTGCTGACGTGTACCCGTTGTCCAACACACCATTCGGTACCGCCGCACACTATCGGACATACTCTATTGCTGGTGTCTGGATGAACTACTATATGGGCTTGATCGTGCTGCACCGGGCCCATCCAACCATGCCGCCCGTTGCTATGATGGCAGCTGGCATCTCGGCAAGAACAACGGCCCCTTACGCGATGGAATTAGGTAGAATAGCAGCCGCGATGGAGGAAAACATCTCACATCTGGCTGAAGTCAGTACCCTAATGGGTGCGGCGCTGATTGAATGTGCTTTCCCCTTGTTCGTGGCGGGTATACAGGTGAGAACTATGAGACTCCGCGCCTCTCCTTTCTCATCCTTCTCTCTGCTCCTATCCAATGAGATCTGGTCGGTCAACTAACCATTTTTCCCCCCTGGCATTTAGTATCAAGATGAAATGCAACGTCACTGGCTTATTCAGCGCCTCTACGATATTGCTCGATTGACGGGTTGGCAATCGGCACGCCAAATCGCGGAGGGGTGCGAGTCAGCGTGGTGTAAGACGGCCCAGATGGGCCGGGGCCCACCATATCAGCGATCAGCTAACTTGGACCGCAACTTCGGACCCGACCATGCGATCTGGGGCAACCCTAGACGTATCGACCGGCGAATCCGAGAAGTGGAGAACGGAGACGATAGTCAGGACGGGGATAACAACAAGGATTACCAGAATGACGGCGATAATAACGATGCCTCGGCGCAACCTTCTCGGAAAATTGTGCTTGCCAAGGGTGAGAAGGCATTCTATGCCATGGGTCTGCTAGCCGTTGAGCAGGACCTCGAGAGACTTGACCTAGATGAAGCAGAGTCGAAGGCCTCATAGTACTGAACCTAGGATTTAGGGTTCGTATTGTTAAAATTGAAGAGAATCGCCTGGCCTCTAACCTAGTCAAAGAAATAGGATCTCGACCAACAAATGCATTATCTAATACCAATGTTGATATCGGTTCGATTAAGAGCCCTAGGTGTCTATGGACAGAATACGACGAGGGAAATGCCCAAGAAGGTGTTGAACAAGATGGCAAAGATTATCCAGGTTATATGTACAACGAGTTAGGAATAAATAGGGGATGCCAGTTGAAACCGAGTAGGGTTTCCAGCTAAATCAAGGAATATAGCTCGGCATGGTGTAAAGGCAAAGGAGTTATTATGAAGCAATGGTATAATCTTTGATGGAGCGCTCAAATGTATTATGCAGTCGGTAAATGATTATCATATCAAGGGGGGCATAGCCTTGAACCATAAAAGTCACTGTGAAGTTTTGAAGGAGAAAATCACCTCCTCTTCTAGGCCTCTAAAATGTGACAAGAAGATGAGGTTGAGGGTTTTCTATTTACTATAAGAAATCGTATATCAAGTTATTGAAACTATTAGATATTTCGCAGCCTTGGGAAAACTTCCAGAAACTACTTAAAACGTTATATCGTGTACCTATGTAACTGCGTACTGATGAGTTGGTGAAGCTGGTTCGAGATAAAGAGAGATAAATAGAGCGTATATAGGTTTATGAGGGGATATCGAAGATGGTGAAATTATTTTCGGGATTGAATTTCGGTTTACATATCCTCTCTTTGCCTACCGTCCCCCTTTCCTTCCATTCCCCCTTTGTTATCTTGGTATTTGGCACCTTTCTCTGTCCCGTCACTTCTCTATAATACCGAAAATTGAAAGTATTTATTCTTAATTCTTTACTCTTTTTTTCTTTTCTTATTTTATTTTAATTTCTGTGATGACTGTAGTACGCTAGATGATTATCTATTGTCCATCCCTTTTTTTCCTTTCTTGGTTTGCAGTTAATTTGCAGGTAGTCTCTCGACTACGGCGGCCATCTCCTCGTCTGTGTATATTCTGAAACCCTTCTCCTTCGTCACGCTAGCCAGCTGGACGTTCTTCGCGTCGAGCTTCTCCTCCATCACTTGCTTCAGAGTCTTCAGGACTAGCGTCTCGGCATCGGCAATCGTGAGGGACTGATTTGATAGGCATGTTAGTTTCTACGTGCTCGAGCGAGAGATACGATCGCTCATTGCTCACCTTGTGGTACTCATTCTGCAGTTCGGCTTGGGCACCCTCGCTGCCGGATCCGATGGCCTTGGCATCGTAACGGTAGAAGGTTCCACTGGGCTCAGCGTGATAGAGCTGGGGGCCGTCCTCGTCGTAACCAGCAATGAGCAGGGCGACACCGAAGGGGCGACTCATGATACTCTCCTCACCATCAGCACTCTCACCGAAGCGCAAGGCAAGGTCACAGATGGCCTGGGTACAGCTCTCGACGCGCAGGTTCTCGGCGTAGTTGAAAGCGTGGCTCTGACATTCGACGCGCGCGTGCTCTACCATGCTGCGGGCATCGGCCTGCAAGCCCGACATGGCGCATCCGATGTGGCGGTCGATCTCGACGATCTTCTCGACCGACGATGTCTCCAGCAGCGTCGACGTCACGCGCTTCTCGACGCCCAGGACCACGCCCTCCGATGTGGCTACCCCAATGGCGGTCGAGCCTAGCTTGATAGCCTCGAGCGAGTATTCGACCTGGAAGAGACGGCCTTCGGGCGAGAAGGTGCTGCGGTGGGGGGGTTGTCTGGGTCAGCACGGGGGAAACGGTCGGAGTCGCAGCCGAGGGGTGGTAAAGTTGGTAGCGAAACTTAAGAACCTACTTGATGCCTCGGTCTGTTTGTTCTTGTGTTAGCTACTAGCATTCTTAAACTATAGTTATGTAGATATATGTGTAGTGAAGTTACAGTGCACTGCGTACCATATTCAGATCTTGCCATAAACATCTTGACGGATTTGTGAGGGTATTTCCTTCGGAATAATCTAGTGGGAAGGACAAATAGAGAGAGGGAGGATCGTGAGGCTAGGTAGTTAAGTAGTGGTAGTAGTAGTAGTGATGGTGGTAATAGTAAAGTTGTTGTATGTAGTAGGTAATAACTTTGTATGGGGGTGGGGAAGGGGGGGGGGAGCTCTAAACCTAGCTCAAGGCTGCTACAGCGTTGACGAAGCTTGAGGTTTGGGCGGACGTCAGGCCTGTGCCTCGCCTAGCAGCCGCTTGCCTACTCCGTACCGTACCTTCCAACCTACAGCATTACCCACCCAACCCACCTTTATTAGTTACGTTACCCAACTTACCTAACCTAAAATATGTTTGCATGTACTGATGTACTGATGTACACTACAAAGCACTCAAGGTACATAACCTACGTCAAATGCGAGGAGCTTGGACCACCTATCAAGAAGTCCCAGTTTCAATGTTCCCGCAAGGGAGAAGGTTTTTGTCACTTTCAAATGTCTAGAAGACGCGCTTCCCTCCAATGACGCGCGACCTTTTTAAACTTCTCATACTCCGTAAAAACTTCCCACTTCCCACTTTCTTCCCACACATGCCATCGATAAGGACATTTATCAACCATCAACACTCCTCGCCGATTGGTGTTTAGTGTTTACACCCACAGCGCGACAACCCCATGCCCATGACATCGCACCACACGGCAATCCCAATGTCGCTGCCCCGCGATCATGTCTTCCAGGCCATCTCAGTACCCTCCAGAGCGGCGCACCAATGGAACCGATAATGGAAACCCTTCACGGCCCCGCGCTGGCACCACCGGTCATACTGGACACACCCCGAGACCGTCCGAAGGCGACCCGCGACGTGCCCGCTCCCCCTCGCGAGCCTACTCTACCCACGCCCACAAGCGCACAGCCTCCAGCAACCATCGACCCGCCAGTCGGGGTCTTGACGAGCGGAGGACCGAGCGGGTCACCGTAACCACCAAGGAGAAGCTGATGTCGCGCACCAGGACTCCCGAGAGACGCTCCAAGGAATCGGCTCCACAAGAAAAATGGAGGTCCAAGGAAACAGCCAAGTCTCGCCAGCAGCCCGAGGTGAGGCGGAGGGAATCAAGACCCGAGCCACCCCCTAGTACGCCGAGATACCCAATTCCTCTTTGTCCTTGCTTTGTTTTGGTCTAACATTTGAAAATGTCTGTAGCATCGTGGGATCCTATAGCCACGCTCGTGCCGCATTCCTCCGCTCCCCTTGCGCTCCGTGTCTCGTACCCCCCTTTAGCTTCTGAGGCTCCCCTATCGCAACAGCCCATACCTCTACATGAGCTATCGTTAGAAGCGCAGGAGGCTGCCATAATCGAGGATCTGCTATTCGTATTCATGGGCTTTGAGGGACAATATGTCCGCTATTCTTACTCCTATAATCCGACTGACGAGAGGGACCGCCTCACCGGCCCCACCTTTAAACTTCTCCCAGGACTTGACCCGAGTCTCCAAGACCTGACCATGTCCATGCTCAAGATGGCCACCCACTATTCGGCCCTCGAGACATTTGTCGACGTACAGAGCCGCGAGGAATTCGGCACCGTCAACCATGCCTTGTGTGCAGCAATCCGGAAGTACTTACAGGACTACCTGGTCATGGTCGCCCAGCTCGAAACCCAGTTTTTAACTAATGATACTTTTACTTTACATCTTCTTAATATACATACGCTTCCTACGGGTCAGATGCTTTTCCAGCTTTATTCGCTTGCGCATGAGCTTCTCAAGCGGAATGCGCTACTAGACGACGAAAGCTCCGAAGATTCAGATCCCGACGATATTGAAAATATCCTCGAGAATCTGAAAAGAGGAGGCGACCTCGTGCCGGGGAACATGACCGGCAAGAAGGTTTGCAAGGGTGGTGTAGTAATAGGCCTCGTTACTAAACGGCTAGAAACCATGTCTGGTGATCCGGCTGCTAGATCATTACTTACATCCCTACTACGTGATGCGAGTCGGCCTTATATGAATATGTTGAACGAATGGCTACATCATGGAGAGATAAGAGACCCGCATTCCGAATTTCTCATCAAGGAGCAAAAGAGTATCAAGAGAGACAGGCTGGAGCAAGATTATACAGATGACTACTGGGAAAGAAGATATACAATCCGGGAGCCAGATATACCGCCCCAATTACAAGGCGTTAAAGACAAGGTGCTTTTGGCCGGGAAATATCTTAATGTGGTGCGCGAATGCGGAGGAGTCGACGTTAGTAAGGTGGCCCAAGACGTTCCGAAATCCTTCGACGATCCACGCTTCCTAGATAATGTCAACAACGCTTATGCCTATGCCAACGAATCGCTTATGAAACTGCTATTAACCACGCACGCCCTCCCCACAAGACTCCGGTCCCTCAAGCACTACTTTTTCCTCGACCCCTCCGACTATTTCACCTACTTTTTGGAGCTCAGCGCATCGGAAATGCGGAAGCCAGTCAAGTCCGTTAATGTCGTCAAGCTGCAGTCGCTTCTTGACCTGGTTCTACGTCAACCAGGAAGCATCGTCTCGCTAGACCCTTTCAAGGAGGATGTCCATGTAGAAATGAATGAGGTCAGCCTCATAAAGATGTTGCAGCGAGTCGTCAACATCACCGGTATCGAGCAGGGAGAGAGCCTCCAGCCTCTCAGCAGCCAGCCGATCGAAAACGACAAGAATGCAGTGGGCTTCACGTCTTTACAGCTTGACTACACGGTACCATTTCCAGTGTCTCTTGTCATTAGTCGCAAAACGGTGTGGCGATATCAGGCGCTGTTTCGCTACCTTCTCTCGTTAAGATATCTTGAGTCACAGCTTTCGACGACATGGCAGACACACAACAGTGCCATTGTCTGGTGCCACAGGTCATCGGTCAGAAGCCTAGAGATCTGGAAGAGGCGGGTCTGGACACTAAGAGCAAGAATGATCGTCTTCGTCCAGCAATTGCTTTATTTCTGTACCCTCGAGGTCATTGAGCCAAATTGGCAGTCTCTAATGTCGAGACTAAAAGCCAAGGACGGCAGCCTGGATGGCTCGGGCAAACCGGACCGCACTGTCGACGAGCTCATGCAGGATCATGTGGATTTTTTGGATACTTGCCTGAAGGGGTGCATGCTAACCAACGGCAAGCTAATCAGAGTAAGTGATTACTAAATACTACGATTATCACTTTCATACTTACCGGTTATAGATCCACTCCAAGCTGATGCAGACTTGCACTGTCTTCGCTGCTTATACTAATTGGCTGTCGCGCGAGCTTGAGAAATCCGACCCGGATCTGATCGGTCCAATTAAGCCTCCGAACATGTCAGATGAGCAGTGGAGACGGTTCCAAGCTGTCAAGTCCCAAAAGTCGGAGAGCGGATCGAACAGCGTGCTTCTGGACGAAGAGACCCGGATCAGTAATTTGTTCGAAATCATCAAGAAGTGGGAAACAAACTTTAGTCGTCACTTGCAGATTCTACTAGACGCCCTGAACCACTACGCAGCGACGGAGACGGTCGTTCTCTTGAGTTTATGTGCGAGGTTGGCGACAGCTAATCAAGGTACAGAGTACGCCGGGCTGAGGACCGAGGAAGATTCCGCTGCTTAAGGACGATGAATAAGAGCGAGCGGGCCGGCGGGTGGAGGCAACAAATATCTCATACATCTATCGAGTGTGGTGAAAGACCTTTTTGAAGCCTTCGAGTTTAGTAATATAGATATCGGAGGCCAGGCAGAGAGAGCGAGGCAGGCGTTTTTTTTGGGCGAGGGAGAGAAAACCAGTGACATTATGAACGAGACTACGAAGTGATACCTTGATTATATCCAAATCACCAAACATGCGCAAATACACAATCGCCATGTCCCTATATGTATGCCCGTACGGTGTCTCATGCTCACATGTGTAGTTGCTCAGCTCGCCTAAGTCTCATGTCATATCAACGTTGCCCCTCGGTAAACCTTATTGCCTTCCATGTCCACATTTATCTCGGCTATCCAGGTCACAGCTTTACTACTATCCAACACATATGGACCTATTCAAAGATTCCAGTTTAGGGGCTCGATCGGGGTAAACTTTCAGCTAGTGGGGTTATTCAAAAGAATGACCTCCTTTTCGAACTCTCAAGTCCTCTCTCATATTCTCAGAAGGGGGGGGGGGGGGGGGGTTGATGTAGAGGAGGTTGACTTAATTTCCTGTTATTCAGGGTCTATATATTCCCTTTTTTTCTCCTTTCATTTTCCTGTAGAGTGAAGATTTACCTCTGCCTTTTCTCAGATTCCCTCCAATATCTTGCCCCTTCTCGCCTTCAAACGCCTAGTCATAACCACCACTGAAGTATTCGTACACCTCATAAACATTGTACAGAACCAGGCCAGCTCGCATGCGCGTACTTGCGTGCCCATAATACCCTTTACCGCCCTATTCAGCTTTAACCTCACGATCCGATAGCGTGAAGGTTCGGGGCCAAGCGGACATTCTCGACTGCACCAACATACCCCTTTCCCCCACCCCCTTGTTTCTTCTTTTCCCTCTTCCTTCCCCTTCCCCCCTTTTCAACCAACCACCTCCTTCACCACCTTCGCCACCTCCCCCTTCTCCACATCCTTCCCATCGAGCGCTCCCCCCGGCGCAAGCAGCCCCTTCATCACATCCCCGACGCGCGCCTTCCCCTTCCCCCCCGCCGCCTCGAGCGCCGCCTCCACCGCCGCCCGCAGCGCCTCGGGCGTCAGCTCCTCCACCCCGCTCCCCGCCACGTACTCGTCCAGCACGCGCATCTGCGCCTCCTCGCGCTCCACCAGGTCCGGCCGCGCGGCCCCCCGCGCCTCCTCCGCCGCCTCCTCGTTGGCGCGCCGCGCCCGCCGCAGGAGCGACACGACTTGCGCGTCGGTGGAAACCGGCGAGCTGGTCTTGGACGCGTTCTGCGTGGCCGCGAGGATGGACCGGAGCACGGCGAGCCGAGGCGCGTCTTTGGCGCGCATCGCGGTCTTGAGGTCCGATTTGAGTTTGGCGAGGAGAGGGGGTGGCGAGGGGGCGGTTGAGTAGGGGGAGAGGGACAGGCAGAGGGGGGAAGAGAAGGGACGGGGGGTGCGCTGGAGGAGTGTGGTTGTGAGGCGGGAGGTGGAGGGGCGGAGGGCGGCCATGGTTGTTGGTGGTGGTGGTGATAATAGTTATAACAGTAGTAATAGTGGTGGTGGTGGTGGTGGTGATGTTATGCTTTAGTTGGGGAGGTAGCTTTCACAGACGTGGGGTGTTTTATTTCATGAAATTGCTGGGGTTCTGTGTTATTATACTATAGTATAAGCCGAGGCGGAAAGATCGTCTTTCCTTTCTTCGATGTCTACCAGCTTGTATAGTAGGTTGCTGTGTAGCTTCGGGTAGACAAGTGTAAGTGGGATGTATTGATGTTAGAAAGAGTTATGCTCAGATCCTTGGCGAGGAAATTTGTGAAAGAGCTTCAATTGGCCAATGAAAGGTAGAGTACGTACCTTAGCAGCTTAGACGCTAGTAAATAAAATGCTTAGCTTTTAAGCTTTCTGGCCCCCACTCTCTGTCTACAATGTCAGTATGTGAGTAGATAGTACGTAAAACGATACATAGATACCTACCCCTCCCACCCTTTTTAAGTATCAACCTTGAGGTGTGGTACTTTACTTATCGTTTATGTACATAATGGCTGGGATAAAAACCAGTTTCTGTACCAGACACGATTGGAAATACCTAACTTAAGCAGCCTAGGGAGTTTATCGGTTATACTCCAGATGTTGATTCCATGCTATAGGTGTGCCTATACATATAAGCTAGTATCCTGTAGCTAGTATCCCGTAGAATAAAACCGCTCTGGAGAGTGACGATGATGACCTCGCGAGATGTTTCCTTGAATTGCTGGTGTACCTATGCATTTAGAAGACATCCTGCAATTCAGAATTTGACACATGGACCGTGCATGAGGACAAGAGCATCTGCCGAAGTACATATGCTACTATAAATTTAGTTATAGTAGATGAATTTATGCATGTTGGATAAACCCTTGCAGAAAGGAATAACCTGAACCTGGATACCGATCGTTATGTATTTCCTCGAGAGTGCTTTACTGATAACTTCGACGCAAAAAAAAGACAAATGAACATTATGAAGACCACAGCTTAGTCCGCCTCTCAGGTACAATATAGGTATTTGGGAGAGCTTGAGCCTAGGCTCCCACATTCCAGGAGCTGATTCATCCCTCCGGCTCCGGGTATTAAAGCTTGCGGTATTCATCCTCAGTCTCGATCGGTGATCAGCGATTTGGGCTGTATGACATGTGGACGTTAGGCATTGAACCAAATTCCCAATGCCAACTTCCTGAACAGGTTCAAAGGAGCCTGGATGACCGCACATGCAGTCGTGACAATGGAATACTCCGTCACCTGATGAACCAGATCAGCGAGATTGGACCTGTCACAGCATGGATCGGGATGTAGGTCTATACCCGCGGCAGGGTCCACTGGCCCTGGATGGTCCAGTGTCAGTTAGATCAGATCCTTGGCAGCACTTGGTTACACAGTCACACACAATCACACTGCGTCGAAGGAATGAACTTGGAAAATTCGACGTGATGCCGGCATACCAGGGCTGGTTCCAAGGATCGGACAAAGTTGCCCGTGATATAAGGAAGGTCAAGGGGGAAACACCGACCAAGTTTCGCCCGAAGGGAGATTCAGTTCTAGTTGTATGTGTCTCGTACGTGTTGTGAAAGTCTGCTTATAGCCTTCCTAGGTATATAAGGGACAAGGCTCTTTTGTTTGATTTGATTTCCTTTCCGTTTTTGCTTGCTAGCATCTCCGGTATTCTACCTACTACTTGGGAAGTTATGCTGGTGATGGGAACTCGGTGATATTGGAGGGGGGCCCACCAACAACTCGGTTCCGCCCGCAAGGGCCTGAAGGGTACATTGTATTAAAGGAGATCAGGTTAGATCATCACTCCATCCATCCATCGAGAGAGAGATAAAGAGACATGTGCTGTAGAGAGACATATCTGAGCCGTAATAGATATCATTTACTACATCGTCCGGGTGCAGGGTATATCGCAGCAAAGAAACAGGCGTGCCATGCTCGCAAGAAGTACCAGTACCCTACAATGCATACAACAAAGGTAAGGTTTAAAAACCCGACCCGACAGGATGGTTCAGGTCCCTAAGCGCGAGGTTGTAGTGGAAAGAACAAGCACCATTGATTCGTTACCTTCCCTTTGGGAGCTGCAAACCTTAAGCTGACCTCGTGCCTTCTAAGTCATCCCGCCTTGTCGCCATGCCGCCTTCCTGCCAACCCCCATCCTCTGCCGTCATCCACCTTCTGCCACCTGTACCTTTTCATCTTGCGCCTTCCGCTTTTCCTTTCCACCCAACTTTATCTCTCTCGCATGCTCTTGCTTATGCTCATGCTCATGCTCATGCTCCTCCCGCCCTCACCCTTAACTTTATCCATAACCTCATCCATAACTTCATCCATCACCACTCCCTCCTCAGCCGACCATCGAAGAAACATATACACAATCCAAAGTGTAAAAGAAAGATATTCCGCTTGCTACCAGTCAAGTACAGTTGACGGGTAGAGAATATCCAGTGCTATGCTACCTACAGAAAGAAAGATGCGACGAGAAACGAAACAAAAACAACTCGGGCACTCCATTTCCAAGGTTCCCTCTAACGATCCATAACAACCGTCATGCGTAAAAATGCAAATAAAAAAAAAAATAAAAAAAAACAAGATAATAATGAGATGCTAAATATACTGACCTAAAACACCGATATAAAAAAGGCCCCTAGTCCTTGTTGATTGAAACACAATAGAATTTCCCTCCATCTTCGCTAGATTGCGAACCAGTCTCTTTGCGGATTTGTTTCCGTCAACGTCTTGGCTTCTTGCCAACACACACATACCTAGAAACCCCCAAATCAGCATGTTTTATTATGAGACAGCATATGAGAGTTAAGGCTATGTCAACTTACAGCGGGAAGTACGGCTAAGAAACGATTCCAATTCCAGTCAGCCATATGTTTTAAGCTCTTCCCAAAATAAGGGGGATGGGGATAAGCTCGAAAGATTCACCTTCAGCGCGATGTTGCTAGCCTCCGATCTTGCTTGAGCAACTAAGACATGGAACTCTGTGATCGACATGCTATATGACATCGGTCAGATCGACTAATCCAGGGGACGTATCCTGTTGCACCTACCCAAGATAGTGTGTAAACGGGTACAGCGCAAGAGACGAAAGCAGCAACCGAACATTTTCTTGATTCGCGGAACCTATGTCGAACTCTCGCTGATCTATAATTCATAGTTATTAGTACTGGTATCGAAACAAGCGAGGAAGCATCCATACTATCTGACCACCCGCACATTGGCAACGGGATCATCCGCTCGTCAACATCGGTAAACCCGGCGTCTCTTAACCATCCACCAAGTCGGCGTGGTGCTCGCGGGTTTTTGCACTGCTCCATCGCGTGGAGGTACGTCTGCGACCATTGTCGCAGCGCAGAGCCTTGAAGCACTTGTAAGCAGTGTGCTGGAGAGGCTCAGTGCTCCGCAACACATACCATCTGTTATGGTGCCATTGTCGGATTGAGCGTTGAAGTCAATCTCGACCATCTGACACCACCCCCCGCCGCGTAGACACCGGAAGATATCACGCAAATATCCGGGCCAGCGACTACTGTTGATACCCCCGGCGACTAGTCTACTATTAATGAGGTCGAAGTGGTTGGATCGAAATTGGAACCTGAAAGCAGAACGTCAAGACCTTATCACTACTATTCACAGATATAGACTCTTACGGCATATTCAGGTCGTCAACATCAAGATAGAGGTTTTCAACACTCTCGTTAGGATTATGGTGGTGAGGGCTTATATCAATGCCGCGAACCTGGTCAATCACTCGTTAGTAAGACAACTATGTACGGGTGGTGCAGATTTTGCTGCGGCATCACTAATCGCGTCTTTCCGGATCTTGCTCAAAGGCTACAGGATGTATGCTAGGAAATCCGCTTCGTGTCGAGTTGAGCGATAAGAAATACACGAAGAGTGCACGGGGAGCTTATATTGCACGCGGCTGGGAAGTAAGAGTTCCCGGACCAAGGAAGAGATCAGGCCGTACGTGCCTCGCATCGAGGATTATCCCAGGCCACTTGAAAGGCCCACTACAGTATAGGTGTCAGTGTTTTTCTTTGCGATCAACTTCGCAACAATCGACTCATTAGGTCTTATATGTTCATTGCCTGTGCGAGAGTCTATAGCTCTCAAGGGTGGAACAAAAGGGGTAAGCAACAACTCGGAAAGCTCCTAACCGATCCTGTCCCAAATCCGCAGTCGAGTATTCGTCTTAACGAACTTATGGGTGGGAAAATCAATCTTCTATCGAACGTCATAGATAAAACTTCGTGCTGGATTCGCAAACGGATAGTCTCGTCCTAGGGAAGATGGATCAACAAAGTCTCGATTTTCAATTTCAAAAGGGGCGGCTACGGAAAGTACCTCGTCTACCGGTACAAAATATGTATTGTTGTTGATAGAATATCGTTGGTAAGTTCTGTTGTGGACAATGAACGTCTCCTGAATCTCTTCGTTGAGTTCTTCGGTTTCTGCGTGGCTATAAGTCGTTAGCTGTCCAGCAATACAGACAAACTGGGGGGGAGAGGGGGGTATCTACTCGTCCATTTCTACGGTTTGTTTCCCTCCTCGAAATACAATAGTCCAATATTGATAAAACCAGATGTAGTTTGTTTATGCCTACGTATTTTCTTATCGACTTTTGTATCAAATTCATGTGGCACTAGCGGTCTCGAGCATATGGAAGGTTATATGCTTTCGGGTTGCTGCTTTTCCCACCAGTCAGTCTTACATGGTTCGTCAACCTTTAGGCCTTGACCAAGCCCAAAAATACAATGACCCAAATTACCCCTTCATCTGTGCTTCGGACCGTTAGCGGCAACTGCATACTACTGCAGAAATCAAGTTGTTAAGGGCTCTTAAGCCTATGTGGAGCTATGACCTGGTCGAAACAACCACTGCCTGCATATTGCCCATCCACCGCCAGGGCTTGCACCCAACGACATAGTTGGTATTACCGTCGATCATGGACACTATGACTACTCCCCTCAACACAAAGCACTCCTCGGTTGTTCCGTTTGACTACGTCTTGTACATAACCGCGGTCCAGAATTCTGCATACAGAGCAACCGTCTCGCTTCTGCATAGCCCCTTTCATAAGGCCTTAGTTAAGGCATGCGCCTAGCTTTCGCTTTCTACAGATATACTTGTCTATTTGACGAGAAAATATTGCTGGTATAAGGAGCCAGCTATGCTTCTGGGGTACCTGTATTATGGATAGGTAATCGACCTGGCTACTTGCTAGATGGAAAAGTTCGCATTGGCCTAATGCCATATGGGGAGGGTAGTAAGGTCTAGTATGTGGTCTAATAGGATCGAGCGGCCACACGCGACGACCCGAGTAATATTTCCGCTGGCCAATATTAGCTCGGCCTCCTCCTTCCGCCCGACTTTGCTGACGTCCACGGCCCCTTGGCCGCACAGTGGTCATTCAGGCAAGCTATGGGCTCCTATAGCTCCCATAACCATAGGTTAACCAAACCGAGTGCGGAGTGCTTTCAAAAGGGCAGAAGACCTCGAGTTTCACTAAATGAACAACAACTCTCGTATAATTGGACGGTCTTGTAGACAATTGTGAAAGAAGTCCAGAGCACACAAAGTGGACTGAACGGTTTAGGCTGGCTGCTTCAAAAATGTCCCGAAGGGGGCGTACAGCAGCCGGTAGCAGTCAAACCCAGGCCACTGGTTCGGCAGTAGCTTAATCTGTCGCACACCCAAGTTATAAATTACATACTTCCAGAGACATGGACCTGGGTCCGCGTTCCCGGGACTGCTCAAGTCTTCTTGTACCGGTACAGTGTCTTGTCAGGATCAGAACTGTCGACTGTCTATCGCCTATAGCGAAGGAGGAGTATAGAAGATGGATAGTAAGCATGGCGCATGCAACCCCGATGCAAAAGAAATTTTAATTAGCTTACGGGATGTATTCCGTCTTCCACGAGTAGTGGCAGCGGTCAGTCACCGGCAGACCTCCACGTAGCGGGCCATCGTGATGACAGGGATGGAAGCCTGCAGAACATTCACCATCCCTAGCTTGATTAGGAAGAGGCTACAACGGGTTGCTACTGTCTAGTTGCAGTTCTGTTCGACATGTAGGGGACAAAAAATTCGCAAAAGTTCCGGGGCGAGTGGTCTCCGCTGCTGGTCATAGGCACCTTTTGTTTTCAGCCATGGGCCGGCTCCTTTATTTGCAATCATGCTTACGCCGTTGACACATTACAGAATTGGCAACTAGCTCATGGGAAATCCGCCACCAGCATCTGCCATTGACCTCATGGCATCCCCTTTTTTGAATTCGTAGCTTGACATTCACAGGTTGAACACGTTTAGCTATATGGACATTCATTCTATTTGAGACTTGGCCGTGGTTACGGGCTAGAACTCGCAGCATTTATGCTCACCCCTCCCCCCTTTAACATATATATTAGCATACATGCTTATGACTTCGTGTTCTTACGAAAGACCGAGCGAGCGGGCCATCTGGAACCATCTTGTGGAGTCAGCTCTAAGATACATATCCTACACAGCTACATAGTACATGCCCCGGCAAGGGCGCCGATCTCCAGGTCGTTGGGATGGGACATACATGTGACTGGTGCGAGCTTGGATCGAAAATTTCAAACTGGACAGACTATATCTTGGAGGTGACTGCACATCTCCTGACACGATGTCACCTCGTTTCGTGGAAGGATAAGACGCAACCACCCTCGAGATAGCCAGAGAGCACAGAGGCTCCCAGGCCGGTGGGCACATTTCCCCCCTCTACATACATAGCTATCCAAACCTCTTTAGTATCGGTAAGATGGTGGAGTTGTTAAAGTTACTAATTGAAACGAATCAGTAACAAAGACTGGCCATCGTGCACCACGGCGATTATTAGACGGACCATTTGTTGTCAAACGCTAACCAGCTACCCCTGGCTTGCATATTGCAGGCCATTTGCTAACAGCCCCCGCTTGACAAGATCAGACCAGGTCCCCCCATACGATTGACACCTGCACGCACGCAATTTTCCTTTCCGCTCGATAGTGCCCGAAAGGGGACCAGACTGCTGGATCAGCCCTTCCATAAACTGGATTTACCAACCGGTTGGGCCATACTTGAGGCCTATGGTCCCAAAAAGGGGTCTGGTTAAAGCCCAAGCTTCTGAGTGTTTTCTGAGTATCCGGCATCCCTTGTCCTTCTCAATCAACAATGATTTTTTAGAAAAGGGGCTTTACAAATGACTTTCTATCATCATCCTCCGGTATCTTACTCTGGTGATCATGCATTAGCGCGTACCAGAGTATCGGGTCAGGTTCTTGTGGGCGTGACTGTATCCGGAGTTCAGAGAGCAAATGTTCGTCGACATTCGAACATCCACCAGGGCTAGTTTTAGCCCGGAGTCTCAGATCCCGCTACAGCTATTTCCCTGGGAGTCCGTTTATCGAGACCCTCACATAAGCAGGTAATCATGTTGGGGGGGTGCCTCTCCACTTAGCTTCATCCAAAAAGACCACAAAAGGGCCCTCCCCCCCCCCCCCGCTAATCTAGCTACGGTGTGGAAAGGAGAAGTTACCGAGAATCTGGCCAAGCAAGGTGTCTTGCCAAATTGAGCCAGCAACCCGAGGAGTCGGCTCTTCATCGACAGTCGAGTTGCATCAGCTCCATCAACGTGGTCTTGGAACCGTGGGACACCCTGAAAGGATGGGCTGAACTCTAGTCTAGCCCTAGACTAGGGCGCCACTCCGTGGGAGGCTTGATTTAGATTTTTACCTCATGCTACGTACCTAGCTGCCCACCTACGATGTAGATTTTCACGATGGCTATGAAATGATATCAAAGCAACTTGATCATTTCTCTTATCTAGTTGGTGGTGGGCTACTATATTTGTGGCACGCTCGACTGCCAATGGGCAGATAGCGACTCTCTAAGTATGTGATGATATATCTACAATGTAATACACGAGCTTGCCGAGAAGAATAAATCGTCTCACGAGCGAGAGACCTTCATTTCGCATTGACGTGTTCGACGGACGTGCCGACTGCAGATCGTAACCACTGCCGTCTTAAGTCCGGCACTAGGTACAGTTTACAAGTCGTCCTTGGGATGACGACGACCTCGAAGAGAAGGGTTTTTTTTTCTCTCGTCACATCTGACGTGAAAGGCCCTCCCTGAGAGAGGAACGTGTATGTATGGAACATATACGAGCATGAGCTACCGTGCTGATCCTGCAAAGGCCAGTCAACTCCGCCTTGCGCTTATCACTGTGCCCATACTTTAGGACGTTCAAGTATATAGCTGAGGGGTTAGCATCTTGATGTGACTTCGAACGGAAGGCCGACTCGCAGCTGAGTTTTACTCGGATGATCATATCGATTCGACTAGGTTAATGGACTCAGCGTCGTAGTGGCATCCAACGTCAATGCCGTGTTGATGCAGAATGAGCTGTCCAAGGGCCCCCAATGCTCCCCAGGCCTTTCGTTTCGACCGGACACTATCGTCATAATGCTGCTTGGCTATCAATTTTCAACCCATCTCACTCATTTTTCTTTTTCTTTCTCTTTTTTATTTCGGTGAGTTGACGAGTCATTATTGGGCACCAACTTCTTTTCCTCCCCTTGCATTTTCTATATTTTACATATTCTAATTTTACCCAACTTTGTTCCATCTTTTATGGAACTAATACGCTTATATACACCCCCGACCCTACTATTCTATACGTTCCCCCATATACATAATAGAAATAATATTTTCAACCATCCCTCTTTAGCCTCACTTACTCTTACCCCCTCCTCCCCCCTTCCCCTCTCACTCCCTTTCCCCCTCATCGATCATCGTACCATATTCTACCACTAATGCCATGAACTACCACCACTACTACCCTGTTCTATAAAGACGAGCGCCGACGGCGACGTCAGTATTACCGAGGTTAGTAAATCAAGTTCAGAGAGAGGAGGAGAAAAGCGCCGTTACTCCGACGCGGCCTCCTCGTAAGCGGCCACGGTCACGACCGCGGTGACGGTGACGTTGACGATGGGACGGGGGCTCTGGGCTCGTCGTCCTTATTCGGCAAGACCTTATATTGCGGCCCGGCCGGGGGTTTCACTGGGCTCGGAGAGAAAAGAGGGGGCGTGGTCTTCGTCGTCTTTTCGAAACGAAACATGTTTTTGGGGTGTTTTGTGTCCCCTTTGCTTCTCCTCGTTCCTGACCGACGTCAACGTGCATGTGAATGGTGATGACGATGAGATACCACATCCTCCATATACCTCATACAACCGTGTCTATGCGCGTGCCTATCTATATACACACATGTGTAGGTTATGGGTATATATGTGACTACCTAGCTAATTCGAAATATGGATTGTTATGACCTTAGCGCCCTTTCTTCTGCGTCCCTCCTCTCAACCCTTCCCCCCCCCCCCCTTTCCTATTCTTATTTTCTTTTCGTATTCATTTACTCTTCCCCGAGAACTAGACAAAAAAAAATACTAAGAAACACACAAAACACCACCTACTTGATACAACTTAGTACTACGCTCAAGAAGGGAAGTTCGTCGACCTATATAACATTAGCGAGTAAGAATTGCGTATACATGGTTGTCTTTAGTAGGTAGGTAGGTAGGTATGAAGAGAAAGAGGGAGAGATAAAGATATGATGTATTTTTTTTTCTTTTTCTATTTCTGCGGAAATTTGACGTGTCACTTCTTCCTCTCTCTTCCTCTCACCCCCCCTGTATGATGTAATTCAGCTGCGCTCCTTAACGCCCGGGAACGCCCCCCTCCCCTTTTCTCCATTCCATCCACCCCTTTCACCACCAATTCACCTAACCTAACCCAACATTATCTACTAAAGTTTTAATCTGATAATTACCCGCTGAGAACCCTTAAGCACCTATAGTCAGATGACTTTTTTTCTCATCCCGTTAACTAGTTTAGCTCTACTTTTTATCTTCCTTCCTTGCCTCTCTCTCTCTCCCTTCCTCGACTTACCTTCACCCAACGGTAGTCATTCTTTCTAGAGGTGTACGTGTACGTATACGTATGTGGATATTTATAATAGCTTATACCTACGCTTCTCACTTTCCCGATATAGCCAGGGTAGCGGACGTAATAACATATGCGAAGGCACGGGGTTAGCATCCTCTCCTCATCCCTTCTGAATCATGGTTCCCAGTCGAAATGGCAAGAGAAGGGCATCTAGTTATTACCAATCCAGTAATAATCATATCCCAGAAAAGATCCTAAGAATCGTAAAGAGCCAATGCTTAGTACATCCACACTGAAGAAAGTTTTTTTTTGTCATGAACGAAGCCCACCCTGAGCCGTAGAAGCTGGACTAAAATGAGGGAACATAGGCTGAAATAAGGGGGCCACAGTGAAACCTGGGCGTATTGGCAGGTATTTCTTTTCATCTTCTTTCTTTTCATTTTCCTTTCTAGGAAAATCCATTTCAAAATATCTATACGCGTATATTCTCTCTATCTCCCCTTTCTTTCGGCCTCTTATCAGCCTTAGAAGCAAGAAATCTCAAATAGAAAGGAGACGGGCTAAGTCTATCGTCTCCTATGAAAACTCAAGGATCCAAAGGCACTCATGTATATGCAAGAGCCAACTGTGACCTTCCCATACCCAATGCGTTTTTGTAATTACATAAGCTACACAGTTGGGCCATCCTTACCCTGACATGCTCGTCGTCGTCACCGCACTCCCTGAGACAAAGGTCTTGTGTCGTTATTGACGATGCTCGATGCAACCAATCCTTCTTCGTTTATCTGTTTCGTCCTACTTGAGACGCCATCTTTATACGTATATTCCTTTAACCTGTATGACATGCCTGGTAAGACTACTGTTAGGCTTTTCTACTTTTATCTATCACGTTGTGTTGCTACATATATTGCTGCATATTTTGCTGATTTCATCACCGCCTGATAGCTCAGATTCCAGTCAGCGCTATTTCCGAGCCCTGAAACTTTCCTGAAGATCCGGGAGGATCAGCCCTGGTTGCAGCAAGTAGTGTGTGACTACATATACCAATAGCACATCAAGGTGCGGCTTTTGAGCTAACACCAAGTAAATACTGGGTTTTTCGCCTTGACAGGTTCCAGACGTTCAACAATGACTTTTCGTCTATTGCCCTCCATGCCTTCTGCCGCGGCATACCCAAGGTCGCCCTCCATATCATCATCTTCCTCATCATAGCTGGGACGCTCGTCATACAAGTGCTGCGCAATGGTGTTATTGTGCCGCGCAGATCCCATGCTGAGGGATGATCGCCGTTCTTTGCGTGATGTATATGTATTGCCTTGTGATCGTACAGGGCCTTGGTAGCTTACCCGGGGCAGTGCCCGGCTTCCATTTGGCCGTGTGCCGCTAGAATCTGACGTTATTGAGTCTGCAAGCGGATGCGGCTTCCTTCCGTTGGTCGAGTTCGAATTAGTAGTCTCACGTCCCTCTGGCGACTGCGCTCGTGGACTTGCTAGTTCAAAGCGGCCGGGGTTCGGCAGTGGACTCGAGAAACCGAGCAAGTCATCTACTAGATTATTAGGTGCTGATGATGAGATGGCACCAATATCCATCTCCTCGTCGATAGTATTTCGAATCTCGGGCTCGGCTTTCCGGCGCACGTCGGCAGAGGTGTTGCGCAGAGGAACTGCTACAGGGACATCGACAAGATCGTCCCAGACACATACCTTTGATCGTCGTGTCAACTCTAGTGGACCATGGTCTGGCGTCTTCAACGTCTCAACCACGTTCCAAGCCTGGCCTTTCATAACGGCCATTTGTCGAGAAAACATCTTTTCCTGAAAGTCCGGGTCGAGCTGGAAGACCTTTCTTAGTTCCAGGGATGTCTGGCTCCACCACTGAGTCGATGTAAGTAGAGGTAGGAAGTGATCTCGAGTCTTTTGGGAGAAAGGCCGCCCAATGAGATCTACCGGTAAAAACAGCCATCCGAAAGGAAAACTACACTTCGTGTAAACAAAATTACCATCAAGAAGTAATATTATGATTTATCTTACCTTCGCCATGCATCCGGGTGCTTCCAAGGCCATGATAATGAATTATCAATAGCCCCTATTGAAATTTTAGGATCAGGACGTTTTACGGTGGCCGCTGCGTTCATCGGTTTCTGTACTCGGTAAGGGTGTGGCTGAGGACTGTTAGTGTTGCTCCTCTGCGGTAGATCAACTGGCCGAGGAGGAGGCTCGTCGTCTTCTTCTGCTATATCCATGTTGAGCTGTGGTGGTTCAGATGCTATCGAAACCGCTTGGCTCTCCCAGTCTACCTTGACCATCCAATTGTCTAGACCTCTATCTGTATTCCGCATAATGTAGTCGAGGATCACGAGCTTCTCAAGCTCTTCCCGGAAGGACTGCTTTAGGGAATCTGTCCACATAAAGTTTTCCGGCCCGGGAGGCCGCTGCCCAAGCGAACCATGCTCATCTTCACTTTCACTGTCGTCGTGAAACTGTCTACTGGATGGTCGGCAAGTATTTGCCCATCGCCTTCTCCTATTCCGATGCGTGTCGCTTGTGCGGAACCCCGAAGAGTACTGATCAGGCCAGGGGTGTTCTCTTAGGAAGATATTGGCGTCCTTGAAGCCTTTGAGGAAGACCTGGAAGCTTCCCGGCTTCGCAGGCAGAGGCTTCTTCTTCCTATAGTAACTTCGACGGTCCCAGTATGGATAATGAAAAGACTTAGACGATAAATAGACCACGTCCGTATAGGGAACCATATGGGTCCGGAGCTGGCAATCTAGGGTATATGCTGCAGCCTCGCTGACATAGGACAGGTTCGGAATCAAGCTAGAAGAGTCAGTGATAAATATACGTTGGTGTGCATGCCCAACACGAGAGAACGTACCATGCTCGGCCAAAACAGCAAGGGAAGAGATTTCGGTGAATCCACTTGTTCCACTTGGGGTTTCCGGCTGCATACGGTTCCTCATCCTTAGGTTTGAATACTCCGACGATCTTACCATCGGTATTTCGCGCAAAATAACTCCCCGAACTACCCTGGGTAATCATGCTCGGATGCATGCCCTGGTCAATGGCAACGCGCACACTCTGAACAACCTCCTCAAACTCGTCCTTGGACATGGCGGGCTCGGGCATAGCAGCGAGGGTCTCGGCAGTAGCAGGGCGCACGCCCTCGGGGGCTTGGAAAACACTATAGTGTATCTCCAAGCGCTCGTCTTCTCCAGCATGGCCTTTGCCCTTCCCCCTCTTGAACTTAGATGCAATTTCCTCAGCCCATCTTTCCAGGCGGGCATTTATGGCTTTAATGTCGACACCAGAGTTGCTCCTGGCCCGGCTCGGACGATATCGTTGCCTGCTCGTGCCTTTAGGAGAGGTCATGCCTGAACGAGGCCTCGGCTGGGAGATGGTGGTGAATAGAGGGGCAGACTGGGGCTGGAGTGAGGCGGAACTCTGCGCGAGATAATCGTCGTCGGATTCATCGCTGAACTGATCGGCCTGGGCCAGGCGTTCATAGCCTGTGGTGGCCGGACGATTTCGCGGCATCTTGACGATAGGTGGTGTCTGGTGATCGTTGTTCTCGTTATTATGCAAATAGTAGTGGTGGATGGTGGTTTAGATTATCGCATCTTGTCTATTATTGCTGCGAGGTTTATTTGGTCGTTTGATCGATCGATCGATTGGTTGGTTGTTTGGTTGTTTGGCTGATTGATTGGAGTTTCAAATCACGAAAGGGGCTCGCTCGGTCTCTCGCTCTCACTTTCTTTCTCTCTCTCTCTCTCTCTCCGTTGGATAGATTATCCCAATCGGCAATTAAAATAGTGATCAATTATATGTTTATTTTTATTTTATTTTCGTAATGTAATGAGAGACAAGAATTGAAAGGTTTAGTTGGATTGAAGGGGAGGGGGGAAAGGTTGATGTCAAGGCAGAGAAGAAAAAAAAAAGCAAGACAACAACAAATAAAATAAAATAAAATAAATAACGTAGGTTTATGTTGTAGCAGTTAGTGTACTTCTGGTGTGGTGTAAAGGAAAGATGCCAGTGGATTTAAGCATCAGCGAGAAGTGTCAAGACACGTCACGTCAGCCGTCTGTCCGTTCCTGCCTAGGCTCTTGCGGTTGATGCATAGGGGCCTAGCTGGGACCAGTTTGGGCAGCTTAGCTTCAACTATCCGGACTTTCCATTGGCTGCCTAGAACTAGTATAGTTCTCCAGGACGTCGCCCAGATTGCCCCACAACCTATCTGCGTACACATGTATCTACCGATGTATGTATGTATGTATGTACTCTACATACTTAAAGGTCCACTCTAAGTGCATGAGTCGTGCGCTGCACTTACATTAGTATCGTAATATGCAGTATTGTACACTACAATAGTGTAATATTTCCTATGCAAGTTCAAGTTAGCAAGTCTTATATTATTTAGTGTATGTACTCCGTTGCATCGACATATATATATATATGTACGTAAGAGTTGTTGATGTATGCTAAGAAGTATATTTAGGTTTCTCATAGAAATATACTAAGTTTACATCTCCATTTGGGATTCCTTATCTTGGTCTGTGCCTTACTTTTCTTTGTGACGTATGGAACTCAACCAGGTCTAGCAATCTAATCTACACTACAATCAAGTTAAGGTACACTACTATGTAGGTACACTAGGTTAGGTACTCAGGTACTTAAGCATAGTAGTGTAAAGTTGAGGGCCCTTCGTACATACCGTCGAATACAACCTTAGACCTTTTCCCCCCACATTCGGTCATAACCTACCTACACATTCCCACGATATCAACTTTAACGGTCTTATGCTGCTCATTATAAAACTATATTCTCTACTATACATTGATTGTTTTTTTAATAGCGCAATTACAGTTAGCTCTAGAATACTTCCAATTCCTATGAACTACCTGACTACCCCTCAAAATATCCTTCCACTTACGAGGTAAGCCATCTTAAATATCGTGGATCTTCATCTTTAACACCTTCTCCATTACCGACATATCCACCATATACCTACACACCCAAGCAAGCCCAAATCCCATCGCAAGGTTTGACTATCTTACCTCCCTACGTTTATGAATTATCTCATATAACCTGTATGCCTATGGGAGGGCGGTGGGATGGCGGTGGAATCGCCGGAATGTGGCGTTGTTAGAGTGGCATCTAGGCCTCTCGGAGGCTTCCGTGAGATGTCATTGTTATTGTATCATTCGGAAACCCGAATCTACTATCGGCACCTATCCCCGTTCCTGACCAGAAGTCGATGAAACAGCATCTGTGGAGGCTGTGACCAAAGAGGGTCGTTTCCCCCTCTCTAACCCAACAAATTCAGCTTCAATGAGATCACCCCCAATGAGATCACACCCCCCGGATCAATCCAATGGAGCGACTATCGCGCGATCTCGTACATGATTTCTGAACCGCCTGCGATTCAATAGGCTGAAGTACCCGAATCATCTGCAGCCAGAGTTGTACTGGAACTATAAGGTGTCATCTTTTGAGGCTGTCTGGCGCCATCAGAAAACCTTACAAACACTCCATAAGTTCTCGGTGCTGGATGTTGGGTGCTGTCATCGTACTCGAACACACAATTGTCCATTAGTGAGCACAAGCGTGTATCCGCCGGGGCCCTAAGTCTGGAACTATGCGGATAGAGTTGGCCTGGTCCAACATAGACTTTACGTCAAGCTCTTTTCATCACTTACCATACCAAGTAGGGGTAGGGTGCTCTAAACCATTGTCGGCCGGCCAATCATATCATATCTCTCTGTCTAGAGAAGTACAACCCCAAGACTGTGTTTCGAGTTGAAGATCCGCAGGAGAGAACGCCGATCAGCCCCCTCCATATTGGTCCTCCTTGCTAGGGACCCGAAATATTGACTATCTCTTGTTTCCTTCACTTCCTCGGTTTATTATACGGACAGAGCCGAGTCATTTCAAGATCATTTGTCCTCTTCTAGTGTATTAAAAAGGCCTTCCGCTCCCGTTTTTCATATCCTCCATATCTTATAGTCTATCCTATTCTATCATATCTAGACGCCTACCGTAGCCGGGTTGTGGCGTCAAGACCCGCCAATACTTACTTCGACAATTCTGAGGGGATTTACTATCGACGTCTGATACCTATCCGCTGACGTTCATCCATATTGTGCACCTACTTTTATCGTATCTTTACGGAAAGCTGACAAGCACATTTTATCCAGCCAAAGCCCTGGCGCTCACCAAATTTTCGTTTTTGTTACACCCTTCAGAGCAACTCATCAGAAGTGAATGATGGCTACGCAAGCAAATGCGAACCAGACAGTACCAGAAATCATGCTGGCCCCTTTCTCCTCGCCGGAGCCTGACAGTCAGCGAGGACGGAAAAGACGACGGAGTCCACAGGATGCACTGGCGATCACGGCAACCCAGGTTCCTTCGGGGGAGTCTACGTTCCGCGGTCGTTGCAGAAATCGATCGACTTCACAACTCGATATATCAAGGAACGCATCACGGCAGCGGGGTAGTCCACTCTCCCCTACGCGTCGCAAACTGCTACGAGTTGTCCATTTGAATCGCCACCGAAGCCAATCCCCTTCCCGTTCTCGCTCTCCGAACACGCAAGATACACCCAAGAGAAGACGTCAGAGAACTAGAAGTCGGAGCCGTAGCCATAAGGGGGAAGCGAAGAACAGAAGTGATACAATTGCCAGCTCGTTTCTTCGGCATGAAATCGTCATAAGAGGCGATAGGTCATCTCCAGAGGCCAAACAAGACAGCTAGTCTGACCTGTACGATGTTCGAATATTTTGTGAGTCATTAGTTCTCACATTGGCTACCTAGTGTAGCATCATACCAAGCAATAGCGGGAGCACAACTTTAGCTGGTCAACCCGTGTACCGAATTCACAGTTCCTTCAGCAGGACTGGGTTTGTACGATGGGAAAGTTTTCGGCTTAGAAGGATCTCGGGGATACCAATCCGAAACTATGAACATGTATGACTATGACTATGTCTACTTAGGTACTTGAGAGAGGGGAAAATTGAAAGTTGGCTACCTTGGTTTTTTTTTTCCTTGGGTGTATTTTGTATTTGATATTTATGTAAGAAGAAACCAAGGATGACTTCAAACATCAAAGGGGGCGAGGAGAGAAGGGAGAGGGGGTGGGACACCACACACAACAAAGGTATCTGCTTTATGTACCAAGTTTCATGTACCAAGATCAGAATCCGGGAAACAAGAAGAAGAAAAAGAAGAAAAAGGAGTATAAAATATTATTATGTAGGTAGGTAGAAGGAAAACAAGGCAAAGGGAAGGAAAACTGATGATGGTGGTGGTATTGGTGGTGGTGATGATACTACACTGTACATTGGATTACCTATTAAATCCAAGTATGAAGGTACTTAACCTAGTACATAGTAGGTAGAAGCGTATCATATGATGTGAAAATGTATAGTGTGGGAAGCTGCTACAAACATGTTTCGTAGGCGGAGGCCGCGATTTGGAAAGTCTAATTCGTGGAGAGCAATTTAGAGAACGCTGACGGGATGGGTGGGCGCCAAGACACCCCAGCATCAATGCATCTGCATCTCAGCAGAGAAAAACGGGGCTGGGTCTGGATCTGCAGAGCACGTGCCACGAGAACCAGAGGTTTAATCGGTACCAGCTGGTCACCAGACCAATCAAGCCTTTTCTCATTTGCAGCACATCAGGCAGGAAGGACAGGGGGGCTGCACGGAAGCACGGGGGGCAGCGGGCGGGACGCGCTAAAGCCGGGGGGGGGGAGTGGTTGCGCCCTATCAGTGGCCACCAGCGTCACTGATAGGTACTTAGTCGGTACTGATAGTCCAGTGCGACAGTGTATCTACACGATCTAAATACGCCAAAACCTTACTCGAGGTACCGGCGAACCGACTTTGTGAATACCTTCAGCCATTTCCCCAGATGTAGCCAAACAGACTATCGCACCTCCTCTTGGAAAGGAAAAAAAAAGAGACCTCGTGATACACTGGGCTCTTGACTCAAAAAGCTGGTTGCATCCATCCATCCACCTATCTATCTAATCCACCCAATCATACAACCATCCCACACATTCGTCTATCTCCCTCCATCCCGCTTTAATGCTTAATTTCCCCTCAGCCTCACGCACTTGGTGCCCATTTGGTTAATTTACTCCATCCCAGCCTTGCAGCAACGAACTCGATCCTGCTTGTCACCGGCTAACCCACAGACATTTGAGTGTGATTCTATCTTTATCACTTTCTTCTTCTTCTTTCCTTCTTTTTTTTTTCTTCTCTCTCTTTCTCTTTTCTTTCTATTCTTTCCCTTCTTCCCTCCTTTCTACTTATTCTTCTTCTTCTTATTATTATTCATCATCTTCTCTCCCTTCTTCACTTCGACCTTCCTCCTTCCTATATACTACTAGGTTTACAGGTTTACGAGGTTACTAGGTTACTAGGGGTTCTTTGTTCACCATTTCCCTCGTTTTGGAAAACCCACATTCATTCACGCCTTACTTCTTTAACGTATATTGAACAACTAAACAACGACAATAACAACAACGACACGCAACGAAACGAACCGTACCGTTACGATCCGATCCGATCCGGGCGAAGCAAACATCCAAGCAAGCAAGCAGATCTAACCGGTCTCCAGTCCTATATGCGCATCCTGATTGTTTCTCCTCTTCCCCTCCCTCCCCTCCCCATCCCCACATGATCCCTCGGTGCTGGACATGAAGTCTTCACCTCCCCACTCTCACTTGCATACCCCGAAGACAACCCTGCAAGTAGCCGCTTCTTTGTTTGTGAAGACAAGGAAGTAGAGTACCTCCCTAGGTATTCGCCATGGCCTCGAATAATCACCTTGACGGTAAGAGCCATTCATCATTACACACACACACACATATATATATATATGTATTACTATACCAAATACCATGCTTACATGTCGTCCTCCCGCGCAGGCCCTATGCGCAACCAGTCCCCCATCCCGGCGAATTCTACCCTGAAGACCGACTATAGTCCCGCGCTCCTCCTCAACCCGAGAGCCTATGCAACAGGCCCATCTGTTCAGAATAATGGCTCACCGGTACTTCTTAACCGGTCAAACGGGTCGACTCCGCTTCAGTTCCAGTTTGCGACCCCCGATGATGTTTCCATGTCCGAACCCCAGCTATCCTTCCCTCAACGGCCTATACCGACCAACGGACAGCTAATGACTCATGAGAATGGAACTAATGGCGGCGTTGGCAGCATGATTGAGCGCATGAATAATGTGGAGGAGCGGACTGCTATACCCCAGCAGAAGCGACGGAAGCTTGAGGCCGAGAACGGCACCGAATATAAGCATAGCTTCGGAGGAGGCGGTAGTGGGATGGTGGGACAGTATGTCAAGGACAGGCGCCAGGAAGGAACATCGAGATCCTCGATCCAAAGTGTCGAGACGGTTGATTTGACTGATGCTGGTAAACATCCGGACCTTCACCAGATTCAGCGGCCCAAACTAACGCGTTACAGCCGACGATAGCGATGTCGTCATATTGCAAGCCCCAAAGGATGAAGAGGTCTGCTATGGTATGATTGAACATGCAAGGTTAAATTGCCATGTCGTCCCGAGTCCCAAGCCCAACGCCGTTGCGCTTATGGGGCCGACCTGGTGGCCCATAGTCAAGATCATACTGAAACGAAAGCATGGCGATACTTCCCAAGCGATTCACGCCTACGATCACACACGCACAATAGTTGGGGCTGTAGATCCTCCTACCTCGGCCGGTCTTGCACCTCTACTTGATGCCGCCCACCTACAGCTCCGGACTAATTGTAGAATCAATTCCCGACGAAAGGAACCAGGGGAAGTTGCCGGCAAGGCCACTTCTAAGAGTTACGGGTTAGATCTTGTTCTTTACGGGCCTCGCAAGAGTGCTAGGGCGGTCGGCAAGTTTTTGTCACAGAAAAATGTTTGGCTTAGGAAACCATTTGTATACGAGAATGGGGTCAAGTACGAAAACCCCCAGGAAATACAGGGGGTAAAGCCGTTACCCTCTGTCAGGGAACGGTCCGTGGCTGCCTCGAGCTCTACTCCTGCCACAGCCCCCCAGATGGCGCGCACCGTGGAAGAGATTCGCTCTGAGGTCATGGGGGTTTTTGATTCCCTGACGAAAAGCGAGGATCTCCCAGAGATGGACCCGGATCCGCGAATTCAGACCGAATTGCTCAAACACCAGAAACAAGGCCTTTACTTCATGATGAACAAAGAACAGCCGCGACAGCTCAGTCTACATGGCAAAACTGCGGACTCGTTTTGGCAAATTCGCACAGCCAACAATGGTCAGAAGTTTTACCACAACGTAATAACTGGCTCCTCACACCGAGAAGCGCCCCCCGAGACATTTGGCGGCATACTTGCTGATATGATGGGCTTGGGAAAGACTCTTAGCATATTGTCACTTATTACTAGCACCCTCGACGATGCAGAGAAGTGGTCAAAAGCGACCCCGATTCAACCGCAAGCACCACCTCCAAGGAAGAATGCAGACCCGTCGCGACGGTTTGATGTGCCGACTCCCCAACCGCTGGCTCTTACAAAACTCAAACAGAATGGGAGGGCTACTCTTTTAGTAAGTCCGCTGAGTACCATTGCGAATTGGGAAGAGCAGATCAAGGCCCACATCAAACCGGGCACATTCAAACATTATATCTACCACGGGTCGAATCGTCTCAAGGATGCCGCCAAGCTTGCCGAGTATGACATTGTTTTAACAACTTATGGCTCAGTTGCTAGCGAGGTAGCGGCTCGTAATAAAGGCCGCCCTGGGCCCTATCCTCTTGAGGAAATCGGATGGTTTCGTGTCGTACTTGATGAAGCGCATATGATCCGAGAACAGTCGACTCTACAATTCAAGGCTATATGTCGTCTACAAGCTAGCCGCCGTTGGGCAGTTACAGGCACTCCTGTCCAGAATAAGCTCGACGATCTTGCAGCGCTGCTTGCTTTCATTCGCCTTAAGCCATTTGATGAAAAGGGAAAATTCACTCAGTATATCACTGCGCCGTTCAAAGTCTGCGACCCAGAGATTGTGCCGAAACTTCGCGTCCTGGTTGACAGTGTCACCCTCAGACGATTGAAAGATAAAATTGATCTCCCTCCCAGGACCGACCATATTATCCGGCTGGATTTCTCGCCGAATGAGCGCAAGCTATATGAATTGTTCGAGAGGAGTGCACAGGCCAAGGTCCAGGTTCTTGCTGCAGGCAGGGAAAAGATGATCGGTGGCAAGACCTATATTCATATCCTCCAATCTATCCTCAGGCTTCGACTCATTTCCGCACATGGCAGGGATCTTCTAAATGATTCTGACCTGGAGTTTGTACAGGGCATGACCGAGGACTCGGCAATAGATATAGACAGCGATGAAGAAGACGAAAAGCCGGTTTTGGCAGAATCCCGAGCTTATGAGGCATTTGCACTTATGCAAGAAACAAACAGTGACCTTTGCATATCTTGCCAACGAAGAATTGGCGCAAACGACAATGCAGACATGACATCCGAACGCGAGGAAGACGTCATAGGCTATATGACCGCTTGCTTCCATCTTCTCTGCACTGGATGCATCAAAGCGTGGGATGAAGAAGTCGGTAGTCAGGGCTCAGGCACCTGTCCAGTCTGTCAGACCCACGTGCGTTTCACATATAACGAAATCCGAAAGAGCAAGATCGAAGTTGAGCACGAGGGGCACCGACAATCGAAGAACGAAAACAAATCTAGAAGCAAGGATGGATACGGTGGCTATACGGGCCCTCATACCAAGACTCGTGCTTTGTTAGACGATCTCCTCAGGTCAAAAGCCGAGAGTGAGGCTCAGCCTGACGAACCCCCTTTCAAGTCGGTCGTCTTTTCAGCATGGACGTCTCATCTTGACCTTATTGAGACGGCTCTGGATAATGTTGGTATTCGATATACACGCCTTGATGGAAAGATGACTCGCATCGCCCGAAGCGCAGCTATGGATGCCTTTCGCGAGGATAAATCGGTCCATGTTATTCTGGTGTCCATCTCGGCTGGTGGTCTAGGTCTTAATCTTACCACGGCGAACAACGTTTACGTGATGGAGCCTCAGTACAACCCAGCTGCGGAAGCTCAGGCCGTTGATCGTGTACACCGCCTCGGGCAGAAGCGACCGGTTCGCACGGTTCGGTACATCATGAACGGCAGCATTGAGGAGAAGATGCTCGCCCTTCAGGAAAAGAAGATGAAACTAGCTAGTCTCAGTATGGACCGGAATAGGGTTATGGACAAAACAGAGGCTGCCAAACAAAAGCTTATGGACTTGCGTGAACTCTTCCGATGAGCAACACGCATAGCTCATATGTAGCAGAGACTCCTCTTCCTTGCTTACTATATACACAATGATTTTGGTTTGGGGTCGTTTCATTTTCTCTTAGCATTGCGTTGGATTGGTGCTAGCTATAATGAATGGCAGCTAGGTTAGATACTTTCGGTTGCATTTGCACGGAGTTTCGGGCCAGCTCTCGGGTGCAGTCTTTGCTGCAGTCCTCATCACTTCCTCTTTGACTCTTCAATCTAGAGGAACGCGTTCATCACGGCGCCTTCAATCCGAATGACGGGGTGTTTTGCTTGGAGGGGGATAAGGAATTGATAACCACAGACATTCTTAAATGGGAGAATGGTGGAAAGAACTTTCTTTGCGCCGGTTCTAAACATCTTACTCGTTCTCTTCTCCCAACCTTTTTCGACATAAATATTCTCATTTCTTGCGTTTGCCTTACTTCAGATATAAAGAGGGTTCGGGGAATTATAACAGCAATAGCAAGGCTGTGTCCCTTTCTACCCACTGCTAGACGACGAAGGGAAGGAATATTAAAAAGAGGCTGAATATTCTTTATTCATTTTTTCCCCCTACGTTAGGGAATAACCTAAGTCAACATAAAGTCAAGACTTGGAAGAAGAGCTGAAGTATAGAGAGAAAATGATACGCATAGGTAGACTTCGAAGCTGAGTCTTATAGAGGTGCGTACATGGCCTAGGAACAGGAATGGATAGACGAGTGGAGTGAAGGTCGGTTCGACGTGATGATTTGACGCATGAGATTTTTTCCTAGGTCCTTGAACTTACTTTACGATAAACCCTCTCTCTTCCAGAGTCTCGTGCCTGCCCCTGCTCATTCAAATAAGCCTTTTCCCCCCTTCAACTTCCTTCACGTCCTACCCTCTCTTTTGCTCTTCACATTACTTTCAGTGATTATGCTGGAAAGAAGAGGTAACATTTATTATATTTTAGTGGTATATCTTATTCTTGTCGCCATCAAGGAGAGAACGCAGGGCTGAGTAGGGGGAGCGAAAAGACTTAACCACATATGTGCGTACTTATTCATGGGTACTTGAGCATCGAGTCCGCTAATTTTTTGTTACTTTTTTAAATCTTCTTCTCTCATGTGCAGACTTTTATTTCCCCTTATCATCGTTAACATATTTATCCTTTCCCATCTCCCAATCTACATGCTCCCACTACCCAATCCTCAAAAATCCAATAACACCGACCCCCTTTACTCTATCAAAAAAATATCTACATATACCTATGATAGCGTGCCCTATGCATTGATGAGTTAAACGCGTTAATGAAATATATATTTACCAAACATTAGTATATATGCTTTCCGTAGTCACAGTTTATCAATTCAACTGGCTGATTCGATAGTGTCCGCTATATAACACAGATGTCTCTTGTAAAGTAGTGGCACTCCGTACTGTGTAGATCCAATAAACTGAGGCACTACTTGTCGGCTTTGGACTACCTAGCTTCCAGCAATCTATATAAAATACAACAGAGCTGTACCCTGTTACATACGACCACAGGACTCAGAATACTCGGCATCCCGTCCGCTCTGCCCTAGATAAGCTGGGTACCGCCAGATTAGTAGTTGGGTCGGTGACGACCAGCGAATCCCTGGTGTTGTATGTTTTTTGTTACTTTTTGCACTTGGTCATATGCCTGATATGGTTTCAAAACAGCATTGTTCTTCTAATTTATTTATTTTTTTGGTATCAATTTGTTGTATATAAAAATACTTACCTACATTCTGAAAATAAACTTGAGTAGCCTTTATTCACACCAATGCATATTTATATTAATAACCCCTCGGTTTCTAAAATCTCAGTGCGCTGACTGGACATCCTTAGAGGGCAGATGTAGTTCACATTAGGCCATTCAGGCCACCGGTGGTAATCCAGCTCGTAGGGGAAGTCCTTCAGACCCAAAAGCCACGCGGCTGATTCTTTCCAGCCGTTTTTCAGACCGAGTTGCTCGTGATGTAGCCATCTTTTACCCACTCCTGGCCCCACCAGTCGGACTTCCGAGCGCCAGGGCCTCGAACCCACGGCTCCGTCTACTCGCCATGGACTACGGCATGTTCGGCGAGGTGCAGAAGGGCGAAGCTCGTCGGTACCGGCCTGAAGACATGCCTAGGTGATGCTAAGTGGGTTATGGCTCTGCCGGACATGCACAGGCTCACGTCCGGATATCATCAGTATGGGAAATATCTGGAATTAAACTAATCTGCGTCGGAGGTTGTCTGCTTATATCCCATCCATGGCTCTGGGTTGACTCATTAAAATGAAAAGGGAGTGTTTTGCAAGGCTTCAGGTGGTTGTTCAGCTACGGGTTACCATGACGCTATCATGCAAAGTGACTAGGTTGTGATTCGATAGGGGATATGATGAAGTGGTACTGTCAAATCCGGCTTGGGATAAATACATATATGCCTTATGATAGCTGACTGGATAAGCGGTTGGATCTTACGAGACGCTGCATTTCGTATTTCGCGAACAATGCAATTCACCTGTCACTTTGGGTAGATCGACGGTGGGATGTTACATCTATCAACTGTAGCTAGGCCTATGAACAAGTTATATAGAGGCTCCCTTGGATCTGATCTGATCAAGCCCGATACTTACACAGAAACAGATATTTCCACCATTTGATTTCTTTTATCCTGTCAATACCATCATTATGATTCCTCCTATAGCGTTCTGTATCCGCCAGAGCCGGTGACAACTAGCGAATCCTCGGTGCTGCATGTGTTTTCTTCTTTTTCTTCTGTATTTTTCTTAGGAACCCAAGAGGAGTCAAGATCAACCAAAGATCAGGTGATTTTGATTATAAGACAGAAAAAAATACACCTCATTGGGGGAGGCATGCATGTTAGTAGAACTGTTGGACTCGGTTCGTGTTATAAAGTAACTTTTTGCCTTTCAATATACCCTCAATTTCCCTACTCTTTAGTGTATCTAAATCGATATTTATATCGATGGATATGTTATCATTGGTTGAATTTTATGTGAAATGCTATTCCTAAAGGAAGAGTAGTCAGGAGCAGATTAATAGCTCAGATAGAAGAAATATTGTAAGTCGGGTTGGTTAAGAAGGAGAACTTGAGAGTATGGAGGTACATACATCTAGGTACACCAGCCCATTCACGACCTTTTGCTTCCGGTCCCGACATTTCCATCTCCACCTACTTAAACCTCTTCCTGCAGCTCGGGTAACCTATTGTATCTTGTTCTAAAGGCGGTGAAAGCGAATTACTACACGGGCTGCGCGGGGCATTTTCTGCCGATCGGAGAGGGTGGGTATCGGGGACCCGAACTGGATTAGCAAGGGGGGGACGAATTAATCTGACAAGTAGAGGGGTTCGCCAGGGTTAGAACCTTAAGGGAGGGCACCTTGTAGGCTAGGTACATAGGCAGGTACCTAGTATCATATCGAACTTAGGGCGCAACTGTCAACGTTTATTGGCGTATCATCCCGAGAACCGGGGTACATCTTGGGTAGACCATACAACATTAATCATTGCTTGTTGTTATCTTGTATGTACACTAGGTGGTGGTAGTATATAGGTTATCACTGCTACTAACCTATGAAATTCATATAATTAAAGAGTCGCTGGTTGCAATTTGCGATAAGATAAACACTTGTAAACAAATGAAGTAAGTAAATAAATAAATGAAATGTCTACTTTTCATCTTCCCACATCATCCTATTTTCTACAAGTGATTACTTGCCTATGTTATGTATGTACCTATGTATGTACAATAAGTACATACAGTACACTACAGTACACTACGTACGCGGGTCTTCTCTCTCTTGAAGTGTTCGAATGTCAGGGTCCCACAGGATTTAAGTTGGCCAAAGAAAAGCGCTATGCTAGGTTTTAAGCATACCATGTACCTTAGGTACCCTAGCCTTCCCGGATCTTGTAGAACATCATTTGGACCTATAAAGTGTCCGATGGAGCGTTAGTCTCTTCCTTTCAACCAATCAGATAAGCTCCTGAATCGGGGTTGTGGATGCAATTCACAGAAATACTTCACCCGTTGATGACTGCAGAATTGAAATCTTCTGCCTTCTCATCATTTCTAACTCTCTACCTATTCCCTCTTCCAAGTATTCCCTTTTCCTTTTTTTCTCTCTCTCCTTTTCTTCCTACGTTTTCTCTCTCCCTCATCATCTTCCCAGTGGTGTACGAGAGTGTGTTGGCAGGTAGGGGAGATTTATTCTTTTTTTTTCTTTTCATTTTCTTTTACCAATCTTTCTTCTAACCAGCATAGCGAATGTTAGACAATAGTTGAATGTATTCTACCATATAATTAGATTGCAGGTATGTCGTGAAGCACAAAAAAAGCCCTGTGTTTCTCTCTCTCTCTCTTCTTTTCTCTTCTATTCTCTCCTCTTCGCCGGTTTCCATATCTACATAACAAGCAATCCTCGCATATGCCGCATCACAGCATTGCAGCATTACCTCATTACGCCCACCTCTAAATCATGCCATGTCTTGAAGAATGCCCTACGCCCTACGCCCTATATTGACCAATTGCTTGCATGCTAACTGTCACGCTCTCTCTCTATAGATAGTTTTCCAAATTTGTCTTCTTCGTCTTTCCTAATTTTCGTCTAACATCTGACTCCTCTTCCTATAACTTCCCTTTCAAATCCAACCATCCACTGTCTTCCCCCTTCCTCCACGACGCCACCGTCAAGATGCATATCCGCGAAATGCTTGCAGATGCCGAGAGGACCGGCCAGCCGTCCTTCTCTTTCGAGTACTTCCCTCCCAAGACTGCCCAGGGTGTGCAGAACCTATACGATCGTATGGAGCGCATGTACGATTTCGGTCCCAAGTTCATCGACATAACCTGGGGCGCCGGTGGCCGAATTGCTGAGCTGACCTGTGATATGGTCCTGCAAGCCCAGACCTTCTTTGGTCTTGAGACCTGCATGCACCTGACCTGCACCGATATGGGAGAGGAAAAGGTCAGTGATGCCTTGAAGAAGGCCTACAAGGCTGGTTGCACCAATATTCTGGCACTTAGGGGCGATCCTCCGCGAGAGAAAGAGAAGTGGGTAGCTACCGAAGGCGGATTCCAATATGCGAAGGATCTAGTCGCCTATATCCGCAAGACCTACGGAAACCACTTCGACATAGGTGTTGCTGGATACCCCGAGGGTTGCGATGACAACAAGGACGAGGAATCGCTCTTGGACCACCTAAAGGAGAAGGTTGACCAGGGTGCTACTTTCATTGTCACCCAGATGTTCTACGATGCCGACAACTTCGTCCGCTGGGTCGGCAAGGTGCGCGAGAGGGGCATTACTATTCCCATCGTGCCGGGTATCATGCCCATTGCTACCTATGCTAGCTTCCTACGACGTGCTAATCACATGAAATGTAAGATCCCCGACCATTGGATGGAGAAGTTGGAGCCCATCAAAAACGACGATTCTGCTGTCCGCGAGGTTGGCAAGACCCTGGTTGCCGAGCTATGCCGGAAGATCATGGCTGCTGGCATTGTCCATCTTCACTTTTATACTATGAATCTTGCGCAGGCCACACGCATGGTCCTAGAAGAGCTAGATTGGATCCCCACTAACGGCCGTTCACGGAAACAAGCTCTCCCATGGAAGCAATCTCTCGGATTTGGGCGCCGCGACGAAGATGTGCGGCCTATCTTTTGGCGAAACCGTGGCAAATCATATGTATCTAGAACCCAGGACTGGGACGAATTCCCCAACGGTAGATGGGGTGATTCGAGGTCGCCTGCTTTCGGCGAATTAGATGCGTATGGAATCGGACTTACTGGAACTAACGAATCCAACCGCAAGAAATGGGGCGAGCCGAAAACCGTCAAGGACATCGCGAATCTTTTCGTCCGTTACCTAGAGAAGGATCTTGACTCACTTCCGTGGAGTGAGGCGCCACTGACGAATGAGGCTGATTCGATTAAGGATGATTTGATCAATCTCAACCAACGAGGACTGCTTACTATCAATTCTCAACCGGCAGTAAACGGGGTGAAGTCTACGCACCCTGTTCATGGCTGGGGTCCGACGAACGGCTATGTGTACCAGAAGGCGTACTTGGAGTTACTAGTGTCTCCTGCCATCTTTGACGAAGTTATCAGGCGAATCGAAGCTGACCCTGACCTTTCATACTATGCCGTCGCTCAGACTGGTACTTTAAAGACGAACGCATCCTCGGAGGGACCCAATGCTGTCACCTGGGGTGTTTTCCCCGGCAAGGAAATCGTCCAACCCACTATAGTCGAAAGCATCAGTTTCTTGGCTTGGAAAGATGAGGCCTTCCGACTAGGAATGGATTGGGCTCACTGCCACGATGCTAACAGCCCCAGTCGGTTGCTGATCGAGAAGATCATGAATGGCTGGTACTTGGTCAACATTGGTAAGTCTAGCACATTGATTCAATCAAATTCGTCACTTTAGGGAATGCTAACGAATATCTGTTGAAAATTAGTGAACAATGACTTCCACCAGCCAAGGACCATATTTGAGCTCTTCAACGGGTTGTCGGTCCCAGACCTTGATGTGCCCGTTCAGGAGACCAATGGCAGTCATGCTGCTAATGGCAACGGTGTAGCAGCTACGGCGTAGAGAATAGCGGGAGCGATGATGGCGGAAAGGCGTAACTGCATTATTTCAACAAGCATAGAATCCCGTCGGCAAGCAACAGAGGGGAGTTCCGCAAACATTTCATATTTCAACAAGCATAACACGGCGGCGTTTTTGGGGGGAAGTGGGAATCCGGAGTCCACATTTTTTCAACAAAAGTTATTTAACGAGTGGGCTTTACGGATTTTAGGCAAATGAACCTGGGAAACGGGTCAGGCTACAAAAGGGCTGCATCATATCTCAACGATACCCCAGGAAATGGCGAGTGTTCCTTTTATTTTCCTTTCTTTTTGATGACAGTGTTATTTATTATTATTATTACTATTTGCATGAGTACGAGCAGGGGTTGATGTGATAACAAGACCTCAACGGTCTGTTAGATGGGAGGAGGAACATAAAACCCAAATGGAGGGGCAGGCTACTCCATAAGGAAGATGCGAGCGTGCAAGATGGGGAACGGCGGTGGCGGGCAAGTTCGCGGAATGGGTGGTGAGTGGAGGGGATATAGGTAGAGGTTAGCCTTTACCTACCTGCCTTACCTACTCATCTATATGTATAGATATATATATAGGGAGTAGGGATGAAACTTCAACAAAACAAATGGCAGAGGAGAGGATGGAATCAAGCAAACAGGAAACGAACAATGACAATTGGGCAAATTCGGTGGTGTGGTAAACAACCTCGCTGTTGCTGCCGCCACCACCGGCCACTCACAAAGTTATACCGACGGCTGGTGTATCTAGCTTTGGTGTTTTCTTTCCCCTTTGAATCGTGATTGCATGTTTCCTTAAATCAGTACTTAGCTTGATTGCCCTCCTGAGTAGAGACAGGGACAAAGTAGACTTACCTAAAGAACTAACTGTGTATGAAATACTTATTGATCGCGAGTTTGGAATAGTGTATATACCTCTAATCAGAGACTCCTATCGTTTAGGGGGTTGGGCTACCTAAATACAATCCAGGAAGACCGAAGATGTCCCGAGCTTAGTTGCCGGTGTAGGAGTGAGACTTGGGGAAGATCCACTGTTAGCTTTACATACTCACATACATAGTGCCTTACTACTTAGGTAGTAGTCTAGGTTAAGGATGTCTTAGGCAGATAGTTGATAGAGGAAACTAAATCAGCTACATCATCACTTGATTCACTCACCCATTCCTCATACCCATCTATGACCTGAACGAACCTTCCGGGTACGCATTCTAAGCAAAATATAAGAGGGGAATTTGTAATTGACTAACCTAGGTCAGGCCAAAGATTTTACTAACTGCTCACCATATATTAGGATTATATCTCTTTCACTCAACGTCCGCTTATTACCCCGAAAATATAATCCAGTAGTTTTATGTAGTATCTATCTACATACGACCTAGCCTGTCTTTTTTTTCTATACCTTTTCTTTCATTTTCCCTCTCCTCTTCTCTTCTCCTCCCCTCATCTACCTATGATATCCCGGCTTTCACAACTCGCACGCCACCTCTCCAAGCCGAACCTGTACTCCGCCAATCTCGGTCCCATCTCCTCCGCCGCATCCTGTCCCAGGTCCGGCGTAGCAGCACGAATCATGGCGTCGTCGGCCGAGGCTTCGGCTACCGCGGACTTGCGAAACACGCGGACAATCCACACGGCCGCCTGTCTCATCATCGGCGATGAAGTGCTCGGGGGAAAGGTGAGAGGATGGGTCTACTTTGTTTACTCTAGACACTGCATGCCTGCCTATTCTTTATTGTTGGCTTTATTGTACAATAAACAGACATATGAGTAGACAGGTGTGTGATGGTGCACTGAATAAAAAAGTATATATTGCTAACTTTTATTGATATGTATATAGACTACTGATGTAGGATATGGCCTTACCTCATTTATTGAGTGGTTCTACTGCCAGCCATGCAAATTACTAAAGCATGTCGCTAATATGAGGATCAATACGTTGTAGACTAACTCGGCTTTCATGGCAAAATGGTGTTTCTCACTCGGCATTGTAAGCTGTAAACCCTCCTCTCTAATTATCTCATCACGCCGGACACTTCCCACTTCCTTCCGCTATGCTTCTTCGTATTGGCCCCTTACCTAGGTAGAGAGATCAATATACTCACGTGTTTATGTTCATATAGGACCTGAAAAGAGTCGAAGTGATAGAAGACGACGAAAGTGAGATCATAGAGGCAGTACGCCGGATGAGTGATCGCTACGACTTCGTCGTGACGAGGTATGGGGGCCTGAGCCTACCAATTTACCCCTATTCCCGCGTGGAACAGAGGCATAGCTAACGACGCGAGGGTGACGACGGATTGAACAGCGGCGGCATAGGTCCCACGTAAGCCAGCCAACCCCAAGACCCTCTCATCCCTTGCCCTACCCTGGGGCCTGCCCTCCCATCCCGCAAATCTTCAACCCCTGAAACCACACACATACACACAACTCACCACAAAAGCTCGCCACAGACACGACGACATCACCTACCAGTCCATCGCGCGGGCCTTCGGCCTGCCGCTGCGCCTGCACCCCGAAGCGTACGCGCGCATGAAGAAGCTCAGCCGCCCCCACAAGACCCAGCCCGGCTTCAGCTGGGACGTGGAGTCGCCGGCCAAGACGGCGCGGCTGCGCATGGTGGAGCTGCCGCACGACGAGTCCCGCGACGCCGCGCGCCAGGCGCTGTTCCCGCGCGACGACTTCTGGGTCCCCGTCGCGGTCGTCAACGGGAACGTGCATATCCTGCCTGGGGTGCCGCGGTTGTGTACGCTTAGCCTTTCCCCTCCCCCCCCTTTCTTCCCTGTCTTCCCCTTTCTGTTCTTGGGGGCGGAAATATGCTGATTGTGTGTATGTGTGTGTGTGTTATAGTTGAGGGCCTCCTCGAAGGCCTCAAGCCGTTCATCGTCGACCGGCTCGTGGACCCGGGGGGCAAGGGCATACGCCGCGTCATCATCTCGACGCCGCTGCCCGAGAGCGCCGTCGCCGAGTACCTGACCAAGCTGGCGGCCGAGGTGGGGCCCCGCGGCGTCAAGGTCGGCAGCTATCCCCGCTGGGGGAAGAAGAACAACACCGTTACGCTGTGAGTGTTTTCCCAGCTAGACCCTTTCCACCCCCCCCCCTCCCCCCCCCCCCTTTTTTTTTTTCCCTTTTTTCCCTTTTAGGCTTTCTTTGCGTCGTCCGATCCAAGGGGTATTCGCTAATCCAGTCGCCAGAGTGGGAAGAGACCAGGAGTACCTCGAGAGCCTCGTACCAGATGTTATCGCCAACGTCGACGGGAAGAGGGTCAACGTCGAGGGAGAGGATGAGGACGAGCCGGAAGGAGGAGCTGCGTAAGCGAGATCGGGAAACAAGTCTATGCTGGCCATTACGATCGCTTATAGCTGGAGCACTCTTCCTTCTGTGGTGCCGGACGGACGGTGCTTCTTTCGTTCGTCTTTTTCCCCTTCCTTCCTTTCTACCATCTCGTCTCTCGACAGGCTCTAGAAAGTCTCGCCGTCCACGGCCCGTCTCATGGTCAACTCGCTTATACTAGTCACGAAATTCGATTCGGGTAGACATGGGGTGGCGCGTTTATTCTTCGGGGGCTCTAGACCCTTTCACTTTACGTGACGTGATTTTAAGGAGCGGAGGTCAGGCCCGGGGGAGATAGTGGGAAAGGGAGTGGGGCGGAAGGGGATTAAGAAAGAAAGAAAACTATCTACCGCTACCACCGTTTTATATTTTAAAATTAATTACTACTACGGTATCGTGCGGTTCCTGGGAATTAAGCGGAGCGTGACCACTATGAATTTTTAGGAGAAAACCCCCGAGATGGAGAGTAGCAATGCGAACAAGGCCCAGCGATCTTGCCTCACGTCGCGTTTCCTTCGCGTGCCAGTGACGAAACTTGCTACTAGTGCTAACTAAATTGTACATTAACGTGTAGTGCTGCGTACTCGAATCGTTTCCTCTCCCCTTTGGTTACAACGGGGGGCGAGAGTGATGAGGAAAACGCAATCTTAAGTAGCAGAAAGAAGGAGAGAGAGGGGACCCAGAAACGAAATAATCCTCCGAAGAATCCCTAATTAATTCGCAAGCCCGGTCCGTGTTTTTTTTTTTTTTTTTAGTCGTCCCATCATCTGTCTCTACTACGACAAACCCATGTGTCCATGTAACCCTGCACGTTTTCTTTTTCTTCGAAGAAATAAGATGCCAGATAAGAAAGAAAAAGAGACGAGGTTGATGATATGATGACTTACATATCTGAACCTGGATAACACGGCCAAGACCGAAGTCGCTTACTTACTTACATCTTACTCTCCGTACGAAAGCACGCACAGCAACATGTTCAAATCTAAGAGGCTAGAAAAATTTTTAAGGAAAATAATTTCATGTGTTGCTTGGCTGAGAAAGAGAGAGATAGGCTATAATGATAATTCGTATATCAATATGTAGAGAGAAGCTTCTTCGATAAGGTAGCGTAAATTGCCTGACGTTAAAATTGAGCCCATCTTAAGGTCCGCGCCGGCGTAATTTCTTTTTTTTCTTCTTTGCTTTTTTTCCTTTCTTGCACTTCATTGGGTTTCTATACACCTATCTGCACCATGTATGTACCAAGTATTTTAAGTAACGTGTGAGATAAGTGGCTTACTCTAAATACCTATACACAGAGAGAGATAATATGCCATCTTCTTACATACCTCACCTTCTCTAGAGACGTTCAACCGACCAGTATGCAGTGTAAGGAGAGCAGAAAGAAGAAAGGAAAAGAAAAGCCCCCCGTCCGATATTACGACATTACGCAACCGTGCGTGTAACTAAACTAGGGGGGAAGTTGGGTTGTCGGTACGTGCATACCATGTGGTAGTATGTCGTGTGTAGCGGATAGGATGGATGTATTGCTCAGTTAAGTGTAGGGGAGGGGAAAAAACAACACATTAGGGTAGTATAGAGTTAGTAATGAAGAGCACGGTAGGTAAGGGAAGCAGAATCAGAAAAAAAAGAAAAGGAAAAAAAAAAGGGTAAAGAATGGGACCGACGGAGATTTGTTGTCTTGGGTTGTTCAACCCTTTTTCTTTCCCTCTCCTCCTTGTCTCTCTTCGTCAACCCCGGACTTTCGGAAAAGAGCGGCAACGCAACCCAAGGGAAATAGATAAATAAATGAAATATTTCTGGGTACGGAAAAGAAGAGGAGAAAAAAAAACGTCACAGCGCAGAGAACACACCAAAAAAGTGATATACTTTAATCTTAGTATATAAGAGGGAAGATCTTTACTTGATAAGTAGGTAAATACCTTTTTTTTCTTGTTGTTATTGTTATCATTCTCTGGGCTATGATGAACATATCATAACATAACTAACCTACACAACTTAAACACGCGAATAAAAAAAAGGGGGTAAGAGGGGAATTGGTCAGAGAAATGTTCTTATTTCTATTATTTAATGTTACCACACTAGCTTGTTACATTAATATTATCTTTAGTTGATAGTACATTAATACATAGTACTACATACCAGCCTAACACAGATGAGATTGGGGCAGGTTAGTGTAAATAGATACTACATAGATAGATAACAAGCTGTAGCTGTAGATAGTAGATGGATAGATAGACGAAGGCGAAAACGTGGGAAGCTAGCAATCCGTAGCGTGCCTTGACGATGATGGAAAGGAAATGAGCCTCATTTCAAAGAGCTCAGGTTTCCCATGTCGCATCGTGAAGAAAAGATCCCACGAGCTACCACAGCTTACACCACATAGCAAGCTACGGGCTGCGCTACATAAAATAACGTCGACACTAAAAGGGAGGTTAGATAGCGTAGTGTAGATCCGGGCTGTGTAGCGTACAGCTAAGTGTAGTGGGAAAATAAAGAAGTAATCTACTTACCTACGCTACACTAGGTAGGTGCTTATGTATAATACAATATAATATAATATAAGTAGGTATTGTATAGGAGGATACCTATTTAATACCTATGAGTATGCTATATGGAAGTTATTATATGTTGCATCGGAAAATGTTAGATAGGGTTGGTTAGTGTAGTGTAATGTTGAAAAAATAAAATAAAAATAAATGAAAATGTCACTCACACCGGGGCACCGATGAGAACAAGGTATGTTGATGGGTTGGTGTTGTTATGAACGATCCAATCTCCATGTGATACTTGCCTGTTTGGTATGTACGTATGTATGTGGAGGGGACAGGGAGGGAGGGAAGGGGGGGTGGTAGTGGTGCACCGCGTTAGAAGAAGCAGAAGAAGACGCGCTACCCGCTGTACGTTATAGGTTAATAGCTAAGCCTATGGGCATTTTAGGGACATCCTAACCAAGCTTTCCTGGTAGCGTGCTAGACCAGGCAGGGGTTATTGCTTTATGACCAGGTATGAAGTAGGGAGTGTACATACATACAGTACAACTACAGTCACTATCTAGGTAGTTTAACCTACCTAAAAGGTTATTTGCCCTGTGCTGCTGCATGCCTGGAAAGCCGTTCTTGCATATGTGCTCTGGTGAGACCTGTGCGATATATGCATTAGCGCATATGTGCCCCGCGTTAGCAGGGTCCACTTAGCTTCGATATTGGGAATACATGCTAGGTTATATGGTATGTCTTAGTCGTTGTTGTAAGACAGAAGCAGCCTCAGTTCAAATCATGCCTTTTTGTTTCTTTTCTTTTTTTCTATTCTGTCCACACCTATTAGTTAATGAATTTCTAGGTTGCTTTGCTTTTTATTTATTTTTACACCTCTTTAATCTTTAATATCGAGAATTGATTAACGGACATGGCATATGCACATTGTAACCAGAACCAAGTCTGTAAGAGAGCGGGTGATGGCTGGGGGAAATAGGCAGTAAAATCATCAACATCGTCGTCATCATCATTATTGAAACAATTGATAACTATTGCTGCACCTAATGCTGCTCTACATTGGTAGCCTTGTATAAGTAAGTCGAGCCCGCAAGTTTCATCCAAGACCCGTGGGTTTGGTTCTGTTTGAGGTAACGTGCCTACATACATAGGTTAATCTAATTTGACACATACATGTACCTAACTCCCTAACTATGCATCGCCTATGTAATAACCAGACTGTGGCATAGTTTGGACAGGAGACCTGTAGGCTATACACGATACATTACCTACCTACCGACCTAGCCTGTCTATAACTACGTATTGAGCCAACGTGGGCCACCTTGGTCCTCGGAAATATACGAAGGGTAGATCCGAGACTAACCCTTAATCTCTTCTTTGACTTGAGAAATGACCTGCAGAAATATATACACCTATGTGTATATACATAGAAGTAGCTAAGTATCAAAGTTAGTTGCGTCATGCGAATCCTCGTGCTTGGAGCCGAGCCGCATTGCCTTTCCTTGCCTTCTAGTGTAACCTATCCTGCTGAAGGGTGGCTAAGATGTGGTATCTTTTACGGGGTATGACAGTATGCATTTTATCCTTATGGTGTTTGAGTGTATTTGTCTAACCTAGGAGATAGCTCATCTACCACGTGTAGATAACCACTCCCTAGGAAATGAGGGACCCAAGGACACGAACGTTGAGATGATAAAGGTACTAAGGAGATGAGATAGGCAATCGGTGATATATATAGTATATGCATAGGTATAACCTACATGCATATAAATAGGAAGATCCGCGGACCAACGACGACGGTGGGAATTCATAAGAATTGCGCCATTGTAGGGGGGTGGGGGAGGAGACTCGCCTCCATGGAACCCTGTTGCTCTCTCTATATATACACTATCTCCCTACTCCCTACCAGGCTGAGATGTAAATCTCAAATGAGCCGCTTGCGCACGACGATTGGCGCCATCGATGACCAAAAGGGGTCCTAGTTGAGCCAATGTCGTGCTGCCGTATGTGGTGTAAGTCGTGAGGCGAATGCACACCTACATCTTACCACCTTGGGGACTGAGCTGAAAACCTATATCTGCAACCTACTAGGTAGATTATATATTTAGGTTAGTAGTCAACGGTGGGCTAGGGTACTAATCTCTGATCTAGAATATTACCAAGGAGGGTAAGCATGATAGGACGATAAGAGTTTTTGCCGCGGGCGACGATGGAAGTAAAAAGTATACTAGGTATGCAGTAGGGAATATTCAGGGAGGCAGTATGGAAATGACAAGACCTTTGGCCTTGGAGTGATATAAGCTATAATAAAGTTTATAGGTACTAATGTACGTACCTAGGTACCTATTTATCGTGCTAAGATTATTCATGTCGAGACTTCAGTTTAAATACCAGCATACATAACGCATACCAGTACACGTCTAACTTGCCTCTTATTTACCTAGATATAACCTATGTACTAAGTAAGTAGGTATTGTCTTTATCTGAAAGGGATTAGAAAAAGGCAAATAGATACAAACTTCGGAGGGTAAGGTTGTATGTACGACTAAGGAGGCCGTCATGACACAGGTTCTATCAAAAAGACAATGACACCATACCTACAGCATCATCGGGAAGGCCGTCTATGCACACTTTAAAAAGATATCTCCAGTAGGCGCGTAACCAAAAAAAAAAGTTATTGAGATAATAGAGTAAAGTAGCGCCAAGAACTAGATTGGCTAGTGCAAGCCCATATAGGCTAGACTGGATACTTGCCTGCATTATATGTGAGTGGGGCAAGAATGTAAGTGTAGGTACTCTAAGAGGTACCTAGGTAGTGTAGATTCCCCCGTAGCCCCCCAAACACATAAAGTTGTTAGCTTCTCCATATCCGAACCGCTTTGCCCACCCCACTTCTCTAGCGGTTACCCAACATGGTTGGTTAAGTATACGTAGCTGTAGTTGGTCACTGCTGTAATGTTTCCGGGTCTCCCTCCTTTCATTGATTGAATGGGAATGAAAATGAAACAAGGTCCTTTAGCAAGTACCTACAACCTAGCAAAAAACCTTTGATGTCGGTCACTTGTCAATTGGCCGCTAACCAGAAAGGCACCATAGCCGAGAATCTGCCCCCTTCCCAGCAGAAGGATGACCAATGAGCACCCATGAATGACCCTGACCACACCATAGACTTACCCGCTTACACCTCTTCTTACCCACATTACCTTTTCCATTCCTTTTTCTTTTTTCTTACTACCCTTTTTTTTTTTTTTTTTTTTTTTTTTTTTTTTTTTTTTTACCTACTAGCCTACCTAGTAATTCCTGACTGACCTAACCAGACCTGACCAGACCTGAAGACCAAAGAACAGAGCTTGTCACTGTCACCAATTCCAACCCATCCTCTTTTTTTTTCTCTCTCCATTCCATTCCCATTCCTATTCCCATCCCCATCCATTCATCCTTCTCTTTTTTCTTTTACTATCTTCTCTCACCCTCCTAGTTCTCCATATTTCCCAATCCTCTCTTTTTTTTTAACTCTTAATTTTATTTTCCTTTCAGTCCCTGTAGGCTCTCTATTTGCATTTTTATTTTTTTGTAAACGGTCTAAACCCTTTATTGACCCCGACCGCCTTACAAGCTTTTGCAGCAAGTTTGTCCCTTCTATCTCTTTTTTCTTTTTTTTTTAGTACTTCTTTTTTTTTAACCTTTCTTTTCCTCCTCCACTCACATATTCTTCCTCGTCTTCCTTTCTTCCTCCCCCCCAATCATCGTCATCCTCCTAATCATCATCATCCCTTTTCTTGTTCTTGTGGATAGGAAGACATATCACAACAAAAAAAGAACAGAACAGAACAGAACAGGAATATCAGGAGGATAACAAAAACACAAAACACAAAGTACAAAACGGATAAGACAACAAAGCAAGACAGGATAAGAGACACGCAAAAAGAGCCCAGACATACAGAATAGGTGAACGAACTGGTGGAAGATCGCAATACTGCATAGTCTGCACAAAGTCGGTACTCTCTCCACAATAAATCCTCGAACTAGTTTAATCCCTGGCACTGGCACCGAGTCTGCAAGTCCGTAACAACAAGACCCAAATCACACACAATCACACTTTCTTACTCTTTTCCACCTTTAACCTTTTTTTTCACCCCTTTGCGTACAACTTGATCTTGATCTTGTTATTCTTTTTTTTATTCTTTTTTTTTTTTTTTACTACCACTATTCCCTTTACTACCTACTACTTTACTTACTACTTACTTACATACTACCTTTCTTTTTTTTGCCTCCTTTCATCAATCCTACTGTTGTGCGCTGCACGTCTAACCCAATCGAAAGGGAACCCCTTACCAATTATTCCCAATCTAGGCGCAACATCGTCTCCTGTATTGCACTCTTTTCGCACTGCTGGGAATTCATTGTTGTCCATTAATTGAGAAGTCGTTGACACTTTGTTGTCACCCCCATACACATATACAATGGCGTCAAAGGTATGTCACACACTACACACCCATATATACACACAAGCATACCTACATACACACACCGCACCAACTCAGCCCGGCGCGTCAAATCCCGGCATCGCATTTCATGTTCTATGTTTTATGACCCATGGTCCATGGTTCCATAGGCTATAGATCATAGTACATCATGCATCATCATCCAAGATTGAAAGTCGGGATAAAGCTAACGTTATGTCTCCTTACCTATAGTTCTTACGAGAATACAAGGTGGTGGTTGTTGGTGGAGGTGGTGTCGGAAAGTCATGCTTGACCATTCAAATGACACAGGATCATTTCATTGATGAGTACGATCCCACAATCGAAGGTATGTTGCCAACCCCCATTATTATTTTCATCCTAACGCGGATTCCGCGTGTAAAGCAGCCTGCGCAACGAATGTGAAGCTGACCGCCTTATCTCTTTGTAGACTCCTACCGGAAGCAATGTGTTGTTGACGACGAATTCGCCCTTCTCGACGTCCTTGATACTGCCGGCCAGGAAGAATATGCTGCTATGCGGGAACAGTACATGGTCAACGGCGAGGGTTTCATGCTCGTCTTCTCAATAACTTCCCAGGAAAGCCTCGATGAGATCCACGCCCTGCACCGCCAGATTCTCAGAGTCAAGGGAAAGCAAGAAGGAGAGCATTTCCCCGTAGTTTTGGTCGGCAACAAGTGCGATCTTGAGCACGAGCGTGCGGTCACGAGAGAGAGTAAATACGCGTCGCATTCCCAACCCCACCCAAGACCCTATAACTAACCTTATCTCCCAGAGGCCGAAAGAAGCGCAGCAGAGTTCAAGTGCCCGTATATCGAGACGTCAGCCAAGTCCCGTATCAATGTAGAGGAAGCCTTCTTCGATGTTGTCCGAGAAATCCGAAACTACGACCGGAACCTGGGTGGATTGTCATCAAACGGCGGTAGGAACGGCGGTGCGAGCGGACCGGACAAGATGGAAATCTCCGACGGAGAGGCCGAGGCAGGCTGCTGCTCCAAGTGCGTCATTCTATAATCCGAACCCGCCTTTTCTTCCCACAAACAACCGCGAATCGACTGCGATGGAACGAGTGGTGGTATTATCAGGATCAGTGTGTGATATGTGGTGCGTGCGAAAACAATGTGTGGTGTATCCATTCGGAGTACCTGCACTAGGGGGCAGTATTGGCGGCTCCCCGAGACGTATATACTGGTTGAGTCGAGGTACAAGTTGCATGGATTGGGAGTCGGGGGTCTTCTTGCCAGCTCATCTTGGAACCAGCAGCCAACAGCATTGAAAAAAAAGGGGGAGGGGGATAAACGATGACGAGTAGCCGTGCGGGTGTTACGACGTGAAGGATCAGCGTTGCCAACACAGGGCTACTAAAACTATAGTGTGAGACTACAGAATGGTTGTTGGAACCGCCGTGGGCCGAAAGCATCCGGAGACAACGTGGATATATCTCCCAGCTGGTCCTTTCATACCTTGTTGTAATGTTTCTTTTTTTTATTTTGTCTTCCAGTTTTTCTAGTGGTTCACTCTCATAGATTCACCCTTGCCAACTAAGACCATGGAAGATTTCCAAATCGACCCCGAAATGCGAAAATGTGTAATGCTCTTGTATATGGGTCAAATTATTTACTTGGCCTGTTTTATTTTATTTCATTTTTCATTATCTGCAAAAAGAAGCTGAATTATGACCCATGTGTGTAATGAAAATGGAAATAATTAGGAGCTAATAGGAAAATAGATACCAACCTAGAATGCACCACTACATTCGGTTCTTAACAGTCTTATCCTTTCAATATTATGGCGAAAGGGGAGCTTAAGGCAATGCAGCCAGTTACTCGTTGTGATGGAAGACCTCAGGGGTTACTCCCGACTTCAAACACTAGCATACAACCTGTAGGGATATAGCAATTCCTAAAAAAAGCAAGGGAATATGACAAGAGTTGTATAAAGTAGTGAAAATGGAGTGGTAAAGGAACTCGATTCTTCGAAATGGCTATGGCTAGGGTGAAACTTAAGCCATGGCTATTTACTTAAAACAAGAACAAGTAAGTCGGCGCAAAAGCAAAACACAGCAAGACCAACCTTTAAGCGCTAAATTTTATTATACCGGGTACAGATCGGTATAATAATGTTGGTTATAGACATAACCTTTGTAGCGAAGTTCGCTAACTCCTTTCCCCCTTTGATGAAATTCACTACCCCTTACCGAGCTCAACGAGGCCATTATCGTTTTTCTTTCAAGAAACTTCACAGAACACAATGGCGACGGTGAACACAATAGCAGTCATGAACAATCTCGTTGTTCGGAAATCAAGACTAAGAGTAACAAAGGGGGTGTTTCAACTATGCCTTCATCTTTCCATTACTCGGTCATCACGACTGGCTTTCAATACAGTTCGGGATAAGGAGCAGCAGAAACAACTTCTTTCGACAACATGAATGACCTCCTCGACAGTATCTCCAGAGCATTTATTTTATAGAGTCACGATGCTGTATTTATATCCCCTATCCATTCAACACTCGACGGCAATATATCTCATGAGCTAAAATATTCATACAAGACATTTATCCGTCACAAGCTTCAACTTACGATAGCGAACAAGTGATACAGTCAGGAACCTCGAAAGCCTTTACTAACGATCAAGATCTCGGAAATCCTATTTGTTTTACGCCAGGTCTCCTTTTTATCTTCTAGTAATCTAGATCATCTAGATCATACCTACACGCCAACATGGCGGGATATGCTGTTGGTGGCTACTGGCTGTGGTCACACAACCCGAACAACCAGAATTATAACGCGCAAGCAACTTGGGATCACTTCCAGGGCGTGCCCGTGAACGAATACGAGTGGTGGCGTTATGAGTTTTTCCCCCTCGAGAATAAGTGTGACCGGTGTATGATCTTCCTGGTGCCCTGTGATGTGCCTGGAAACTGCTCCGAATGTAACAACCACCCGGACGTGGCCGTGTGCCGGAACACTCCCCCCACAGCCGGGCCGCCCGCGGGGCAGCCACCGCAGGCGGCGCCGCTGCAGGTTCAGCCCTACTCCCCGTTCCAGCCGTATGTGAATGCGCAACTCCAGAATGCTCATGTTTTCCAGCCCTCCGGCGTGGCCGGGGTCGGCGGGCTGTTTGACTACGCCGACCCGCTCGGACAGGGCCAGTATCCGCCTCTTCCCCTGCCGGCCGGTCCCGGACAGTATCCGTACGCATGGCCCGCGGTCCACCCGGGACCCTACCAGGGCGCTTACGAGGAACCTCCAATGTACGCCCCTCCTCCTGGACCATTACCCCCTCAGCAGCCACCGTATATGAACCCTCCCTTCGCCCAGTACCCGCCCGTCCCTCCACCTGCACCAGATCCGCCTGTACAGGGCCCTAACCCTCCACAAAACCCTCCCCCTGGACAGGGTCCGCCCGGTGCTGCTAACGTAGTGTTTGGCCTTATGAACGACGTGTGTAAACGCTGCCTGGATAGTAATTCGCTTTGCGATGTTGACATGGCCCAACCGCCAGGCCTCGGCTGCACGCGCTGCAGGCGTTTGGATCGCCAGTGTAGAGTGAGAGCTCGTATTGCTGCGCCCCGACCTGACGGTATGATGCCTCCTCTTTGTTGCGATGGCTGTGTAGAGAAAGGTATTACGGCCTGCCCGTGGAGAAAACTTGAGGACAATGATTTCAAGGCCCCCTGTGAGAATTGTCGGAGATTAAAAACCCCATGTACGTATCGTGGTGTTCCATGTCAGGATTTGAAAGAAGGAGTGAATACTCACTTAGAACTAACGTCATCCCTGCCCCCGAACGACCAACGCGCACACAGGCAGAGAGAAGCTTATCCTAACCCCATAGCTAGCTTTACCCCCGGCCCCAAATTCGAATCGGGCACGAAGCGCAAGCGGAAGAACCCCGGCGACGAAGAAGTCGACGAACAAGCGGACCAGGACGAGCAAGATGAGCAGGAAGACGACGACAACCCGAACAAGCGGAGAAAGACTACTAGTTCCCCCATGAAACGTGGTCTTGCCTCAGAGAAATGTGTCGTCTGTAAAAACCTTCTTCGTAAGAGCGCATCTACATGTGGCGTTTCGAACAACGATGGAAAAGGGTGTGTGCGCTGTGCTCGCTGGGGATTGATCTGCCAGGTAGATGAGCCGCCGGTGGGACTGCCACCGCATCCCGACATAGACTTATCAGGAAGACGACCGAACTTTTCTCGGTGTGCGCCTTGCGCGCAAAACCCCGGGCGGGCCTGCGATCGTCAGCGTCCATGCAATCAGTGTGTTGTGTTGGGGGAAGAATGCAGAGGCGGGAACAACATGGGCTTGTTGAATAGGGGCGTCGCCGCGGGCACCGACATGATCGCCTACTTCCACGGCTGCGGCTACGGGCCAGGAGGCATCGGCGACCCCAGGCTCAACCATGCCTACACGCAGCAGCCGGACAACTACGATAAGATCTGGGAGGCCCATGAGGTGGCCAAGGCGGGGGGTGCTCCCCAGCTGCCCCTGATTTACGACCCGAACAATCCTCTGGTGCAGGCACAACAACAAGTCCAGCAGGGTCAGATTGCATATATGCAGCAGCAGCAGCAGCAGCAGCAGCAGCAGCAGCAGCAGCAACAGCAGCAACAGCAACAGCAGGGGCAACAAGGGCAGCAACAACAGGGGCAGCAAGCACAGGGGCAACAACCTCAGGGGCAGCAGCCTCAGCAACCTCAGCAGCCTCAACAACCCCAACAACCCCAACAACCTCAACCTCTACAGCCTGGACTGACGTTCCCTCAATCGCAACAGGCTCAACAACCTCTGCCTCTACAACCCGGACTGACATTCCCTCAACCACAGCAGCCACAGCAGCCCGCCAACCCTAACCCAGCTGGGTCACCTTCTAGTGGTAGCGGTGGTTCACCAGGCTCCCTTGCCGACCCGATTCTAGATCCAGTCATGCTTAATGTTGTAGGTTCTAATCCAGCCGTTAATTTGGGAGGTGGGCAAGCAGGCCAACAGTACATACTGGGCCCCATTCCAGCGGGCATGTCAACTCAGAGGATGCTAAACTGCTCTTTAATCGACTCCAATGATCCACCTATCCCTCCCAACGATGACAGGATTCCGGACTACCAGGAGGCATGGGAAGCAGCGAAGATGGTTGTTGAAGATGGAGGGCATCTTGATCTGCAGAAGATATTTAACGACCTTCGCCAGGATATCACCAATAACGTTTCAATCGGAGACAGCAACTCCTTCAGAACCATCTCCGGTGCCCACATGGATAATAGAACGAAGCACATAATGGGTTTGCCGGTTGTTGTCACAGGCACCATTGGCCCACAGATGGGCGAGCAGCTCAATGTTAACAACGCTGCAGTCATTGACGCTTCGAAAGTACCGACTGAGCAGCAACCCGAGCAGGGTCCACGAAGACCTCTGTTCGCGGAGCCCGCCGGCCCGAATGTGTGGAACAACGACAACCCGCACCCCAACCCACAAGCCCTGCCCGTCATGCGAAACATCAGTCTATACGGGGCAAAGACCGCCGCACCTCCAGGTCAGCAGTGCCAGGCCTGGACCCGCCGGAACAGCCCCAACGGACAACCGCGGCTGTGCGGCGCGGTGGTGAACGTCAACTGCTGCGAGGACACCACGCACGCGCCCAAAGACGGGTACATCTGCGACGACTGCAACCAGGAGAGCATCACCGAGTACACCAACGCATTCAAGGACATCTGGATGCGGCTGCGGATCTACGCGTGCAACCAATGCGCCGCGCAATCCGGCGACCCGCACATGTACCACGACACCGGCGCGCGGGTGTACGGGCTGCCGCCCTTCACCGCGCACGCGGACGACCCGGGCACGCCGGCGATCGCGAACCCGGCGCCGTCGGGCCTCTTCGGGGCGGCGTACGCGGCGGTGCCGGCGACCAAGGGGGCGTTCATGGGCGCGCCGCTGCCGGTGTCGGGGTGCTCGTGCGCGCAGAAGTTCTTCGGCCGCGCGCTGTGCAAGCCGCACCGGCTGGGCCACATGAGCCGGACGGTCGAGGCGCTGGAGCGCATGGAGCGGTACGTGGCGCGGCGCTTCGGCGGCGGCGTGAAGTGCTTCCTGTGCGAGGACCGGCCCAGCATGCCGGTCGCGTCGTTTGCGTGGACGGCCGAGCGCTACTGCTACGCGTGCGTCGCGTGCCAGGAGCTGGTCACCACGGACGCCCAGGGCAAGGGCGTGATCCCGCTCCCGGAGGGCGGCTTCCAGGTTCTGCAGCCTCCCGCGGGTGACGGGGGTGATGTTGAGATGGGCGGCGGAGACGATGGGGGCGATGGGGGCGCCGGTGGGGGTGATGTCGAGATGGGCGGAGACGATGGCGGTGATGATGATGATGATAACTTCGGCGGCCTCTTCGGCGACGACGGGTCTAGTCCGCTCGCTCCCGGCTTTTTCAACCTCGGCCCTCAGAATATGAGCTCTGGCAATGACGATGGCGGAAACCAGGGTGGTTCTGGTGGCGGTCTTTGGGACATTTAAGGTGAGTTGTTGAACCCCCCCCCCCTTCCCCCCTTTTCCCTTTTCCCTTTTCCCTTTCCCTTACCCTTACCCTTACCCCTGAAAAATAGAAAAAAAAAGGTGAGTCGAAAGAGAACCTACACGAAAGTATGAGTGGTAAGTGGAGGTAAGCTAGAAACTTTTACTATTTTCCTTTTTCCCTCCTTTTTTGTCTCTTGTTTTAGCTGTTGTTTCCCGTCTCATATTTTGGGAAGAATAGGATATATCTCCGTTATTATTTTTAAGTGAGTATTTTCATATCTGTCATTGTTTTTTAGTTGCAAGAAAAAAAAACCACATAAACACCTAACTAGGTAGGTACATAAAAAAGATGTTGGAAAAAACTTGTAAAAACATAGCTCAAGTTCAATAAAAAAAAGTTCAAAATTATTTCATTCTGTATTCTGCTTTCGGTGAAGAAAACGTGACATTGATAATATCGTTTCCATGGAATCACTAGAGGCGTCATAATACACAGTGACTTTTCTCCTTTTCTCCTTTTCTCTCCACTCTATTCTCACTACACCGATATGCCTTAAGACTTCTTCCTGTCTTGAGATTTCTTTCTCTTCACTTCTGATCTTTGCTAACTTGTAATATGATCTGCAAAGGAAAAGTGAGATTCTCTCTGACAAATAAGCAGCTATCTGGGAACGAACTAGTCTCTCACAAGGACCAGCAACATTGCTTTCCTTCTTTTACCTTAAAACAGCTATCACGTTAGGTATAGTATCTAGTCTCATATATCTTTCGCTATTACCCTAACATGTTTCATGAATTCTACACAACAAATAAAGAGAATGTGAGCATTACCTTACGCATAGCAGGACTCCACAGCGGTATATATGTAATACCGAATGGAAAACCTTGGAACGCCTCGCTATAATGCGAAGTGGATCTCATCTGGATAGGGGGGTTTGGTGACAAAGACAGGTCGTTTCAAGATGAGATTGGCTTAAACTGGTTCTTTGTCTTCTAGTTGTTCCAGGATGTCCTAGACTTTCGCCACTGTAGTGGACAAGGGACCACTCCCACACGCTGGTATATTTTTTCGCAAGCGCAGGCGATGGTTGGCCGTAGAGTGCAGAAGCTCCAATCCATATTCTAATAGACGCTATTGCGTATATATGAAAATAGAACGTTTTGATTATGCAGTTTATAGGGAATGGATAATTTGAGTTCGCTTCTCAGACATGAGGCATGTTATATCCTCTCTTGTATAATCCCGATAACCATAGATCCCGATGGTTAATATAGTACGATTTTTGAATTACCACATCCGCAATTATTGTTTATCCAGTCCAAATCCATAAACTACATATATATATATGTGTGTGTGTGTGTGTGGCTAAAGAAAAAGAAAAAACACCCAGTTTAGGGGGCGGGCCTTCAACTCGTCTCACCCTCCATAGCAGCCAGCCTCTTTCTCACCCAGTAGAACCCCAGCCCCAGGACCCACAGCACGACCAGCACGACGGCGAGGGTGGGGGCAAATATAGCGCCCCGGACGACAACAAAACCGCTAACCAACGCAAACACGAGAGGCACGAGGATGAAGGGCTTGTAGGGCCGGCGCAGCTGGGGCTCGCGCCACCGCAGCACCACGGCGCCTACCACGGTCAGGAAGAAGAATGAGTACTCACCGAGCCCGTTGAACGTGAGCAGGGCGCGGAAGTTGCCTAGCAGGATGTAGAGAGCGGACAGGATGGTCGAGAGGATGATGGCGTTGAGGGGGGCGTCTGATTTCGTTGCCGACTGAGACGGGGCTGGTTCATCGTGCGGTTCGGCTCGGGCTGAGGTCCCGACGTAACCCAAGAAGGCGAAGGGTCGGGGCATCCACCCCATGTTCGCGGCGGCGACGGCCATGCGCCCCGCCACGAAGGAGTTGCCTAGTAGAGAGCCGGCTACTACCAGGCAGATGAGGACTGCGGCTACGATGCCGAAGCCCCGGCCTAGGAGGCGGGTGATGGCGGTCTTTTATTTGGGAGAGATAGATATTTAGTAGCTGTTGCCCTGACAAAATAAGGAGTGGGACGAAATGCGGATATGAGATTACTCACCACTGCGACACTGTCCGTCGTGGACACGACATTCCAAGGGAGTAAGATGTAGTAGGCCGCATTGGCGGTTATGAAGCACAGGACTATCGTAGGAATAGCTGTGTTTAGCGCGAGCGGGAGTTGGTGTGCGGGGGCCGACAGCTCGGCTGTGATATATATAGCCTATATTTGAGTAATTAGAAGATATTCTGTAGTGAAAGCGCAAACCTGCAGGCTCCTACCTTATCCCAGCCCGAATATGCCCAGAGAGCCCCATAGAGTGCAGTAGAATAGTGACCGAGTAGTTCCCAATCGCTCAGCTGGTCCCAATCTGTCTTGCTTCCATCTATGTCGACACTGGGTCTGTTCCCAAACCAGGGCTTAGTGAACCAATCCCGGCCGCCGACGTCGTCTCTCTCAGGGTCCGCCAGCTGAATACCGACGACCACTATACCAGCCAAGACCACCGCGGCAATGGTGACGAACTTGGTAACCACGAAGAAGCTGTTCAGCCGCGTGCTCGCTTTAGTGCTGATGGAGTTAGCCACGTTGACTACGACGAGGACCAGCACGGACAGGAGCTTGTGCTCGATCCTGGATGACTGGTCCGTCACGCCGGCAGCAGAGTAGATGCTCTCGATGAAGACGATGCTGAGAATCGCCAACGTCGCCGGCATCACGGCTACGATCCAGGTCCAAGCTGCCAGGAAGCCGAAGACATCACCGTAGATGTACTTGAGATAGGGTTGCACGCCACCTATGAAGACGGGTCAGCACGGCCACCACTGGTTTTGCTTTTAGTGCTGGTGTAAGACAAACATCATCGTCGTTATCCGACGGTGTCAATTAGTTAGGGGAGAGGGGGTTATTTTACCTTCACCCGGGATCGCGACCCCCAGCTCCGTCATGGTGCTAGCCCCCGTCCACGCGAGCATCCCTCCGATGAGCCAGACGACCAGGGCTATACCGGGAGATGGGACATTCGTGTCGATGGACCCGGGGGACGTGAATATGCCACTCCCGATCACAATGCTGATCACAATGGCGAAGGCCTCGCCCGCACCCAGGTTTCTAGTAAACGAGCCACTTCTTCCCTGCTCTTCCGGGAGAGCGGTGGTTTCGCCATCATCAGCATCTGGCAAGTTGACTTCCCGCTCTTGATCAGCAAGCAGAGGCCGCGAGGGGTCGTTATCCGAGGTCATTTTGTATCTTCCTTCCTCTCTTTTCCGTTGAGATGAGCCCAAGCTAAACGGTTAGGGCTTCATAGAAGTGCGGTTTCTTGTATGACTAATGACAAAGTAAATAAAAATAGATTAAAAAGGAGATTGGGTCCGAGGATGTGTTATTTACTTACTATTGCTCAAGCGGGATCACGCAATTCCTTAGCTGGCGCGGGGAAGGGGGATAATGGATACATGCATAATCCAGCTGTGCACTGGTTATTTGCATATGGGGTTGGACAAGTTGTATTATATAGACTTGTTCATTAAAAGATCAAGTCTCACTTCACACCCTCCTTCATATCAATCTCATAAACTTCATCGCTTGCTATATTATAATTAGTGGGCTGGAATTCACTTATATCCTAGAGCGCTCTAATATGGCTAGAAACCTGGATTTAAGACATTTAGAGTAGTCTCATGAGTTGATGAGTTCCTAATGCCTCCGCATACTACACTTCGATAATTGCATATGATCAACATACTCCTTGCCCCCTTTTTGGAGGGATTCTGAAATATTAGGCTGTGTCTACTTTCGGGTATTATCAATGCTAGATAGGCTCCCTTCTCCCACAACCCCGGAGAATTTTTCAGTTGTCCATATAGGGTTTCTATTGCATGCCTGGGGAATTGTCTTTCCCTCTTCTTAACTATGCTCATTATTGACTTACACAGATACAGACGTTATTCTTATTTAGTGAGGCTTACCCATGCAACTTTGTGAATTCTCGGAATACAGGTGCCGAGGGGAAGCGGTTACGATAGCTATGCTGTAATAAGAAATATGGATTCATGATCAAGACTATAGTTATGTAAATTTTTTCACGGTATCTAATATGGTACTGCCTCCTTCTTGTTTTTTTTTTTTTTTTTTTCGTAACTTTAGAAACATCATTTTAAAGTACATATATGGCATGATGGTTACAAGTAAATAGGTGGTTTTTAGTATGACATATAAACGATATTCGTACTAACATAAGCGTAGATAATTCTTTTTTTCATAAAAAAATGTGCTTCAAGCCATTATGTATGCGACGTTGGGGGCATGGTCAACGGTCAGCAACCACGGTCTCAGGCCGGGACAATGAAACTATCCACAACCCCGTGACTATCCCCAACATCGTCACCATCAGTATCCTCAGGCACCAGCTGCCGATGGCTGTCCCACTGGTAGCCCGGCGGGGTAATCGGTTTCGGTCCTCCGTGCTGGTAGGTATACACGTCGTCCATGAGCGGGAACGAGAGCACCTCGTCCTGGGTGAGGGACTCACGATAGATGTAGTCGTCGAGCAGACAGTATGACATCCACAGCTGGTGGGGGACGCGCGGGGGCTTGCAAGCGGGTCGTCTCCGGTGCTCCATATCCGGGATCCAACGATCGCCGCGCTGCAAATGGTCCGCTGCGTCGGCGTCGTCGTCCGAGCCGAAGATGTCGTCCATGAATTTCTTTTCGGGTCTCGGCTTGCGGCCGAGTCGGCCTCTTTTCGCTCGCGGCGAGTTTAGGTCGGTTTTCGGAGATGGCTTCGGCGAGGCGAGGCCGATGCCCAATAGTTTCGATTGCTCTAGCCAAGCGGTGTCGGCATCCATGGCATCAACTCTCTTCATTAGGGTCGCTTTCAGCTTGTCTTTCGCCTTAGAACGGGAGCTTCGAGATTTTGACACTCCTTTCTTCGCAAAGGCTGCTGCTGCCTTGTGGTTCTCCTTTCGGCCGTCTCGGACTGCCCTCAGCGGCTGGTTGCGCGTGGGGGTACGCGGATTACTACCTTTGTCCTTTGCCATTTTCTTCAACTCGATCCTCTAGATTCAATGAGTTCACTTCGTGTTAATGCGAATTGCTGGTGTCTGAAGCTATACAATTTTCAGTTGAGCCTTTATCCTGCAACATCGGGGGCATATATGTTAAAACTAAGAACTGTCGCACGATAAAGAGACTTGCACATCCTTTGTTCCTAAATTAGAACCAACGTGAATTACTTCTGCTTTGTTCATCTTTCCAGTGTTTACCAGAACCATTGAAACACCTTGGTAGTGGAGACTCTCGTCGAATTAGCGGTTACTAAATGCATCAAAGAAGTTGTAATGATAACGTGTTTGGCTCTTGCGAATTGACATCTGTGACAGGTTCATTAAGAATTTCAGGTATGATTAGTGACCTGTTCCATACAACTTGCGTTCTCTTAATTGGTGAAAGTTAGATGTTAAATAGATCTTGAATAAGACCCAATTCATTGGGCGATATGATATCCAAAAATTACGTTGACAAGCCTTCTGTTTTTCCCATAGTGATAATGAATTGAGCGAACTTGGGATAATATCAAACTAAAATCACGGGTTGTAAGAAAAGTATAACCCGCAACTTTTTATTATAGGATTATAAGGGGTAAGTCTTAACATGCTAGATACTACTTTACGATAAAATCTAGTAGGTACCTAGATATATAGTAGTTCGATAACTTCGGTCGTCGCCCCCTGAAAAGGGACAATAATACATCTATAGCTCGTGGCTATTAGTTCTATTATGACTAATGAAAGAGTTTCTTTCTGAATTATCTATGCAAAGTCTTGCAGTACTTGACTTCATATGTTCAATACTTCCAGCATCCTAATATGACCCAAACCAACCTATCCAGGCTTCTCCACTACCCCATCGACCTCTACTTTACCCCCCCTTTCCCCTCTATTCCTATCCTTCATGTGGAAGAATCTGCGGCAACGCACCCAGATACGTATTCTCCGAGAGCGCGCGCCCCCCAACCTGCTCCGCGATCCAACTAATGCTGAGCCCCTCCTCCTCAGCCTTCTCCACAGACCCCACGACAATAGAATGCACCTGTATGCCCTCGCCCCTGAAGCGCCTGCACGTAGCCCGCAGGCTCTTCGCGGGGGGTGAATCCATAGCGTGGCCGAGCAGCACGACGACCTTGGGCAGGCTCTCGAACCGGCCGGGCTCCGCGCGGAGGGTGTTGTACGCGGAGGCGAGGCAGCGCTCGTAGCTCGACGTGCCGCCCGCGGGCGCGCCCTCGAGCGTGTCGAGCGCGAGCCGGTGCGGGCGCTCCCACGCGCTGACGGAGACCTGGTGCGAGCCGCGGCAGCCGTGCGACACGGTGGCCACGAGCGCGAGGCTGTGGTTCAGCGAGATGTAGTGCACGAGCGTGCGGTAGACCGCTTTGATGGACGGGAGGTGCGCGTGCGCGCTCCGGCCCAGATCGACGCCGATGACGATGAGCTCTGTGGGTGGGGCGCTGGGGACGGTGGCAGGGGGGCTTGCAGGTTGTGTGCCGTCTTGTTGCGGGCTAGATCCGTTGGCGCGGGATCGGGTGAGTGTGGTTACCGTCTCTCTGAGCTTGAGGATCTGGGCCTCCAGGGTCGAGGATCGGGACAGGGCATCGCTGTATAGCGAGTGCAAGATTGCAATGTCGATAGCCGTGGCTGGTCTCGCAGAATTTGAGCTCGCTTCTTCGTTTGCAGCCGATGCGAGTTTGGTTAGTGCACTCTGGAGCTTTGACTCCACGGATACAAGCTTCTCCTGAAGGGTGGTCTCCTTGACTGTTGCTTTAGAGAGCTTGGAATCTTTCACAGCAATGGAAGCATTGAGTGTCTTAATGCTGGCCTCCCTTTCCTTCAGCTTTTGGATAGTTTGGTCTAGTACAGTTTTCAAAGCGGCCAGCTTAGTGTCATAATCATTGATCAAGCGGTCAGTCTCATCTTTGAAGCCGACCATATTATTGTGGAACTCTTGCTCTAAGCTCCTATACCGGTTGATAAACTCACGCAGCTCACGTATTTTGGTTAGATCACGGGCATGGGTGTTTCTCATCTCATCGTTTGTCTTATTGGCCTCTTCCAGTGCTCGAAGAAGGTTAGCTTTCTCGACGGCAGCACTGTTGAATTTGCTCTCGAACCAAGAGACTATGCTCTGATTTCTTTTCCCATGAGATTTAGACTCTTGTGCATCTTCATCACTACCCGATGGTAATTTAGAGACATTTTTCTCATTGAATGCCCAGAGCCCATGCTTGTTGTGGCGAGGAGTTGCTGATTCGCTCGAAGACGTTTCCTTACCCGCCTTCAAACGCTCTACGGCAGCCTTCCCATCCCAGGAAAATTTAGTCCACAGACGTTTGAAGAAATCTTTCACGGACCATGAGCGTAACACCAAGAAAAGTCCTTGGCAGCGGGCGCCAATACGGTAGGCTACCCGACGTATTTGGAAGATGCCGCCTTGAACCGTTTGCACCATAGAAGCGAGTTGTCTATGTTTAGTACCACTGGTGGCACTATGCTGATGGGGATGGGCCTTTCGGCCCGTCATTTCTGCAATAGTAATCTTGCTCCGGGAGTTACCTAGGTTATGATGAACTCCAATATCAGTATGTAGAGTGACATGGAGCTACCCCCGCTACAAGGTATATCATGATGTTGGAATATACCTACCCGGAGAGCAAGATCTATCCTTGCTTTCGGCACTCGGGTGCCGATCTATCAGATCAGCTTTGGATGCTATCACTCGAGAAATTACAGCCCCCATGATGATATCGGGTGTGGAAGCTGAGTCGTCGTGTTTTTAGGATAGCCGTCACTTGCACTCCACGGCAGGATGTTTACGGTTGGAAAAGGGCAGCACGCGTTAAGATAAGTAAAAAAGAAGCTGTTCATCGTATTAAGAAGTTGCAGTGTACCACGCCTTTTGACTTGAGATCTTGTCTTTTGGAGTTAAGTCTGGATGTTTCTTCTATTTTCTGCTCATGACTAGGCTTCTAACATACTGCAGAGCAGATACTGGTAGATCTAGCCATTGTCTAGTAGTCTCAAATCTAATTTCTTTGTTAAGTATTAGGATTCTTACAGAATTCTATCGGAACTTCCGTTTAGTTGACATGATACATGACCGGGATTAATGAAATGCACTCAAGCCCCTTTATAGGTTCTACTGAGAATTCAGTTTTCCTGTCTTGCCATAGAGTTAGTACATATAGATACCATTTGTGGTAACTCTGGCGGTATCTATATTCATGACCCCTCGCTATTACTCTATGTTAGTATGATTTGTACGTCACTTATACCCTTGTTGATCAATATCTACTTCTTGGGAGGAAGTCATATTGACCCCCAACGACAGGGTGTTAGTACTAAGTGAAGGCTACATGGTTGGTGACAGTTACATATACGAGCCTTCGGGATTAGATGTTGCGATGTGGATACCCCGATCAAGCGAGACCTACTTAGAACCGCCAGATGGAAGGAATGCTAACCTGCAGAAGAATGACATGTGATGACTAGAAGGAACCAGTATGTCTGCCAATATCTAGATGTAGAAGGTCTTAGAAATCAAGCTGCGGACAAGATGCTTATAAAAGGAACAATCGGTGCTACGAGTGTAGCTCTGTTCGAACAGTTTTAAAAGAGTTAGGTATTCTAGTTGTTTAAATATGGATATTTACCTCTGGACATTAGAAGATAAATGGTATGCTCAGGAAGTTCAATGATCTCTCGATTCTTCATTGAACCTGGGGCAACGTTTCTATTTGTACCGTGCTTAGTGCATGGACATAACATCCATCAAGTCATAAAAAGAGGAGTAGGTATAAAACATTTCCTGGAAACAATGAGTTATTCTGAACTGCAACCTCTTGCACGGGGTTCCAAGAAGTTTTTGAGACTGAATAATTTCTTGGCCCAAATGTCGGGCAAAGCGTGGTGTGGTGTATTTGGGTCAAGTTAAAAGTGCTGGTGACATATTATTGATGTGAAGAGGAGAATGTCAGTATGAGAGCGTCTACTAGTGTATGTAGGTAGGTGGTTAATTCGATTTCGTGCATATTACGTCAGAGCTGTCCAGAATAAGTAGGTACTAGAATCAGACTAGCGTCACAAATACAGAGTGTAATTGTAATGCCTAAGCTCTTTTCACATGTGAAATTCCATTGAATTTTAAGGTAACTATGGATACCTCTTACCCATCTTCTGTTGCAAAATCGACTCAATGATGTAATAGAACAGGGGTTCGCCAATCGAATCTTCAACGTAAGCGAAGCTCGAAACAAATAGGTATTTAGAGGTAGCCCGTAACCTACCTCAAAACAACAAACAAACTGAGCTCTTGTCATTCCACGTACCTTCACTTTTAGCTATTTCATACAGTAGCACGATCTAGTACTACTAACTTAGGTAGGCCTAGACTAACGTACCTATGTTAATATAATAAATCAGCTTCTCTTTTCTCTCTTCTATCTCCTCTAGAAAGAAACATCACAGCTTCACGTAGTAAGTCTCTCAATTATTTGACACCCTCTTCCTCCTGTTCCCTTGGCTTTTGCAATTCTACCTCATCTTCGCCAATATGGTTCAAACTTTATCGACAATATGTTCTATTACATTTATTATGCATCGCAGTGCGAATCTGCTGGCGGCTTGTCTACAAGAGAACGATAATCGCAGCTTACATAGTTGTTATAAGCAGTGCTGTAACCCTTCCGTTTACTTATGTCCCCGGACTTCGGCAGTGGATCACCGACAAGAGCAAGAAAATATAAATCGCACAGAATGGAGTCTGTTATATTTTATCCATTCATTTTCATCTCCCAAGTCTGGCAATGGCTGGGGGATGAGCGTAAGAAAGTCGCATTTCACATAAAGTCCCTGATGTACAGGGCGTTACACTATCCATTCGTCTTCATCTTTGAAGCCTGGCAGTGGTTCGCCGCCAGGATCTTCTCTCCTACTCCCCCGGGCCCTAGTACGCACTTGGGACGTCCAAAAATCGCTATTATAGGTGCAGGTATAACCGGTGTCACATCTGCGGCACACTGTATCGGTCATGGCTTTGATGTCGTTATATTTGAGGCCGGAGATGAAAAGAACCTAGGTGGAATTTGGAGCGTAAGTGGCCCATTGCATCATGAGGGCATGCCTCTGTACGAAAGATCGTGGATTAACTCAAGGATACAGAAAGTAAATAATACCTCTGGCCTACAGATCCACTCTATGATGTTTCGATTTCACCCTTCCATCCAGTGGGATAGAGGCTACCCCGACCGACAACAAATCATCAGCCAGGTTAGACAGCTTTGGGAACGCTACGGACTGAACCAACGGACAAGATTCAATATTCATGTCAACAATGTCTACAAAGATGACACAGGTCGCTGGATCATTAACGAAAGGGGTAACGGGGCATTTGATGGTGTCATTGCAGCTGTCGGCACGTGTGGTGACCCCAAGATGGTGCGCATGGAAGGGATGGAGGAATTCAAAAACAAGGTGATCCATTCGAGCCAATTAACAGGGCAAGTATTCCGCAGCGCAAAGAAATCTATGTGCCATGGTGGTCGCTAACACTACCACAGTGTGGATGCTAAGGACAAGACAATGATTATCATCGGTAGTGGTGCTAGCGCTGTGGAAGCACTCGAGTACGCTTCTGATCAGGGCGCTTCCAAGATATACATCCTATCGCGAAGCGACAAATGGATCATTCCACGCAATCCTATTGTCGACATGCTGCTGGCCTTCAATATCTGGGGTCAGGAGACGACTTTGTCGTTTATCCCGGAAAGGCTACTTGAGAAGTTCTTCTATCGGGATCTCGAAGATGTCGCACCATATCACAAGGGATTATTCACGGACACGCCTATGGTGAACTCAGATGTCATGGACAAACTACGGTCTCACCAAGCTGAATGGGTTCGTTGCGACATTAAGCATTTCAACGCCGACAGCGTCGTCGTCAATGAACGCAAAAAGGGTGTTCCTCAAGGGGGTCCAGGCCAACGAAGGGATATTAAAGGCGATATGATAGTTCTCGCGACGGGCTACCAACGCCCCTCTCTAAATTTCCTCCCAGGCGACTCGCTCGAGGGGCCCTACGGGCAGCCGAACTGGTACCTCCAGACCTTCCCGCCCCAGCACCCGTCTATCTCTGCAATCAACTGCACGTACCGCGCGGGCATCGGCACGGTAGGTAACTGGCACATCGGGATCTACACGCGAATCCTGCTCATGTTCCTCGTGGACCCGCTGACGCGGCCCTCGACCTTCTGGATGGAGCGTTGGATCGACATGACCAAGATTCTCAAGGCCACGGCTCCCACGGGCGCCTTCGACTTCTTCACTTACCTCGAGCTGCTGTGGTGGTTCACCTTCTGCGTCGCGATCAACCCGTTTCGCTGGAAGTGGGCACTCTTCGTCTTCTGCGGTATGGGTTTCGCGCTGCCCGAGCGTGTGGTCGAGGCTGAGGACCAGATACGCCAGGGGTTTGGTAGTAGCAGTGAGCGCGTACCCGCGAAGAGTGCGGATGAGGGGACAAGCCTTTAGGGGGGAGAGGGGGTGAGAGAGGAAGAGAGGATACGTTGACGTCGATATTCTATGAGGTGGATTGCCTGGGGTTTTCTCTCACTTGATACAGGGAATAAAGGGGGGCGCGGGTTGTTTCAACTACGAAGATTATTCGAGTGTTTGGAAAAGATCAAGGGTATATTAGAAGCCTGGCACGAGGTTATGGCGTTCGATGGTCCCCAGCCCTTCAAAAGGAACTTACTTGGTAGTAGGTTAGGTGGTAGTCTGCGTCGTTCGGGTACATGAATAGAATTCATTGAATTATTCTTATATGCTTTGATTAAGGAGAAAACCAAGTCTGATTCAACAAGTGAGCAAGCCCATCCATAGGGGGGAAGAAATAAGTATACTAGGTACTACATATGGCAACTACCTCCCTACCCACCTACCTAGTTACCGGCGTAACCCCCTTCACCCCGTGCACCTACCTCCTTACACTGCCAAACAACTTATATACCCCAATATGTACACTCACCAGTACCTGCACCCCCCAAGATGGGTGGCCTAGTTGGTTGGGCAACACGTCTGTGGCAAACAACCCCCCCTCAGGGGTTCGAGCCTGGGAGTGGGCAAATGCACGAGCAGTGTAGTTCGATCGCTCGGAACGGTGCGTCTGTATGTCTCGTGTGGGCATGCCAGCGTTGAACCTAGTATTCCGAGCTATACTGCCATGAGGTGGGTTGGTGGGACAATTTTTTTTGCCTTTTTTTTGTTGTTGCTGCATCTCCTTATTTATGATGATGCATGCTTGTTATTATGTCACGAAGCTGTCATACTTTCTGTAGCACAGTTAGATATTCATTGCACTATGCAAGAGAGGAACATTTCCCTGATACAGTGACGATGATTTATATATAATACCAAGCCGCCTCTCGGGTTTCGACGGCCTGATGTGAATTACATATAGCGAGCCCACGCGTTCGCGCCCCCCTTTTATATACAATAATACTACTAGCCCCACTAAATTAGCCCCAGATTCGAAATACAACGATAATTTTGACCTGTAGCTCAGCGCTTGCCGCGATCTCTGCGACCGCCCTCCATGACCTTGAGTTTCTTGTTGAAGCGGTCGCCGATCTCCCTCGTCCCGCCACTGAACCCGGTCCCACGGCTGCTGTCCGTGGTCTCGCGGCCTCTCTTGCGGCTCTTCTCGAGGAGGGCTTTCGTGCCGCCTCCGCCTCCCTCCTTGCGGCGGGTGAGCCTCTCGATGCGGTCGACACCCTCGCCGAGGTCGCGCCAGTCCTCGCCGCCGAAGGACATCTTGCCGCTGCGGCCCTCGACGCGGTTGCGCTGCTGGCGGTCCTTCTTGCTCTCCTTGGGCAGCCGCACGAAGTTGCTCTCCTCGTACTCGCGCCGGCGGTCCTCCTCCGCCCGCTCCGCCGCCGTCTTCACCTTGCGCCCGCCCGACACGATCATGGTGCCCACGCTGGGCTGCGCGAGAGGCGCCGAGGACAGCTCGTGCGACACGAACTCGTCCATCGTGGCGGACTTGAGGGGCCGCCGCTCGGTCCGCTCCGCGCGCCGGGCCGTGGTGGGCATCACGGTGGGGGTGATCTTGGGGGGCCGGTAGACGCCCGTCTTGTCTTGCGAGGCGGCCGCCATGCCTACGGGCGCGGCGGGCTGGGTGAAGGTGTTGAATGTTGGGGCGAACTGCTTGGCGGATAGGTTCTTCCTGCTGCCAGCGCCCCCCGCGTCTTCCTCTTCCTCGCTGTTCCCGGAGTCCGAGTCAGATCCGGAGGAGTCCGAGTCGGACGATTCTGCTTCCTTTGCTTCTAGCGCGGCTTGCTCGCTGCGGTCGGCGTCCTCGGCCGCGCGCAGTATCTTGTCGAGCTGGAATCGGAGCTTCTCCTCTAGCGGCCGGACACCCTTGTCTAGGTATAGCCGCAGCTCGACGAGCTTCTTGACTACGGTGTCGGAGAGGTCTGAGGCTGAGGCGGCGGCATCCTCGCCTGCGTTAGAGTCCGAGTCGAATTTTCCCGCATTAGCTTTCGCGTTGCGGATCTTGAGAAGTATGAGGAAGACGAGGTTCTGGAGGTAGGATAGTAGCAGTTCGTTCTTGACGTCGAGGAGGGAGACACCGTCGTCGGTGGGCTCGATGCCAGTTATTTTCGGTGTAGCTTCGACAGCTGAGGTGAGCGATTGGGTTAATGTGTCCAGCAGAGCCGGCAAGGATGTCTGGATAGCCATGGTGACACAGTTGGCGATTGCTTCGGTGGTTTCGACAGAGGGAATATACGGTTAACTTATTGAGACTTGAAAAAAAAGGGTAGGAAAGGAAATATTTACAGGTTAAAAAAAAAGTTCTGGATAATTTTTATCGATAAAGATAATGGTAAAGATAGTACTAAAGCTAGTGATAAGACGTGCCGAATTAGCGGCTTGGCAGTATATTCGTGACGAGGTGGACCCTAGCTTCCCGCTGCGTCGGGATAGAGGGATAGACAATGGTGGAGGGAACGCAGCTGCACAGGTCAAACTAGCCACGTTAGACCCACAAATGAGGTGAGATAGACGTAGACAGGTGTGGCTTGTAGGTGACGAAACTCCTTTAATGAAAAAGTACAACTTGACATAAATTCCCCCAATGCTTTAGCTTACTACCTTAGAAGTACCATCTTCATTATTACTTCACAACTTCAACAACCAAAGCAAAGAATCCTTAAGTCTTGCGACAACCCTCACGACGACGCCCACGAAACACTTCCTTCCCATTTCAAAAATTTTTTTTTTTTTCGTAACGACATAAACGTCCATTCGATGAGACACGTACGCTCGATCGCATTTCCATACGGAATACGGGGAAGATAGATAGAATCTGAGCTCGGTCCTTTGCTCTGCTCTCAACTTATAATTTCATTCATTTATTTTCTCAGTTTTGTATAGCAAACTGAGCAGCCGATAATAATTGGTTGTAGTGTGTGCCGGACTATAACCCCCCCTGTCCCCCCCCAAAAAGACCGAACAGCACAATGAAGTCGATATCTCTCGCGGCGCCGTCCGCGCTCTTGTCAGCCCTTCTGGCTCTCCCACCCCTCGCATCCGCCTTCTACCTCCCCGGTGTTGCGCCCACCTCCTATAAGCCCGGCGACAGTGTTCCTCTCTATGTCAACAGCATCAAGCCCGTCGCCGCCCCCGATGCGCGCCTCCATTCCGTCATGGCCTACGACTACTACGAAGAGAAGTTCCACTTCTGTCAGCCCGAGGGTGGACCCAACTATGTTGCGGAGAGTCTGGGGAGTATCTTGTTTGGCGATCGCATTATGACTTCGCCTTTCAACTTGAAGATGGCCCAGAACGAGACCTGTACCCGCCTGTGCACCTCCACCTACGATATGCCCTCGGCCCATTTTGTCAACAAGCGCATAATGAAGGGCTATGCCCTGAACTGGCTAGTTGATGGGCTGCCCGCTGGCCAAAACCTGATCGACGACCTCACCAGCACCACTTTCTACAGTCCCGGCTTTGCTATGGGCCAGGTCTCCCAGACCGATCCTGACGGTCCGACCTTCTTCAACAACCACTACGACATCTGGGTTGAATATCACAAGGTTAACGGACGGTCCGATCAGCTGAGAGTTGTTGGCGTTATTGTGCAGCCTGGCTCGAGGGCGTATAAGGGGGATAATCTGGACTGCAATGATAACACCACACCCCCCGTAGTGCTGTCCGAGGACGAGACCACCACCGACGTGACCTTTACCTACAGCGTATACTGGACCGAGTCGCCCACTGCTTGGGCTACCCGCTGGGACAAGTACCTGCATGTCTTTGACCCCAAGATCCACTGGTTCTCCCTCATCAACTCTGCCGTCGTTGTCGTCTTCCTGACCGTCACCGTCACTTCGGTTCTCTTCCGAGCCCTGCGGAAGGACATCGCGCGATACAACCGCCTGGATCAGATCAACCTGGACGACCTATCCGGTACTTCCGCTCTTGAAGACGGCGTGCAGGAGGATTCCGGCTGGAAGCTGGTCCACGGTGATGTCTTCCGGACACCCTCGCACCCTCTTCTTCTCTCCGTCTTCCTCGGCAATGGCGCTCAATTGTTCGTTATGGCCGGCTTTACCATTTGCTTTGCGCTCCTGGGATTCTTATCGCCCTCGAACCGAGGCTCTCTCGGCACCATCATGATCTTCCTTTACACCCTCCTAAGCTTTGTAGGCGGTTATGTCTCGTCCAGAGTGTACAAGTCGATGAATGGCGAAAACTGGAAGTTGAACATTGCCTTGACCCCTGTCCTTGTCCCTGGAATCGTATTCTCTACCTTCTTCTTCCTCAACCTCTTCCTTTGGGCTAATGGTGCTGCCGGCGCTGTCCCCTTCTCCACCATGCTGGTTATCATAGGTATCTGGTTTGTCATCTCCGTGCCGCTCTCGGTCACCGGCTCCTGGCTTGGATTCCGTGCGCCTGCCATTGAGGCCCCTGTGCGAACAAACCAGATCCCACGCCAGATTCCCCCCGCCACAACCTATCTCAAGCCGATCCCCAGCATGCTTCTCGTCGGTATTCTGCCATTCGGTGCCATCTTTGTCGAGCTCTATTTCATCATGAGCTCGATTTGGTTCAGCAAGATATACTACATGTTCGGATTCCTCTTCCTCTGTTACGGACTCATGATTATCACTTGTGCTGCCGTGACAGTGCTCATGGTGTACTTCCTACTCTGCGCTGAGAACTATCACTGGCAGTGGCGGTCGTTCCTTGCCGCCGGAATGAGTGCCGGTTACATCTTTGCTAATGCCTTGATATACTTGGTCAGCAAACTGGCCCTCGGCGGTGTATCTGGAACCGTATTGTATATCGGATACAGCGCTCTGCTATCGTTCCTTTTCTTCATTCTTACAGGTATGGACTCGACATGAAAATGATCAACCAAACTCCTAGCTAACGTAAATCACAGGATCGATTGGATATTTCTCGAGTTGGTGGTTCGTTCAGAAGATTTACAAGTCCATCAAAATCGATTAAAATAGCTTGATCCCCGGCCCTCGGTCGAAGGGAAGATGATTCATTCCATCCCTACCATACATGGTTGGGCAACTAAGGCGTCTCAACCTTGATTGTACTATAAGTGTATATTGTACGGTCTTGTTATTTCCCCTTTACACTTGTGTTTCTGAAGATGTCGTTCGAACTACACTATTCCACGTGCGTTGTAAAGAATCAGGAGGGATTCCAAGGTCGTAAAGTCTACTTCGATCTCCTAGCGTTAACAATTGAAAAGAATCGAATTAGCAAGAGGTGGTGAAAACTCAGTGAATTTGGTGTTCAATGGGCTTCCTTTAAAAAAAAAAACCCCGAGAGCCTATATCCCCCCCAAGGCCCTGACATTTCTTCATTTCTATCTCTTTTTCTTTCGGGTTGGCTCTTCACAGCATGCGGAAGAGAGCTGGATTTAGACCCCGTTGTTTGCTTGCTTGCTTTGGGCAGGGATAGAAAATTTTGGTACGGGAGAAGGGGGTTAAGCGACTGGCTTGGACTTAGCGGTAGTAGCAAGGTAGCATCCATATCGAGGTCACAAAAAGGAAATATAGATATTGAGATACATACATACTTACTGGCGCAGTAAAAACCAATGTGTATTGCGATATTGAAACGAATAGTCAAGGCACATTTCTCCTCGACGCCTGTGTGTAGGAACTAAAATTTCCTTGGGTCTTCTGAGGACAACCTCGAGCGATGAGAGCTTCATTTCATGCAGTATACAGTTTGTTGCGCAACAGCTTCCACAATCGTATACCCGATAGTTCCGATTAGGGCTTTGGGGGGAAACTTGGAGCTTCGTGATGTTTCTCGGTGGACTCCTGTTTTTTGGATCTTTACCTAGCAGCTCCCCTATTTATAGATATCGTGAGTTTGTAACGAAAGGTCTATATACATAGCCACCTAACTTAGCTAGGAGTAAGATTCTCTTTTTCTCCTTTCGTATATTGTGCTAATATGTGGTCAAGTGAATGTACTCGTGGACATATATATCTTTCTTCTACCTGTCACTCCTCTACGATGAGTACTAAGAGTATGATCATAGATAGGTTTGTTTTAGATTTCATATTTTGAGGTAGTTTATGCATGCCAAATAGTGTATATAATTAATCAGAGAGGATCAACTCCTCTAGGTGGTTTACTGCGTCGCTCGCCTAGCGTGGTGGAAGTCTGCTGACATGGCATACCTATGCTTATATTGATGAAGGCTGTTTCTGGGTCGTTTGGGATGAGGGACTATGTTGACTTGGCGTTTAAAGAGTCGCAGGACCTTGATTTACCTGAATTCAACTACAAGGCACATTACCAAAAGTTCCATGTGCTAAGGCTTCCTTCGATAGATCATACAGGGGAGGACGACCCAATATATAGATCCTTTATGTTAAGAGGAATATCGAGCCCACGTAGGATCAAGATGTATCCTCATATAACTGACCAGCTACTAGCACAACAAAAAGAAGTCACCAACTTAAGATGGATGGGACACCTAGTTACGGCTCTACAATAGATAACTATGGATTCGTATAGGAATATCAACTCTAGTCATAGATCCGCTCTCCTATATCCAAACCAATTTACACAGGTTTATAAACTAGTCTCCGTCAACGACAACGCCACCATGATACATCATACACATCACCTGCTTCAGCTAAACCAGCGTCTATCATTCGTTTCTATACCAACCCATATCCTCTCCAGAGGAGTACTGAACCACTAAACAACACCCCGTCAAGCTACTCTCAAATACGCAACGACCACTCAGCTATTCCTCTTTACTCCAAGTACCTACTTCTCCATAATCCAACAACAACGACCTCTCATCTACACCTATCTAGCCACCAACCCGTCCCCACGCAAAATGTACCTCCTCCCCCTCCTTTCCATCTCCATTTCCCTCCTCACCACCCACGCCCTCCCCATCCCCATCCCTATCCCCATCCCCCGAGCCCGAGCCGATACGTCCAACCGCTTCATAACCGTATGCGCGAACCCCGTGCTATCCGCCTCCCCCGCCGCCTGGAGCGACCCGGCGTCCGGGTGCAAAGCAGCGCGGTTCACGCCGGGGCAGTGCGCAACGCTGGACGGGAAAGCGGGCGCGGTGGACGCGCGCGGGTTCGACTGCACGTTGTTTGTCGATGCGGGGTGTGCGCATAGTAGGGGGGGAATGGTGGATGTTAGGGGGGAGGTGGTGGGGGATTTAAGGGGCAGAGGAAGGGGGGATGGGTTTGTGGGGGTGATGTGCTGGAGAGGGAGGTGAAGGGCTTTGGGGGCAAGGAAAGGGGTGGAAGGAAAGGAAAGGGAGATGATGGCGAGGAGTGGAGGGGTAGGATCTGGCTAGGGAGAGGTTTAGGAGGTGTACTCTTGGTGCAGGGAGAAGGCAGTTGGTGATGATAGGAGACAGGGGGAAATAATATCGTGAGAAACTATACTACAGAGAAACAGGCTTCATACTATGAAACTCGGGATTGGTACATAACTTATTTTTTGGACTAAAAAGTGAGGGCCTTGACATTATTACCAAAGAATGTGTTATTTCACGACCAAGCACGTTAGCAAATATTTGGGCTGGGCCAAATAATCGGGTTGAGAAAACGATTCAGAAACTACGTTCTTCCCTTTTCATAATTTATGATAATAAAGTGGCATGAATAAAGTGTGCGTTCGTGATATGGGCATTATATAGAAACAGCGAAAACAAACTGACTCTCCAGAATGACCGACAGACACGGTTGCTGTTAATCTTCCTAGCCTAAGGTATTCGCTCACCATGCTATAATAAGATTTCTTGTTCTTTTTATGCTTCCACCGCCATGATATCCTTATGCTTCTGCAAGAACCTTTCCACACATCCCACAAACCGATCAAGCTCCTCATCGGGCGTCACCAAGATCAGGGCGATCATGCCCCTGCGGGTGATCCAGTAGCCCTCCTCCATCATCTCGAACCAGAACAAGTCCTTCAGATCCCACCTCTCGTCGCGCACGTCCTCATCCGACAGGATCTCGCTCGGGGCGGCATCTATAATGTGCGAGTTGAACACGGCGCCGATCCCGGTAAACGACATCTTAGTACCACGACAGACCTCCCCCAGCCTCGCGCGCAGCGCGTCACCCTTCGCGTTGAACGCCGCGTTGGCCTCGTCGGTGTACACCTCGCTCAGGCCCGCGTACCCCGCGTGCATGGTCATGGTGTTGTTGTTGAAGGTGCCGGAGTGCGCCAGCGCGCCCGGCGCCCGCGGGTCGTACACGGCCATGATGTCGGCGCGCCCGCCGAACGCGCCGAACGGGAACCCGCCCCCGAGGTACTTGCCGAGCACGGTGAGGTCCGGCTGCAGCCCGAGCTTCTTCTGGACACCGCCCGGGTGCAGCCGCGAGGTCATGACCTCGTCCAGCACGAACAGGACGCCGGCGCCGCGGGCTGCGTCCTGGGTCGCGTGCAGGAATTCGCTGGTCCCGGGGATGCAACCGCCGGAGCCTTGCATGCCCTCTGTGGGTATTCACCGTTGATTAACATCTGGTTTCATGTACGGAGGAATGGGGAGGAAAGGGGGGGGGGAAGAGAATCCCTTGACCACCTACCGACAAGCACAGCCGCCAGGTCCGCAGTCCCCTCGATAAGCGCCTTCGCCGACTCAACATTATTGTACTTCCCAATGACCCAGTCGTCCCTATCCACGTTATTCGCCGCGGCCTTGCCGCCGCCGAACGACAGCACGCCGCCGTGGTAGCCGCCGGAGAACACCAGCACCCTGCGGCGGCCGGTGAAGGCCCGCGCGGCGTTGAGGGCGTGCAGGTTGGCCTCGGTGCCCGTGTTGGCGAAGCGGACGCGCTCGAGGCCGAAGCGCGCGCAGATGAGCGCCGCGTGCTTCTGCTCCTGGACCGTCGTCGACCCGAGGCTCAGGCCCACGTTGTCCAGGGTCGAGACCACGGCCTCGCGGATCACCGGGTGCGAGTGCCCGTACAGGCCCGCCGTGAGCTCGCCCACGAAGTCGACGTATCTGCCGGCGCTTTTGGTTAGTACCCCAATCTCATTTGTTCATCATCTGCCGTTATTACTCAGGTTTAGGTAATATGGAACATGGAGGTAGGTAGGTAGGTAGGTAGGTAGTAAGGCACTGTACTTATGACCGTCTTCGTCCCAGACGTAAGCTCCTTTCCCAGATTTCATGCAGAGGGGGAACGGTGGCGTGTGTAGTAGGGTCCGTGTGTTGCCGCCGGGGAGAGTGTCGACTGCGATCTCGTGCTGCTTCTTGGAGATGGGGTTCGCCTCCTCGAACCGCTTTATGGCCGCTGCGAGGACCGTCTGGGTGGCATCATTCTGTGCAGGTGCCGTGGTGGCAACCTTTTTAGGTACAACATTTGGTGTAGTGTTTTCAACCGCGCTTGGTGCCATTGTGATCAACTTAGTTTATTTGAAGCACGCTTGATTTACAGAGGCCAAGTTCTCTACTTCGTTACAATATATAGTCCCCAGCCGGCCTTCTTTTTGGAACGGTTCGGATAGTCTAACGGTGCTTTCCGGATAGTTGAACGGTATAGCGTATCGAGCAACCCCTCGACTGTCTTGGTTACGTCGCAGTGGGTCGTATTCTGTACGCCTTTTACTCTATCTTAGTCACATTTATTAGACTTATCAAGCGCAGAGTACTCCGACGTCGCAGCAGAGGAGTAGTTGGAGACCAATGAAAGATAACGAAGAATAGAAGGAGGATAATTTCCGACGTAAATCGCGGGGTCTTGAACGCCATGTTAGAATTTCGGTAATTTCTCTGTTTCCTTGGGGTATACATACGCCTTGCTTACGATAGATCACGGAAAGGACCCAGCTAAGTGCTTAAAGCTGCCATCATTGACATGGATTATACCAATCTAGACGTACGTTTAGTGAGTATACTAATGCATCCTGTAGTGCTGGTGTATACGGGAATATATTGAGGGAGGATCTCTTGCCGATCTTATCGGTCCAGATATTCAGAATCGTCTTTGATACCTACCCGGACGTGATATCTAACCGAATCCTATTCATACCCGTCCCTGGGTCTATCGTGGATTCTTCACCAGGTATGTACTAACCGAAGGCGTAGTTAGACTGAGCTAGTCCCAGGTGCAGAGAGCATTAGACTTATTACTCGGACAGGGACCACCATGCGGGAAACGTCCAGCTATAGGACCAGTTCATCTATATAACTCTCTACTAGGAGGTTATAACGACATATTTCTCGTGTTATCAGCAGAGTATAGGTTGTATTATTTACCTGTCTTCCATCCAGCCATAGGTTCATTTAGAAACATAACCAATAAGGGATTTGACTGGGACATCCTTTCAATTATACACATGATGTCGGGGTAATATATAGGTATCTATACTGATCTAGATTGATCTCGGATTCAGAAATATTAAGAAACTTGACAGAACATCAATAAAAAATTGATTGATTTATTTTAAGTGGTTAATGTTCTTAAGTGCATATAAAGAAGGTATAGTTTATTATAAACTTTTATGTCAAGCGACTGAAACCTAAGACTAACTTTTAATGACATACTAGAGTTTCCTGATTTCATACATAAGAACGATAGACCGTAGAGCAAATGAGTTAACAATAATGTTTAAAGACTGTTGATGTTGCGGCATACATGCAACACGTTCATGAGACTACACATGAACTGGAGGCAGGCCTTCTTGAGGGGCCGTGATTGCTGCGCTCCGCTGAGACTCGGGAGGGAAGAACCAACTCTCATGTGAAGCAGACTCGGTACTGTTGACAGCTGGTGGTGTAGTCTCTGCCCCATTCTCATGCCCTAGGGGTGTAGCCTTAGGACTCGGACTCAGGGTGTCGCCAGGGGCCTTCAAATGGTCAGGGAACGGAATTGAACTCGACCGCTCGGACTCTTTAGGGAAGAACCAGTTGGCGGCTTCTGCTCCATTCTCAGGACCACCATTGACATTGGCCGGGGTCGTATGCTCCTCCTTACCAGGCGGCTTCAAGTGGTCTGGATAAGCGACAGAATGATCGCGTGCGGATTCCTTGGGGAAGAACCATCCAGGTGAGCCAGGAGTAGGGTCGGAAGACGAAGCTGTGGTTTGAGCTTGAGCAGGTTGCGACGGGGTCGAAGTGCTTTGGCTAGGTTGTGGAGCTACTACACCTGGATGGAGAGGGGGGATCAAGTAGTGTGGCATGTGTACATCGAAATCTCGCTCAGAAGATATGCCAAAAAACCAATGCACCGAATCATTATCTCTCTCAGGAGTGACAAGCATTGAAGTCGAGTCATGTTCCGGAACCTTCGGCTGCTGTAGTCCAGGAGGATTAACTATCTTCACAGTCGTAGTCGTATATGAACTTTTTTCTTGGGTCGATGTCGTGTGTGAGCTCTGAGACTGTGACTGAGACTGAGATTGTGGTTGAGGAGAAGCGGTCAAAGTGTCATGATCACCACCAGGCTGCTTTACAACTGTAGTAGGGCCGTTTGACGAAGTTGAGGAAGTGGATTCAATCTTGTGTTCTTGAGAAGGCGTCGTGGCCGGAATTGCTGGGGTAGTCGAGGTTGACGTATGTCCAGTGTCTTGCAAAGATCCAGGAGAGGTAGATGATGTATCATTTTTGGCCTGGATATGCTGTCCTGGCAAAGTCTTCGCACCAGAAGCAGCATTCTCAATGGCCGAGTTTGGTGGTGTTAACGACTGGCCAAGCTTGCTCGCGCCATCCGGATGACCAGTCGAAGCTTTTCCTGAACCAAGTTCCTGCGTCTTTTGTATATTTGCCGGAGATACTGTGGTAGGAGGGACCGTGACTTGTGTTGAGCCTTTGCCGTCATTTTGAGACGCTGCAACTCCCTGATTTGGACCACTAACGGTAGTACTGGGAGGATGGGTGTTTGTGGAGTGCGCCACTCCTTGATCAACAGAACCGATGTTCTTAGAGCCTTGAGCATCTGCCACAGAGCTAGATGGCGGGCCTGTGGAGGGATGAACTGTTGCCTGTCCTTGATGTTGCCCAGATGCCTCCCCTGAGGCTGTGGTCGCTTTCCCCTGTATGCCTAGTACAGAGGGTATTTGCGATGGTACCGCAGGATGAGGAGTAGTTGCGGTAGTCGGCACTGCTGAACCGTTGGTTAAGGCTGAATTGCCTATCTCCCCCTTCTCTTGAGACTGTGTTGATGCAGCTGTACTAGTCTGAACTCCCTGGGGATGGCCCGTGGGAACTGGTTGAACTTGAGCGTCCAATGTGGATGGTGCTTGGCTTGGTTGATGTGTTGATACATTTGAACCCGTAGCGCCTTGACTAGCAATGTGATCGCTTGACGCGGTTTGTGATGATTGACTCTCTGGGGCTGCTGGAGTTGTGGTTGAACCTTGCCCTGGCGGTTGCGAGGTGACTACACCAGAAGGAACCGACGGTTGCGGAGTGGCGGGTGTGGCTAGACCTGCCGGAGTACCAGTTTTCACTTGAGCATGTGGATGTCCTGAGGCGGCTATGCTGTCTGTAGCGTTTTTGCCCCTAGTTCCTTGGTCATGAGTGTTCGATGTTGCACTTCCGTTAGCTTCGACACTTGAGGGCTGGGACGATGCGGTTTGGCCTTGAGGATTTGCGTGTGGTGTACCCAGTACAGAAGCTGAGCCATTGGTCTGTACCCTTTCACCATTCAATCTCGCCGAGTGTACTACAGGAGACTTCTGTTTCGATCCAGCAATATCGACGCTCGTTGGCCCTTCCTTGTCTTGCCTCTGAAGAGCGTGGTAAATGGAGTTGACATCTTGCCCAGCTGACACAGGTGCAATTTCCAAAGGGCGATATACACCCTTGCCCTCTCCATCGAAGTGCAATTTCCAAGCTATGCATGTCAGCGTATCTGCTATCCCAGAAATATCTTGTCTACTGTGTAAGAGATGTTTATACGTACTCGTCGGATCAAAGGTTAACCATGACCATGTATCATCTAGATAGACCCTCTCGGTGCCCACCTGGATACTCTTCAACTCACCCATGGCATTAGGGGCTGGCCTCAAATTCTTGAGTTTGGCCACCACCTCAAGCAAGCCAATGCAGAATGTAAGCGCAATCTCCTTACCCAGGCATTCATGGGGCCCGTGTCCAAATTGGATGTAGGCCTCTGCAGGTCTTCCAAGCTTGAAAGACTCGGGATCCGGGATGCAGCTTTTGTCGTGGCCGGCAGGGCCTAGGAGACAGATGACTACGTCGCCTTTCTTAAACTGCTGGCCATCGACAGATGTATCCTGAGCACAGATTCGCAGATTACGCTGACGGCTCGTCATACGTTGTGCTTCGAGCACGTACGCCCGAAGCTGTTCAGGGCATGTTGGGTCCCCACGGGACACAATGTCCTGGATCTTCTCCCAGTGTTCTGCGTTCTGGGACTGGAGGAAAAATTGCAGTATATCGGCGAACTAGAGAGTTTTAGCTGTTAGGCAACCCATATGTAGTCATGAATACGCAGGTAATACTTACGAGTCCTACGGGTACTCCTATGCCCGCAAGTGCCGTCAACCACATAATGTCTGCGGTTTCCTCAACCGTCTTGCCGTGAGCCAGCAATTCCTTGACTACATTCTGCCCATACCATCGCAGCGACCCTTCTTTGATACAGGCTCCTGGTGACCTCTTCAGGAGTTTCCCCAGCTTATTCGCAAGTCCGTTGGCAACACCTGCGATGTTAGAAACAACCGCTGTTGTTGTTTCGGTCAGCACCTTCGCGCCCTCCTGAGCCCAGAGGCGTCGGCGGAAAGCCATGGCAGTATCGTTGTTGTTGAATCCCCATGTGCGTACGTTGACGAGATGCTTGTACATCTCAGGGATTGAGAGGGTGCCGCTAGGATTCTCCGGGCCACGAAGATCGAGTGAAAAGAGATCAGATTGGATAATGGTATTGACCGGGATAGCAATACTACAAGAGTCAGTTAACATTCACCAGCACCGACGGGATAATAACATACTCCTTCAAAATGTTTATCTGCGAAGCCGCGCCAGGGAGTTCAAAGGTTTGCGACTTCAGCGCTGCACTGGCAGTAGTCTTCACAGTGTCAAGAAGCAGCTTCGTGAAATCTGTAGGCCCGTAGAGGATTCCACTCAGTAAAGCTCGCTGAGCGGTATTACTTGCCCCATCGCCACCAAGCATGAAGCTAGAGTAGTCCTTCTTGCCGGGGAAAAGGTCATTGAGTGGGGGCAGCCAAGGAACATGGAAGTCCGTTTTGTTCTTCAGAACCTTGCAGATGGTCGCGTGCTTTGTGAGGATAACGGGCGTTGGTGGGGGCTTAGGTCCTGCGAGAGTAAATTGGTCGATTGTGCCGAGTTCTTCAGCAATCTCTTTGTTCTTCTTCCATGTGTACATAGGCTGCATAATGTGGAGGCTGTTGTACGGATACCAGCCTGGCAACGCTCGCTGGAAGAGTTTATAGAACATTGAGCCTCCCATGCTATATACACGTGAGCTTCGAAACACAGGTGGTAAAACATCACCGAGCACTTACACGTTGTAGTCTTGCTGCACCTCTTGCATGCCCCAGTTAGTGAGCGTAGCTGGTGTATAATCGATTGTGTAGAATCTGTCTGATCGAACAAGTGTAATGGCGTCAGAGAATACAGCACGTCCAGCGGTAAAACCTTGGTGGTCATCAGTTATATATATATGATCAGCTTTCGTTGCGCGGGAACATACCCAAGCATCCTCCATTTCCAGGGGCCATTGGAGGCTTGGTCTCTTCGATGAACAGACCCGGGTATAGCTCTACCATATCAGGACTATCATAGAGATGTCGTAGTAGGTTGGCAATCTCAGGATCGGGGTTAATATCCTCCATTGTCTCGTGACGCTTCAATCCGAAGAATGCGCGAAACTCGTTGAGCGATGCCATACGCCTGTAGTACATCATCAGTTCTAGCTCGTCACTTAGTTAAGCTGGGTGGTGATTTACCATTTTCTCGCCTGTATGATACCTAGAGTCTCAACCACACGTAGAGCCTTTGGCACCATCCTCGGCCCAAACAATCCTACTAACATCAGCATACTCATACCGTCATGTATTAGGTATGGTACCTACCAGCGGGTGCTTCCATAGATTCTGTCATAATCCTGACTAGATCCTCATCCTTGAACTTTCCATCCGGACCCCTTTTCAGTCCATCAAACTCGCGTTTGCTCGGGTCCGGATTGATGTTCTGCTCCCACCTCAACAAGCCCTGAAGTAGTTCCTGTGGTGTCAGCTCATCAAGCTTTTTAGTCGTACCTGGGAAAAGGCTCGCCAGGAAGTCGTTCAACCATTTCTCATCACGCTGAGAAATGATCGAATGAAACCGATAGAGGAGGTTGAACTCAGCCGAGACTTGATTACCAACACCACGTGCCACTTCGTCGCCATTGGCTTTCTTAATCTCGACGCGTGGGTCAATAGTCCAGCTGCTTGATGTGTGGTGCGTATTAGTCAGACCTCTGAGGTAGTCGTGGAGTGAGATGTTGATGTATAGTCCACCCACAATGCTGGTGTCCACGGTTAGCATTAATAAATATAAAGATGCTGATCATAGAATGAGAGACTTACAGCCTCGCTGTCTGGAACAAGTCGTTGTCTTGCTTGGCCAATGCCTTTTGTTTCTCCTGCTCATTTCTCGTTGGCGGCAGGGTAAACCTTCCTCCTTCATTGATCTTGAGAAGTATATCAGCAACATAATTATGGAATCTATTGTACATAATAAGCATTATGTTAATGCCTGGGGGTTGTCCAAGTAGTCGCTTCTCATGAAAAGTGTCAGGCTTTAATAGCCCTCGTTCCATAGTTCTAACTTTGAGTTGATCCTCTAAGCTGGAGCCATAGAGCGGAGCAAGATCGAGGTAAGAAGATGTGTCCGAGATGTTTGGATCTAAGCGGTTTGTCCTAAAGATATCTTGATGCAGTTAGCTTTGACACCGACAAATAAGAGAGACAAGACTAGAGCTTACCGTGAATGATAATCGAAGCATGGTAAAACAGGACAGACGACAACCCAGCGGGGTTTTCTTTGAATTCTCCAGGTTTTCGTCCCATGAGCACTAGTATAATTAGTGACTAGATGACAGTAATCTACTACTAAGCAATGGACTTACTATCAAAGAGAAGGCCAGGGTCAGGTCGGACGCCATCAAGCTTCCTCAACCTGCGTGCCGATCGAGCGTAAGGAGTACCAGCTTTACCTAGGTCCGGAAACAGTATATTCTGGTTTTCATGTAAGCGACAGATCATGAGACGGAATGAATGCACTACATACGTTGCAACTTCCATCAGGCATTCTATACTCGAATTTCTCTCCCTGATAGCAGAGTGGTGGATGTTGCAAGCTCTTCCATAGACCCTCAGTGAGGAAATTCGTGAGAAGTGTTCGGGCTTTGGAGTTAGGCGGCAGCGATGCGGCGATTGCGACCACTTTTTCCATCTATTGAGATCAGTTAGGATCCTAGAGGAGCAATGTCGGGTATAGCTTACCGCCATTTTCTTATCATCAATTGGTTGTCCGGCCGAGAATGCTACCTCCAGTAAAGTCTTGATATCACCTCGGACCATCTTGAGTCCAGCGCCCCGGATATCTTGGATGATACTAGAGGAGGCTTGCTCCGGCGACGAGTATGCTGCGTCAACATCGAATCGTGTCTCAACAACAGGCTTCTTCTGTGGGTAGGCCTTCTTCCAATCAAGCAGACCAGATATTTTACTCGAAGAAGAGCCAAGAGTAGGTTTAGTAAGTTTTGAAGACTTGGTAACAATACCGTTGGTGGATTTCTTGTAGAGTAGGTATAGAGAATATGCTAGAGGAAGTAAAATCCCAGCGAGAACAACATAGCGGAAGGCGCCTATAGAAGTCCAAATGCTGGAAGTGAAGGCGGAGAGAGCTGTGAGGCGACTCTTCCATTGCTCAGAGGATATTCGTAAGTTGAGCTTCCATCCACTTGGGGTGAATAGTCGCTGATACCATCTCAGACTCGACTTGCTACTACCTGGAAAGAATGAAGAAAATCGAGAAGGCTTGGGACCCTCTGAGATCCCTGCCGCCCTAGTGACGACTGGCTCCATGACAAAAGTAACGACGATGAGAGTGAAAGATATGAGTGTCTGGGTCACTCCTCTTTTCGAGAAAGAAGTGCTCTTCGGCTTAGGCTGTACAGAAGTGGCCATTGTGAACGGCTGGATTGTGAGAGGGGAGGATAGAATGAACTACAAACGGATTTGATTCTGAACAGGAGGTGTTGGAAATGCGCTTTAAAATAAACGAGACTTCAACGTGAATTGTCTTGAGACCTTCTTTCATGAGATATGATATTTCCAATGGTTCCCTAGACTACTCAGCCCGAGTTTCCACCATTCCGGAATACTTTCTGATGCAGTTGCTGATACGATGACTTCACGATGGTCCTACACAGTCCAGTATCTTTGGCTTCTCACTTTCATTTCTGCAAGCCCATCACTGTTGATCTATTGTGATCTGCCGAAGATGCTATTGCGAAGCTTCCGGACTCAGCTAGCTAGAATGTACTGATATGGGAGGTTCTAGATCACTCCTATGTAGTAACTTAACCATACGCACTTTTTTTTGCATTAGTGTGGTGCAGGTGAGCGGCATCTTCCCATATGCGCGAGTCGCTGACTACAGACTGTACGTACAATTCCATACGTCGTAGGATCAAGAGCTTGGACCCTCGAACAGGCTGGGAATGGTGGCGTGCAGTATATTCGACAAGCGTTAGCTGAAAGGGCAGAAAAACGGCCGGCAGGTTGTCCCGAGCGTCGATCATGGAAAACAACCCCCGCGTAGGTAGATGAGGAAAAGATGGAGCCAAGCCAATAATGGAACCCTTCTTCAGCCGCATCATCTACTTGTGAAGACCCTATCCTAGATTTATTATAGGATATCAAGTGAAAGACATCGATTCTGCCTTGCGACTGAGACGCTGACGACGGTCGATGAGACGTACTGTAGGACTTTTAAATATTGTAACTACGTCTTGTTGATTGGTAGTTATGCAAGTGTTGATTCCTTTCATCTCATTCATTCGTAGATACGCCTGCCTACCTCACAACTCCATGGTCTGATTCGCTACCGCCTCATGAAAATTGTCTTATACCAGCTGAAGTGAATAGGTCTACTACAAAAGTTTGTCAATAAATGCAATGGCGATCAATAGAACTCTAGCCATGAACGAAAAGATTCATGAGAAAGTTCCCTAGCTCGCTTATAGTTCATCTATTGATGCAATGTCAAGTTGGAGAAGATGGCTGAGCTGCGAGTCAATAGTTTTGCCGCATTCCCAGCCATCATATTCACAGTAGCGGCAGTATTTCCTATTGCCAGTTTGTCCCCCTAAGTTTATGGCCATGGAATCAAAGGAGAAACGCTAGCATCGAGATGCAACATTGCATGATCCACTATCTCTCGACTATCACTTCATCAGGAAGCTTCGTCACGAAGTTACTAGGGTTAAGACCCCCAGTCAGCTACTTTAGATGCCTCCTCTACGAGGGGGGAGTATCTATTGAGGAGAAAAGAAAAGCACGTTGTGACCAGGCCGATGGTGATATCCCTCCATCGTCATATTTGAGCATTTGCCAGCTCAAGTCAGGTTCCACCTTTATTCACATAACGCTTCTAACAAGAGATAATCTCTGAGAGCCCATCATGGCTGCCGTAAAGACACCTCGACGTCTGGTACTCTGTTTCGACGGTACTGGGAATGCTTTCAATGGAGACTCGTCTGATACCAACGTTGTCAAGATCTATCAGATGCTAGATCGTGACAACGCAGAACAATTCCATTACTACCAGCGTACGTATGCTTTGACTTCATTCATCTAGTGTCTTCATGGATGGAGGATGAGGATTCATGTGGACTCTATCCGGAAAGATAGCTGATACTGACTGACCATCACTAGCCGGTATTGGAACTTATGTTGAGGGTAAAGTTGCATCGCCCAACACCCCGTTGCGTCGATTCATCGCGCGAGTCCAAGCGACTCTCGACGAAGCCATCGGCAGCAGCTTCGTGGACCATGTGACCTCGGGCTACCGCTTCCTGATGCGCTACTACAACCCCGGAGACTGTGTTTACATCTTCGGCTTCTCACGGGGTGCCTACACGGCTCGATTCCTCGCGGAAATGGTGCACATGGTCGGCCTTCTCTCGCGCGGGAACGAGGAAATGGTGCGTTTCGCGTGGGAGACGTTCGCTGAGTTCCAGCAAGCGCGAGGCAAACCGAAGCCCTCGAAGAAGGATCGTGAGCGCATCGACTTCATGAAGAAATTCAAGAAGACTTTTTGCCGGCCCCAGGTTAACATTCACTTTCTGGGCCTCTTCGACTGCGTCAACAGCGTCGGGCAGTTCGAGATCCCCCTGTTTCGCAAGTCGTTTGAGCACATGGCCACACCAGCTGCTACCCACGTCCGGCACGCGGTGTCCATCCACGAGCGGAGAGTCAAGTTCAAGCCTGCGCTGTTCGTCCCCGAAGACACGAAGTCTTCGAACGATGTGGTTGAGATGTGGTTCGCCGGTAACCACGGAGACGTTGGCGGAGGCTGGAAGAAGGATAAGGGGGAGGAGCACCTGCTCTCTGATACTCCGCTCCTGTGGATGATTCAGGAAGCACTAAACTTGGAAGATAATGAGTCGAAGCTAGCCTTCAAGACGCTTAAGGTAGAGCATCGAGACAAAGTAGAGGACAGCTCTGAGAAGGGCCTCAAGCATACTCTAGCGGCAGCCACTCTCTTGAAGCAACGCAACTACTGCTTTCACGATATGCTCATATTTGGCGTCGGGGCAACATGGCTCATGACTATCATCTGGTGGATTATCGGTGAGTGTGTCAAGAAACCAACTGCCCTCAGATCAAAAAAGCTAACTGGAATTATCACAGAGTCCCTTCCTTTCTTCACCCGCTTGGAGCTAGAGAACGGCAAATGGGTACCTCGTTACTGGCCACCAAATCTTGGCGCTCCTCGCGGCATTCCCAACGGAGCCAAGATCCACAAGAGCGTGTACGAGCTACGACAGGCTGGGCATCTCACAGAGGAGCAGTTGCCAAAGACAGGGGGCGATAACCACCCGCATGTCAATGTCAAAGGTGCGCTGAATGTCTGGGCCCGGATTAGGTTGGAGGCGCAGAAGCGGGAGAAGGAGATGAACGAGAACCAGCCACTAACAAATGGGTTCGCGCACGCCATGGCAAACGGATCTGCGCATTAGTGACGAGGAAACATAGGTCTGGTACATAAGATGGTGATGTCGCTCCTGATACTCAAAAAGGCAATAGTTGTAGTTGTAGTTGTAGTAGTCTAGCTCAGTATATGTCATTCCTTGTTTCTTACTAAAGCCCCTATAGCTAAACTTTTAGTACTGAAGTTGTACTTATGCTGCTATGTAGTAAACATGTAGTATACTGTGGAGTGACGGGTAAAATGCGGAGGAGGATGTATACATGTTACACTACATCTGAATACTACCCCTTTATACCACTATACTATTCCTTACCATTCTCCTCACTTACTCCTTTAAGTATATGCATAGTACCATTGACGTGAGCAGATTCAGAGTCTTTTCTCAACTTTCACAATACCTAAGTACTCCGTACCTAAATATCAATAATCTGTATACCCTAGTAAATAGTCCTACACTTATCTGTTTAAAAATTAAAATTAAATAAATTAATAATTATAATTGGACTCTTTTTTATTTTTTATTTGTTTTTATATAAAAAAGAAAAGTTATAGGTAATGTTACATTTTCAAACTAATATGCAGTGTAAACTCACAACCCTGTCCGGGAGTAACCTCATCCATCGACTACCTCCTCAGCTCTTGTACCCTAGACGTAGTACTAGTCTGTCATCTCTGCATCATGCAATGCAGACCCCCTCGTACCACCACCCATTCAACTACTCCCCCGGTCTTCAGTGGTCGGCGAGGTTAGTGAGTCCTACATACGACTTCAATACTCTCCAAACGCATGTATGTCATCGACGGCATGAACCGAAGCATCACTATCCTCAATATAGGTAGAGAGCTAGTAATACCCTGCATGTACATATTATTGATATATAACCAGTGTCGAACGCAAGCTCAGTGCCGCGTGCTTGTTTCGTATTCGACCAGATAGCGAGAGCAAGTTGGCACGCAGACCGATACACCTATGGGAATCTGGGGATTGCTCATCATTGACTTGTGCTCTCTTGGTGAGGTTACCTTATTCTGCACTGTCTATTCGGCACTGCAGCATACAGCATCGTGCATATGTATCCCCCGGCCTCTTCTTCACTCCCCCCTTTTACCAGAAAAAAAGGCTTATACTGTAGCCGACTTCTAGGGCGCTTCCATCGTCATCAGCTAGCCACAGTCACAAAGCCAGTATGTAGGAGGTATCACATCAACGGCTTCGATCTTCCCTTTTAAGGCTGTAAGTTGTCGACGTGGCGCCTCAACACTAGTTTCCGGTAGTCCCGGTTTCTGGAACGGGATGTGATATGGAGGAGAGCGACTCGTGTTCTGCTTGCAAATATCTACTTTAATTTCTTAACCGAGTAAGAGAAGGACAGCATCGACCTCGGCGGGATGCGCGACAAGCAAAGTGGCTTGCTGACGGCTTGGAAAGCTGCTGGGGAAGGTCAGAGAGGCTGGACAAACGATCGAGAGCGTCGTCGTACGGGCAAGGCTGAATTATTGCGACTAGGGAGCGGCGGCATTGCATAGTTCTACCTATGACTTACGCGTTCATCAATATTGTTCCTCCAACTTCTGCTGGATTATAATTGAGCTGAATCTTTTTCAGCATCTGAAGGCTCAATTCCATTATCTGTCACCATCCTCTCTTCGTCAGTATTTGATTCAAATAGATACCAGCGTAACTCTTTACATCTGAGTTCTTCATCCATCATGGCTGCCTCTTCCATTCCCGTTGTGACGGATATCCATCCACAATCCTTTATTGGAGGATTCCAATTCAACAATGGCCGTAGCTACGTTGGTGCACCTTTCCTTGTCTCGTTCATTCCTCTCCCTTTATTCTCAAATACTGAGTCCGTAATCGACTAACTTGGAATTAGCGAATTTTCTATCAGGACAAAGCAGGCCTCATACATGCCTGCGTGACCGACAACTGGGGCGGCAAATGGAGTTACGGAGACTCCCAACCGATAACCAGGCCTAATGAGGCTATGGTTCCAACGCCCATTACTTCAACCATCTACTCGGACAAACAAGGGGTACATCTCACTTGTCAACCCCCAGGGACCGATGTACCGGAAGAAGCTAATAGATAAACAGGGTCACTCACGCACCTTCTATATCACCAAGGATCATAAAATTGCGTGTTTTGCGGTCGGCGGCGGCAAGAATGGGGTGATTGGGAACTGGGTCACGGCTCCATACAGTAGACTTGGAGCCATTAGCTGGGTATACAATGGCGTCGGTCATATGCGGTAAATCTCCCTTATCCCCCTTAAATCAACTCCTCCAAATAGTCATCTTACTGACGTAAGACAGGCTCTACTACCAAAGTAATGACGATCATATTCAGGAGCTCTGCTGGGACGGGAGCGGCGATTTCAAGGCTGGACATCGCTTCCCTTGCCCAAAGAAGGGCACGTCTTTAGCCTTTGTCAATCTTGCGCCGAAGGCAAGCTCGCCGATCATCCGAGGATATTACCAGCATACCACTGATCACATTCTCGAGGTTCGGTGGGAGAATGGACACTGGGGTGCAGGTATGTGTTCTCCCCTTCCCATTCTATCATCGCCGATAGCCATAAATGAGCATATGAGTTAGGTAAGAATGCTGACACGTTCTTCTATAGGCCCGCTCGACATCGGCCCCGTCCGTAGCGATGGCTATGATACGGCACACATCAGCGCGTGCGCTTCCGCGGCTGGCGTGGTCGCGCAGTACTGGGCGGTTGCATCGAATGTCAGCGACTGCCACTTGACCTACGAGCGCTGGGAGCAGAACGGCCAGTGCAAAGGCAACAACAGCGGCAGCTGCATTGTGCCTTGCTTCTCCAAGGGCAACCCGCACTTCCTGGCCACGTGCCACGTGCCTGACAACACCGACGAGACTAGGATCAGACTGTTTTTCGTGGGCTGCAATGGCAAGCTGTGCGAGGCGAGGAGGGAGAACGGACACTGGGGCTGGGGCGGAAAGGAGTGTGGGAATATCAAGTGGGAGAAGTGTTAGGTTAGTTGACGTAGGATGGCAGACCGAAAGATAGCTACGACCTGGTGGGATGCCCCCTATAAATTGTTAGCAAGTTGGTATTAGGACCTAATACAGCAGCATTCTTACAACAGCCACAGATATAACCCGTCAGTAATATATCATATCAGACCCCTTATAAGCCACGACTAAGGTGATTGCATTTCAGCTTAATATAAACTAACCTAGTTCATTACTATGCCATGCAGTCACCTCTTTATGACCTACTATGTAGTAATTGGTGGGTTAAGAACTACAACAGACCCGTAGCGCGGGGTCCGGCTCATATGTCTTATTTTCCTCTTACCTCATGGAAACGCAAGCGATATATGTAACATGATCTCGAAAGCGTCAAAACCATGCTAGAGATCGTCTCCACACCCCTTATACGAGTGGCAGTACCTAGATAGCAACGCCAACGCACCATTAGGCAAAACATCGGCAATGCAATGCAATGCAGTAGGTGGATGTTTACGCAATATAGCACGACATGCCACTTACATATGTCGGTGGTCTGCAGACGGCGGAGTTTGAGGGCGGAGTTGGGGAGTTGAATGTCGAAGGCGGAGTTTCCCGTTATGGGTCGCTCGGAAGAATCTCTCGTTTCTTCTCCTCCACCTGACAACACCGTAGGATAGATGTGGCATTTGTGGAAGGGGGTTTCACATGATGGCCTGTGAGAAAATAAAAGGCAGTGGTGAATTTGTTGATTTGGGATGCCAGATATTAAGCTTCGAGACACGTTGTGGGTGAAAAGGGGGGATAGGAATAATATGTACGATGCGAGGATGTAGCGCATTTTACTTGACATATGTTCAATGACATGCATAGGAATGATCTAGAATAACCAAAACTATGTTGATGATTTTTCTATGGGAGGATATGTAAAACATTCGTGGCTTGTACTCCATCTACCCTTTTCTACTAATCTAGGGGGTAATGAACACGGTTGACAATGCTACAATCTAACGCCATAATCTCTATTCCAACACCATCGACAGTTTATTGTCTATCCACCATCTTATTGTACGGGTTATTAGGGTCTGCCCGCTCCTCCTCAACCGTAGGCAGCGTCTTAATCACCTTGGCCGGGGAACCCAGCGCCACCGAGTAGGGGGGGATACTCTTAGTCACGACAGAGCCGGCACCGATGGTGCATCCCTTCCCGATAGTGACTCCGGGCAGGATTGTGGTGCCGCCTCCGATCCAGCAGTCGTCCTCGATCCGGATGGCATGTCCGAACTCGACGAACTTGATGCGGGATAGCACACTAGTATCGTGGCCCGCGGTGTATATGCTCACGTTGGGCCCCATCTGGACGCGGTCACCAATGATGACCAAGCTGGTGTCCAGGATGGTTAAGCTACAGGGGAGTGTAACCGTTAGCCTCGGATATCGTGCAAGCTTGGTAAGGGAATTAGGAGTGCTCTCACTTGAAGTTCATGAAGCAGTTCTTTCCAATGACAATATTGCATCCGTAGTCGGGTCGGAATGGCGCCTCGATGAAAGTGCCTGTGCCTACACTGCCCAGGAATGCCTCGAGTAGCCGGAAACGGGTCTCGGTCGCTCTGTCCATAGAATAGCTAGCGAGATCGAAACTGTTGAACATGTATGTTGCAGTTCGGGCTCTATGCCGGGCCTCCATAAGTTCCGGCTTGAGGGGGTCGTATCTGCAGACCATTAGACCTTTATGTTGTCCTTAGGAGAGCCTATTCTTACAGCATGCCGGATATCATCTTCTCATATTCCTCGCCATCGGGGATTCCGGTGAGGGACTTTGAAAAGGCAATGAGCTCCTCATCTTTTTGTTCCTTGGCCATGATGATATACGGACAATGGATTCTAGGATGGCACTGTTTAGGAGTATGGAATACCCTTCACAAATAGAAGATGTAGGAATATTGTGAGTAGGTGTCTTGGGGGGGGGAAACAGGACTTTGTAGGTAGATTATGAGTTAAATGGTTGGTCTAAGTATAGATTATATAGATATAGTACCTACTAGTAGGTAGTAGGAGGTATCGGCATCTACCTAGGTAGGTTAGGCGGGGGACCTACTTCCGTACAGACTGCTCTTAAGCTATAAGGCCTGATGGACCCGGTAGGTATAACCCTATTTCTGGATCGCTGCTACTTACTGCCTGAACTAGAACTGAATGGCGAATAAATGCAACTCCCAGCACGTGGTATTGTTACATCTACCCACACCTACAAGGTGCTAATCTGCTCTAGATCAGAGCACTAAGTATAAAGTATAGCCGAAACCTCCGTCCCCCGCTGCATATTGGCTTTTAGCTTTCAAAAGCTCGCACAGCATGATGTAAATGCAAGGAAACCCCCACTATCATCAGAGCTTAACAGGAAGGCTTACCCGTTGGTAGTGGCTGTACAATAGGTATGGCACTCTCTTACCTTCCTAGTTCAATGCGTTGGCCTGTTGAAGAAGAGCCTTCTATGTAGCGATAAGTGGAGGATCACCTGCAATTCATAAAATACTAGTAAAAGGCTCTTTCGTCTATTTATTTCTTGTGAAATTGATACAGGTAAGTTAACATGGGTAAGAATGACATTTACCTTACTTTAAGTGTGGTAATTAAAGAACATGGTAAAATAGGTGTGCCTAGCTAGGTAGGTAAATATAGAAACAGCCAGATATTTTACTATCTCATATGACCAGATCAACATTGTAAAAAAGCTGAAGAATAAATCAGTAAAGAAGGATAAGTAAGTAGCATCGGCAAGCCTACAATTCTACAAGCCTCGGAGCTTGACGACCCAGCCCCACTATACCCAGACCCCACCACCCTAGCAAGGTAAGCTTCCCATAGGTCAGCAAACACCCCTGCCCCTCTCTCTTCCCCTCCACTCACAAACTCGATCCCATCGCACCTACCTATCCTACATAAACCAAAATAAGCCGCCGTTCCATCACCAGCTCACCACCTTAGCCCGCCCAGCAGTCTCCGTTGACGCAGCTAAGCAGGTCGAGCTACGAGCCCAGCAGTCGGGTCGGCGACGAGTCGCCGCCTGGCTACCGGGTCACCGTGACACAAAGTGGGCGTGGTGGTCTAGTGGTATGATTCTCGCTTAGGGTAACACCCTATGCTTCCAGCTTGCGAGAGGTCCCGGGTTCAATCCCCGGCCAGGCCCTTCACTTTATTTTTATTTTATTTTTTATTTTCCTTTTCTTCTTTTGATTTAATTCTCTCCTTTCCATACTTATACGGCCATATCTTTTTGAACAATAGACTGCTAAGTGTGTATGTCTTATTTACTAGTGTGTATACTCGGTGATTAATTAATTGACTAAAAACTAACTGGACAAGGCAACTTAACAACGTGGTGGTTAAATGTTTTCAATACGGCTTTGTTGATATAGCCAGTTTATCGTCTCTCATAGCCTTATACAGACAGTTGAGGGCGGATGTGTGACAGGTCTCCCTTATCTCTAGTGTTATATTTATTTATTAAATACACAGATATATACGTCTTATTCACAATTAGAGAGAGGGGATATAAAGAATACCTAAAAGTAAAATTAATATATAAAAGAAAAAAAAATCAATGGGAACCTGAAATCAAATTACATTAAACAGTAGTGAACACTGAAGGTTCCCAATATGAAGCTACGCAATTTACTTAAGGGTGAAACGTGTGAAAAATAATACCCCATAGGGAAAGCTTCTCATTATCAAATTAAATGAAAAATGATAAAACCCGTCTGGCAATGAAGGATGTTTATTTCAAGAAGCATGGTACCAAAGGTATCATCTCTCCCAGGTAGGTCTATGCTTCCGCAAGAGCTTGTGATACTATCAACAGCATACCCTCGTACCCTACCTAACCCGTACCTGTATCTTATCCTGCGGCTATATCCATCTGTACCCCCCCTTCTCCAGCACAGGTAATAAGAATCTAGTGCAGCATGCACCTAATCTACCCCTGCCTCAATCATCATCATCGTCATCATCCCCGCCCATGAACTGGAACTGCTTCTTCTCGCCCACCGGGGAGCTACTCGGGGGCGGGACTCCGCCCGGCCCAGCCGCCCCCGCCGCCGCCGTATTCAGCCCCATGCTAACGCTCGCGCGCCTCCACCCCTCCGCCTCCTCCTTCTCCCGGGCCCTCTCGCGCTCGGCGCGCAAGCGCGCATGCTCCTCGCGCAGCCTGCGATCCCTGTCCTCTCTCTCGGCGCGCTCGCGGTCCTCCTGGGCGCGGCGCTCGTCCTCCTCGCGCTCGCGCCGCGCCTTCTCCTCCTCCGGGTCGTAGTTCTCCGCGTCGATGCCTTGCTCGGCGATGAACGCCAGCGACGCGATGGCGCCCTTGCGCACCTGCTCCTCGCTCGGCCACGGCACGAACTCGAGGCCCGTGTGCGGGTTCAGGTGCGCGTTGAGCGCGTCCGGCAGCACCGCCGTCGTCGTCGTCGTCGTCGACGACGACTGCTGCGACGCGTCGAACGACGCCCCGTTGCTGGTGGCGGCGGGCGTGGCGCTCGCGGTCTGCGGTTGCGTGCCGTTGGGGGTCTCGCCCGGGGTGGTGGCCGCGGTCTCGGTGCCCCCGTTTTCGGCCTTGAGCTGCGAGTCGGCTGCCGTGGCCGGGACGCTGTTGACGGCGCCTACTGGCGGGATGGTCGTCTTGCTTATCCTACGAGCGTAGGCCAGCAGCTCGTCGTACTTGATTTCGTGGCTCGGCCCGGCGGGGAATACGGTGGCGGGCGTGCTGATCAGCTCCTTGCGCGTGTTGGCCAGCAGGCGCAGGGTGTCTTTGATCTGGCCATCGAGGCTGGTGGTGGCAGCGCGAAGCTCTTGAATGCGGCGGTAGTTGGACTGGTGGGTTTGCACTGGATCGGTGGTCAGTGTGTATTTTTTTATTGGTTTCAATGTTAAGGTATTAATGTAAGAATTCTCACAGTCTTGCAGGCCCTTGTTGAGTTCCTCGTCTACTCTCTCTAACTCGACGACCTGGTGCGTAGAGGGGTTGTACTTAGCAATCGAGTCAACTAAAGACTCTAATGCCCTTTCGACGCGGTCGAAGCGAGTGTCGAGTTGTTTATTCATTTCTTCAAAAGCACCACTCTTGTGAGAATGTAATTGCTATTCTTCTATGTGTTGTTGTGGTTGATTGGAAGAATAGATGGATGGTGATGTGATGGGTTAAGAGTATAAGGTTGTTAGCCGTTCTTGGGAATATTTGGGGGGAGCTTGAACCATGGAAGCTCAAGTGGGGACCCTTCCACCTTTCTTACCCTTGTCTGAGTAACTTAGGTACCTTTTGTGTCTGTGGCTGGTTGGTACTAGGCACCTACCTAAAGTTTGGGCATGGAATGTGACTTCATCTAGGTTTACACTATGTATTTAGGTAGGTTAGGACCTCAAGGTACGTATATATATATACCTATCCAAATTACCAGGAAACTTAAGCTGCTTAGGTACATATCTGGTAACTGAAGACCGGACTACGAGAGTTTAAATCTGCAATAGGTAAGTATTGTGGCTGTCATCATCTCCTGTGGCTAGTGCATCCCGGCTTGCTCCGAGCTCTTCAAAAGAATGTCGCGCAGCTAATACTAATAATTAACGTCTCTCTCCACCAAAAGGACTCCCGAACAATAGAAAGCCGTCATTTAATAATTCAACTTTTTGCTACAAGCAATTCCTCCCACCTGCAATTGTGACCTCACCCTCGCTCTTCCACAACCAAAGCCAAAATGGTCTTCCCGGTACATATCTCTCTATTCCATTCCCCAGCGACTTTGTTTTTTATTATTATTTCAATTTCTACCTGCGCGGGAGTTTAGATCCATCCTTACTAACTCCTCCATTCTTGCTCACAGACTCCCATTCGCCGGGTTGAATACCCAACCTACAAGAGCCCCTACGGTCCGAAGTGAGTGCGCACCGAATCTTACACCCGATTACAGAGGATAAGGGAAGGGGGCAATGTTATCTATGTGGTCGGCGCGAGGGGAAAAAGCCGGAAATCTTATAGTAATGGTGGGGGGTGATGGTGGTGGTGGAGGGGGGGAACGAACGAACGACAGGGACCACAGAGCGAACATTCTCGGGGGCATGGGCCATCATCGGAGGCAGCAAACAGGACCGCTGACGACGTATCGCGAATATAGGTACCACTACCAGCCCAATGTCGCCGGATGGACCATGAAGCAATTCGCCGGACTGTAAGAAACCCCCCCCCCCCCCCCCCCTTTTTCCTATGCCCTCGGTTTTGCGACACAAGTTCTCTACGAATATGGAGAGACGACCTCGTCCGAGGCTTGAGCTCTTAGTACCGGAAGATAAGGGTTCGAGAATATACTAACGGCAGTATCAATCCGCAGCGGCATCAAGAGCGGTGCTTTCGGCGGCGTCGCCCTCTTCGCCGTCATCTTCTACGCCTCCGGCATCCCCAGAGTGCAGAAGGACATTCTCCAGAAGGTCCCTTTCATCGGCAGCTACTTCATCAATGAGATCCCTGCCTCGGACAACGTAAGACCCGGAACCAATTACCCTCGTAAAAAAATAATTTTACCCCTTTTTGCTAATATTTTGCGTACATAGCCGTTCTAAATCGTTTCCGACGAGGGTTTGGAGGGAGTTTCTTGGTGATAGACGGGGAGAAAAAAAAAGGGGGAGTGCTTCATAAAAATATAGCGGGCATGTATGACAAACCCTGTAAAAAAGAGACAACCAATAGAGATTTTATTCATCGTATAAAGGCTATTTATACTCTCTCTTTCTCTGTTGTCTTTGATTAGCTGAAGACATCACGTCCTAACCCTGACATATGCCGCCCCGTTGCGTCTCATCTATTGTCTATTTTCTTTTTCTTTTTTTTTCCCTTTTAACCTCCTTTCTTAGGTGGTGATACAGAGCCCAATGCTAGGCTATTGGATAATTTTTGGTCATTCCCGTTTTCTTCCCTCCCCCTATTCCGTTTTATTCCCGCTGAGATCCTCCTTCATCTCGCTCTTCATGCGCGTAATGGTACCGGCGCCACCGTAGACGAGGCTGGTGTACACCATAGCGATGCTGGCGCCAGCGTTCAGCACTTCCAGCGCTTGTTTCCCGTTAGTGATGCCTCCCGTGGCGAAAATGGTCTTTTGCTCCAGCGGCTTCCTTTCGCTCGGCTTGGGCTGAGGCTTCATGCCCTCTTTGGGCGGGCTAGTGATGGTTCCGTCCAGAGCCGCTATGCTGGTGTCCACAGCTTCGTCCGCCACCACCTTCTCCTCGGCCGACTGGAGCGACCGGCCGTCCAACGTCTTCCGGTACCGCTTCACCAGATCCACGGTGCGGTCGAACATCATCGGGCCCGAGTACCCGCCCGTCTCCGTCATGGTCAGCTGCTCCGTCGCCGTCATATTGACGCCCGGCGGAACCAGGCCCGTCCGTCGCTTCGTAGTGTTCCCTACAATGACACCGTCGACGCCGCTCGACCACACCGCCTGCACGATCCCGTCGATCTGGGTATCCTCATCCTCGTCCGGGGAGACCTTGACCATCACCTTGGGCTTCACCTTCCGGTCCGCCTTGCGAGCCTCGTCCACGACCGCGCCCAGGATGCGCGTCAGGGGCTCGACGGCCTGCAGATCACGCAACCCGGGTGTATTCGGGCTGCTCACGTTGACGACCAGCACGTCGGCGTATCTCGCGAGGCGGCGCACGCAGTAGACGTAGTCGGCCTTGACGGCGTCGACGTTGCGCTCGTCCGTATCCTTGTTCTTGGCGATCTGCACGAGCAGCAGGCGGCCGGGGAGCAGGCTGCCGGGGGGCACGCCGGCGGCGCCGTCGAGCACGTCGTCCTCGTGCAGGCCCTGGGCCATGGCGAAGCGGCGCACGCGCTGCTGCAGGCGCATGGCCATGTTGTCGGCGCCGTGCGAGTTGAGCCCGTAGCGGTTGATCAGGCCGTCGAGGGTGGGCAGGCGGAACATGCGCGGGCGCGCGTTGCCGTCCTGCGGCAGGGGCGTGCACCCGCCGACCTCGACCACCGCCGCGCCCAGCGCGAACAGCGCGTCCGGGATCTCGGCGTGCTTGTCCAGCCCCGCGGATATGCCCAGCGGGTTCGCCAGCTGCGAGCCGAACACGGACACCGAGAGGTCCGGGCCCGCGGCCGCGGAGGCGGACAGGCGCTCGCGCGGGTGCAGATTCACACTGTACAAGGCCTTCATGGACTGGACGGCGGCGTCGTGGGCTTGCTCGGCGTCGGGGTAGATCACGCGCAGGAGGCGGGGCACGATGTACCGGTGCACGAAGGCGCGGGTGTCGGTGGTGTAGACGTACACTAAGGCGCCGGATATAGCGAGGGCGGTGGTGTAGAGGAGGGCTTTGGACGAGGCTGGAGCCTTGCCGGGAGAGGAAGTTGAAGAGGAGGAGGTAGACGAAGAAGAGGCCGCACGCCGTGAAACTCGGGGAAGAATCCGGCTGGGCACATTTCGAGATCTCGCCAGCGGACTTGCACCAGAGAAGAGGGTGCGATGGGGGATTCTCTGTGAAAATGCCATTGTGACAAGGGTGTCGTGGGCTTGGTAGCCCTCAATGGCAAACGGGTGAGGCGGGAATGCGGTTTTGAGGTAACTGGGTGGTGGTGAGACGGGGAGAGCTTTGGCTTTGTTCGTTTGCGAACTTGTGGAATTTCATATTGACGTAAAAGAAGTACCTTAGAGGGGTTCGCTTATCAGACAGTTGCATCATATGCAAATATCAGGTGTCCTATCTGGACAGCTGGCAGCGGCTGCGAAGCTAAAACTAGAACCTCAAGGATAACTCTCTAACCTAGGGGTACGTGGCTGCATGGTCCCTGTACTAGTATGTACTACACTATGTAACCTAGTAGTCTTCATGTCTTAGGTCATCCAATGTCAATTCATCTCTTATACCAAAAACTTACAAAAAAAAGAAAACATTTAAATATTTCTAAAGAAATAATATTCGTGCGTAACATATGAGAAGGATGATATAATTCACAGGCAATTTATCATCTTAATCCCGGATTCGGCAAGATGAATTCCATTATAGCCTCTTTCGACGCAACGCTCACGCCCCAACTTCTGCGCTACGGCCTCTTATACGCCGTTGTCTGTCTATACTCGAGAGGACGATACTCACATGCCAAGTCACTGACCCTCTTCATCCTCACGGCACTCACGCTATTAAGCCGCCAATGGCTCTGGCTCGTCACTGAACATGTGCCTGAGCCATACCTGGTAAGTCTTGCTTTCCATCCTAGTCGCGTGTAATTGCGTCTCTCCCACTAACTGTTATAATAGGATGAAGTATTCCACATTCCCCAGGCACAAGTGTACTGCGAAGGGAGGTATACAGAATGGGATGACAAGATCACTACGCCGCCCGGGCTGTGAGTTTATAAACTGTCCAGCATGCTCCAGTAGCATAGTGGTACCTATGTGCAGTGGTTGACTTGATATACTAGCTACGCACTCACCATAGTGTTGAATCGCCTTTCTGGGTTCGTGTGCTCGGCAAAGAACCTCCGTCTGTTCAACGTGGAGGCAATATCCTACCTGGGCTTAACTGCTATAGCCTGTAGAGTTCGGTTCGAGAAGCTTAGCGCTGGGATGCGTACTGATCAGGGGTCTTCGTCGTATGCCATCATGACAGGGTTCAACATCGCCCTGTTTCCTGTCTTGTTCTTCTTCTCGGGATTATACTACACGGATATTATATCCACGCTCGTTGTTCTCCTGGCTTACACGAACCACCTCGAGAGAGCTGGCCAAGAGACTACATCATTTATCAATGACCTCTACACATTAGGTATTGGGCTTCTCGCCCTTTGCATGAGACAAACCAATATCTTCTGGGTAGTTGTTTACATGGGCGGGCTGGAAGTCGTCCAGGGGATCAAGGCCCTGAACTTCGAACCAGTTGCGACCCCAGAATTCAGCACCTTGTCTGAACAGATCAACTTCTATGCTTGGAGGTATTCGTTAGGGGATATTCACGACCCCCTTTTAAGTGATGTCTCCCCGATTGGTAGGTTCTCACAAACCTCGAAGTCAAACCATTTCGCCAACTAATAAGATAGATATTATGCTTTGTGTATTGAGCATCGGCATTGCCGCTCTATGCAACCTTCCGGTGGTCTTGCGCCGAATAATCTGGCCTCACGGAGTCATTCTTGCTGCCTTTGGTGCTTTCGTAGCCTGGAATGGTGGTGTTGTTCTCGGTGGGTTACGATATATAGCTCCTATACAAGCAATAATACTAACAGAGAACAGGAGATAAATCCAACCACGTCGCGACTCTGCATTTAGCCCAGATGCTATACATATGGCCCCTATTCGCCTTCTTCTCGGCCCCGGTCTTCATCCCGAAGATCCTGAGTCTAGCCTCGCTACTCTACCAAACCTTAGCCGGGGCGCAGAAACCGACCGATAGCGTGTTATCATCGAAGCCCCCAGTTTCATCAACCCGAAAGCAGCAGAGCCAGGCCCTAGTAGCGTTCAACCGCCTCGGTTCCAGCCACACCGTCCACGCCGTCGTCCTACTCGGCGGGGCCCTCGCCGCAGCAACGCTCATCGTACGGTTCAACACCATCATCCACCCCTTCACCCTCGCCGACAACCGGCACTACATGTTCTACGTGTTCCGGTACACCATCCTGCGCGCGCCGTGGATCCGGTACGCGCTCGCGCCGGTGTACGTGCTCTGCGCGTGGCTGTGCTGGGCCGCGCTGCAAGGGACGTCCCCCTCCTCCACCCCAACCCAAGGACGCACGCGCTCGCCCTTCGCAGCATCACCGCTTCCGTCCAAGCAAACCCCGACAACCCCCCCTTCCTCTACCGCGCCACCCACTTCCACAGCCCTGCTCCTCCTGCTCTCCGCGGCCCTCTCGCTCGTCACGGCCCCCCTCGTGGAGCCGCGGTACTTCATCCTGCCCTGGGTGTTCTGGCGTCTTCTCGTGCCTGCCTCGCCTTTATCCCCGCCATCACCGCCACAGCCGGCAACGAATTCTGCTTCCCCCCCTACCCCTACCCCTACCCCCACCACGAGGGGAATGTTTGCCGTCCTCGCGCTCGAGACCGCCTGGTTCGCCCTCATCAACGCGCTGACCATGTGCGTCTTCCTCGCGCGGCCGTTCTACTGGCGGGCGCCGGACGGGACGGTGCTAGATGGGGGGAGGGTGCAGCGGTTTATGTGGTGAAAGGGTGAACGGGATGAGAGAAGGGGGATGGAGAGGAGAGGGGGAAAATGGGTTGCTCGTACTACGTGCCTCGCCGGTGTACCTAGTTAGAGCACGCCGATAACGGTTATGCTATATAACTTAATTTACTATTGTTCCATTACATGTGTACTTAGTAGAACGCTAGTTATCTCTATACTATATCTTTCACTTTTCTTTAACCATCCCGCCTTTACGCGCCACTACCTAACCCCCCTTTTCTGCGCCTACGGTAATTAATCAAGTAGCAACAGCAACCTAGCTCAGTAAGCAAGCAAGCAAGCTGCCCAACCACTTGGCCCTGATACATAACCTACCTAGTTACATACATAGGTTACATATTTCGCAGGCAAGTCGGTTGGTTTTTCATGTCTTAGCTTTTTTCCCATCCAATGACGGGATTTTGCTCCCAAGATAGCCAGTGTAGGAAAGTAACCTAACGCAAGTCCGACCTACGGTCTTTTACGACTGGCTCGCTTCGCCGTCGGTACCTAGGGTGGTCCTTTTTTATTTCTTTTTTCTCTTATGCACACATACGCACGTACACACACACTCACTCTCACACACAATATACGTATATGTAGAAATGCAATATTAGGATTGGTGAGATCCCAACGTTGAATTGTTTAGTAGAGGGGAGAGAGTTGAGACAGAAGAAAGGGGGGAAGAAGGGGAGGGAAGGAAAGGAAAACAGAGTCTCCCGAAAAGCGATTCCTTTCCCCCCTTATCTCCCTTTCCTTTCTTCAGGTATTTTTATTTCTTATTTTTCTTCTTTACTTTTTCTTCTGTGAATGATAACACATTCTTAACTACTTTTGGCAATGGTACTAGTAAATATACTATTTACCATGTAAGGTCTAGCTGGTAAGGTCTCCCAATACACCAAACCATAAGTATAATGCCATGTAAAATACCTAGCCCCGCCCGTCTATAAAAAAGCCCGAGTGTTAAAAAACAGCTGTGACCTGGAATGTTTTCCCCCCTCCCGCCTCCTCTTCTTGGCATGCTTGATCCTTGGTTTTTAGGGGGAGAAGGAAGGATAGTAATGATTTATAAGGTAATGATATGTATGTATGTGTGAGTGTATGGATGATAAGATATGTTGGATAGACACGGCAGAAACCAGAGAGAGACCTTTTCTTTTTTCTACTCTTTTCCCTTCTTCTTTTTCTCTCCCTTTCTTTTAATGGTGAGTAATATCACGCAGAACCCTGCCAATGCCACATCCGCTCCATGCCGTATCCTAAAAGCCTTGGTAGACATCGAAAGACAATGTTGTGTTGTTTGTTTATGCTTATTCCCTATTAATGCCCGCAAGAAAATATCATTCCATTTCCCCAACGCCAAATCCAGAATACCGATTAAAACGCCGTCATGCCGTGCCAAGCTCTGGCATGAATGAAAAAAAAAAGAGAAATGTCTCCGGTATTCAGTGGCCGGAACGAATGCCGATGCAAACCCTCTGCCCTGTTATTTTAAGATTTATTTGTTTTTTTTTTTCTTTTCCCTGCCATGCTCCAGTTCGTCACTTCGTACAATGGGACAGCCAAGCTAGAGGCTGTCTGTGAGAAGAAAGGATTATGTTATCAGACCCTTTATTATAGACTTAGTCGATCGAGACTTAATCGGTCCTGGCTTCGTACTCTCTTGACGACGCCGAGTTTGAAGAACTTCTCTTCGCCCGCGGCTGTCCGGCCGCCGATGTACCACTTCTCAGCGCCCAATACATCACGAAACCCCTCGCTACTACTATCGCTCCCGCGCCTCCGGCCTCCGGATCCAGGAATGGGCATGCCTTGGTGTTGGTGGCTCCGGGATGAGTGAAGCGGAATCTGGTTCATGACGCTACTACTGCTGGCACGTTGAGGAGGCGGGGAAGTCGAGGCCGAGGCCGGGTGCGAGTGGGAGTGGGAATGCGAGTGAGAATGTGAGCTGTTGGATATAGAGCGGGCGGCCGAAGGCGTAGAGGTGGAAGAGGGAGTGGAGTTGTAGGTAGTGGAGCCCGAGGTCGACTGGGAGGCGTGCTTGTTGGCCTGGGATGAGGCAGATAGAGATGCGGCTGGCGCTTGTGGGCGAAAGGCGGCGAGGAAGGATGAGAGGAAGAAGGGGCGCTGTGAGGAAGGCATGGTTTCGGGATATGGTTACGACGATGATAGTAGTAGTAGTAGTAGTAGTTGGTGATGAGGATGATAGTAGTAACGATGGTAGTTCTGGTGTTCTGGTAATAACAATAGTAGTGGTTGATGGTGTATCTACAACCTTCAGCAAAGAGGTTGTAATTTTGTTTTTGTTAGGGTAGTTATATAGTTTATGGAGAAGTATGAGTATGTGTGTGTGTGTGTGTGTGTATGAAAGTGTCTTAGTGGGCGGACGTGCCCTGTTATATGTATGCGAAGGTGTAGTGTAGGTATCTGATATATGAGTGGATGAAGCCGTGTCGTACTTTCAGCGGGTCGTTTTCGTGGTCCGGGGTAAGGTATTAAAGCGTAGCGTAGTTTAGGTAGAATATTATTTATCTATTAAAACACGAACAGACCGCTTATTGAAGATGATGGTTACTATTCGGCGATTTTGTTCGTAGGTAGAAGTGTAATCTATTATTATTATGATTCAACCTCGAGATGTTGAACGTTGGTGGTTGAGAGACTTAGGTGAAGAAGAGAGTATGAAGACGAGGTCTAAGAGGGAAAAAGGATTGAATTATTATTTTTTTCGGCTTGTGATTTCGGGCTAAAGGGCGAAAAGAGAGCGGGAAAAAGTCGATGGTTGGCTGGATCTTGATCTTGGTCCGATCGCAATAAAGGTTCATGAACCCTGAACCCGTCTGTCGATGAATCACCACCGTCGGGTGCGTGGGCTTTCGTTCGGAAGAGAATTAAAAGCAGAAGGAATACTTTTAAATATTCCTAACTTTAATCGCATCGAGTTTTCCTGTTCATCAGACGCTGCGGTGGCGTGGATGTCTGCGAATAGCTTGGTGCTTGGTTCGGGTGGTTGTTTTTCGATGTTGAAAAGGTTCAGGTTTATTCCTGGTCTTGGTGCTGACGTCGTGACACGGCCAGAGGGAAATAAGGCGGATGGACACTCCCTCTCTCTTCCCTCAAGGTGTTGCGCTGCACTGCGCTACTTACTTCACTAGCGTACTAGGTTACAACGCTTGAAAGTAACCCCTCCGGCCAATCCCGGGTTGGCTTTCAACGCAGTTAGGTGGGTAAGTGGGGGAGTTGGGGGAAGAACCTCTTTGGCTGGGATTAGAGGGTCCTCTTTTGCAAATGGCTAGGCTTTGATAGGTTATCCCCTAGGGTACGTACAGCACAGTCCATCGGCACATGTACTAGGGTACTTGATCGTTCAAGCACTTGCAGCTCTAGGGCACCGCTTACCCGAAGCTACCGAGGGGGTACGCGAAGTACTGGATACCTTTATTACCTACTTTAATGAGTGATCCGAGGTGCTTTTTCCCCAGATTTCCCGTTCCCGTCCGACCCTCTCCCTCTCCCTCACTACATACTACTTACACATCAACACACCACACTGCATAAACCATCACCATTTTCATCTACGCACATATGAGCCTAGCCTACCTCCTTTTTTTCTCTCTCTCTTGTTCCTTTATTTCTATCTTTTTTCTTTACACTTTCTTTAATTCGATTAAAATTCCTAGTCTAAAATGGTCGTGCATAGGCACCACTTAATAGTATGTATCAACATGGATATAACCTATCCATTCACATCCATTGCTAATCCTCATGATCGTGTAAGTTCTCACTAAGGAAATCCACCACTGGTACTACAATCACCACCACATTCATAGGTTAGGTTAGGTAACTAGGTAGTTTCTTAAAGCCCCTGGTTAAACTGGATATTCAGAGGTTGAAGTAATAGGTATGTAACCTATGTATATATCGAGAAGAATAGGTTCAATCTTAGATCCTGCACCTTGGCATCGTCTCCTTCTATGATTTACGATACACCTGCTGCTAGCTACCTAACCTAGGTGTTCACTATACATTACCCACCTACATGGGATTGACCAGGAGGCCCGGTAATTCTGGATCCTTCTCTCCAGAAGAATGATCGGATGATGATTTCAAGTGGAAACAGACCACTCGCGGGGGCAAGGAGAAATAAAGAGCGAGCTTTGTCGATCGCTTCAAACTGCCTCCTCCCTGCTCTTCTCTGCCCCCTCCCCCTTTTCCCCTCCGATTCGGAGAGCATCATTCAACCACACCAATTGGCAATACAGAGTGAAAAGTGGTCATCCTGCTGGCCTCGTCAAATGCAAACACGGCTGGCTGCCTGAATGAGTCGAACCACCTTTTCCCCCTTTTCGACACCAATAGTTGCCCATTTGTCCGATAAGACTGGGTAACACTTATGAGTAAGGTCTTTGCAGGTCGCCGTCTGCAGGCCAAGTCGGGGAGGCTATTGATGAAGAGACCCGACTGACTGGTCGAAGCCAGTTTCGTTTCTCTTCATTTTGCTCCCCATATGCCAGTAAAGTCTGATATCATCTCCTCCCCGGCAGTAGGCGCTTAACGCGGACTGTCGACTCTATCTAATATATTTATTTGGAGGAGACCGTCCCGGTAATGCATCGTTCAAGTCAGCACTGGCCCGAGAGGGTCTGAACTCGACGTCTCAATCCGAGTGTGTAGGAACGTACCTCAAAGAGGCCGTAAGTGGGAATAAAGGATCTAACACCAGCGTCCCATACTTGACCCTAGAGATGACTAGCAATATACCCACACCTAGTTATGTAGAAGCTTCTATCATACGTGGACTTTGGCGTATTGACGGTGGCGCTACGACGCGCAATATCCCTAGGGGCAATTTAGGTTGAAAACCATCTTGATGGCATAGAACAGTCCAGTCATAGCAGCAACGTCTTCGATACGCAGGCAATGCACAGCGAAAACAAAAGTCAATGTCATAAATGTTCCTCATAACCAACACCTTAGCAGTCAGCACGCTACCCACGGCGACATTTGAGCCAGGTTGTGTAAAATGTCTTATTTCATTTCAGGGAGGCGACTCAATCAGTCCATCATCAGCCCCTGAAACAAAGGGGTCTAATCCTCGAGCGGAGCATTTGTGTAATAACAGCCCCCTAAACTCGTCCTGTGATGGGAAACTATTGAAGTCGTTCCACTCTTGACTACTGTTTAGGCTCAGGTTAGAGTAATTGTTACTAATAGGTCCCCGTAACCGGCATAGAGAGGCGAAATAGCAAAGAAGACAGATAAGTTGATTTTTTTCTTTTTTTATCTCACCACGTGTTGTGAGTGGCACTCACGGCACGAACCACATTGCGGATGCGGCAGATATCTAAAGGGGGTGGTATTGTCCACTCTTCTCCGTAGCTCCCCGATCCGGCCATGGGGTTACGTGAGCACACGGCTCCGGTCATGGATTGTGAAGCCCATCTCCGTCCGGTGTGTGGAGAATATGAACACGCTTAAAAGCTTTTTTATACTGAATAATATTTCAGTGGTTAAAAGGGAGAGGTATATTATTAGTATAGATCTAGTATCTAGTTACAGTATGCGAGCATAAAACCCATCACTACTTACTCGTAGATAAGATCACATAATGAACAGCACAACAATACGAGAATCAAAAATGGGTTTTGTTACGATTACGCTTTATGAAAGTCATATACAGAAGCGACTCACACTAGAATCATATTTGCAACTTGCTCTAGTCATAATAACAATTTCTTGCACAGGTTCGTTCAGGGGATAGGGGTATACGCTCATATGACGAAGGTCTTTTTTTATATAAAAAAATGTACATGAAGCCCAGCACGATCTACGTTCTGTTCATCATAGATAACCATAAAGAAAAGAGATAGCTTTAGTTATAAGACTCCTGAGGCAGACCAAGCATCGCAATGCGCTCCAGAAGCCCGGGGTTATACTCCGGATTATGCAAATGCCCAATGGTGCTCATGCACGCCGTCGCCGGATCGCCCGACGACGACAGCGCCCCATCCCAGTACTCGTTTCCGGGGAACGCATTCGAGTCCCACGCATACGACACAACCAGCAGCTGGCCCTCACCCGCGCCCTCCAGCTTGTCCGCCGGGTTCCGCCGCCCAAACCGGACCTCTATACCCAGCGCCTCGGCCGCCTCCCGCACGACGCGCTGCGCGCCCCCCGGCACATCGCTCACCCACGCGAAGTCCAGCGTCCCGATGTGCGCCAGCGGCAGCGCCCGCAGCGCCTCCGCAAACGCCTCCACGTACGCGCCCGGCTGCGCGGCGTCCACCGCCCACACCCCCAGCCCCAGGCCCACGATATGCACATACGCCTTGCGGCGCGCGTCGGCGGCGCGCGCGTTCGCCTCGGCGAGGAGCAGCTCGGCGGTGACGCGCACGCGGCCGCGGTACGCGTCCGCGTCGAAGGGCAGCGCGCCGCCGCCGCCGCCGAAGAAGGCGCGGAAGAGGGCGCGCAGGGCGGGGTGCTGCCGGGGGTTCGCCACGGGGGGCAGGATGTACGAGGCGTCCATGCGGTCGCGGCGCTCGAAGCGCGCGCCCACGAGCCCGACGACGATGCCCCGCGGCTCGAAGGACCCCGCGGCGGCCGGGCGGCCGCGGTTGTTCCGGCGCCCCTCGTTGACGAAGAAGCTGGGCCCGCTGACCCCCAGCAGGCTGCCCAGCAGCATCTCGTCGTAGCTGAGGTAGGCGCCGAGCGCCAGCGGCGTGGCGTTGCGGGACTCGGCCGCCGTGCCCACGCGGTCCCACTCCTGGGCTGCTGGCCCCAGCCGCTGCCCGTCCCGCGTCACGGTGTAGTCGTGCGGGTTCATGAATACAAGGGCCCGTTTGCGCACCATGCGGACGACTTGCTCTTGCCAGGTCCAGGGCTCCGCGTAGAGAGCTTTCTCCACGGGGCTCCCGTGCCGGCGCTTGTGCTCGATGAATTGAGATACGAGCGCCGGGTACCGGCTGTGGATGATGATGCGCGTGGCGAGGGCGTCTTGCCGGATGGTCGCGGGGTCGAAGTTGAGCACGTGGTTGCTGCTGATGGGGGGAGGGACGTGGTTAGGGGCCTCTGCGAGGCCGAGGGACTCCATGGTTAGGGATTGAACTATGTTTTTTGAGCGTGGGTTTGATTCATTTTCCTCTTCTTGGGTTTGGAGTGATCTATTGGGGGATTTTGGAGATCTTGATGCCGAACCGGGATCCATGTTGGAGAAGACGAGCCGGATGCGCTCGTCTTAGAGTATACCTCTCCTTTGTCAAACAAGTTTGGCAACAAGATGTTTGTTCAGGGCAGGCTCCTGCAATCATATATAAAGTTGGACTACAGTCTCAACTGTTGAATATAAACATTTAAGTGCCTAAACTTAAGCAGCGTTCAGGGGCAGTGTTCAACGTACATACTTCTCTTTGTCTGGCTTGATTTTAAAGCACTAACCTAGCAATGGAGATGCATCTTACAGCGTCAGCTCATCAGGACGATGCAACTATGATTCAACTAGTGAGGGAAAAGAACAGTTCTTAGTGAGACGAAGGAGGAATAAGTGTAAATACTGATTGGCGTTCTGCATACGAGACGTAGATTGCAGCTTGTTGGTCGTACCTATGTCTTACTGCCTATTGCAACGGTCGAAAAGAGTTGCGCTGTGCGGCACAGCAAGAATCCATAATATGACTCAATCTCGGAAACAAAGATATTGTTCGCTAGAACGTTTAGGCGCAATGCCTGGGTAGACCGAAGCGTGTCATCTATGATCTATCACCGTACTTCTCAGCGTATCGTAAAGCAAAATATTAGTGTTGACAAAGAGACATAAGTTGCTCTGATAGTAACAGCACCTAGGCTATACAGTCCGGAAAGCATCGTGTGAGTCTAGTATAGCACACCATATACCATTTAGTCCAATTGATATGTTCAATGTATTTCGTATGAGGCATCTCAGAGTATTAAAAACCCCAACTGGGGCAGTTATTGTCTTCGGTAAGAATGCAGTTGTCATGAAGAAAAGTGTTGCGATTACCTGAGAACCTAAATATAACGACCGTTTACAATATTCTTTTTCATTACACAATAGCGTAGGTATTTAATATTAAATTCGTTTTTTCATTATTACAACTCAAGAGAATTTTTAAGTCGCTACGATACTAATTTTTTATTTCGTTATTTTATTGTCGGTTACGTAGGTAACCCACTCAATTAGTCGTTACTATTGGAATATAGGGTGGAGAAAGCTGACTTCGAGTGATATACCCGTTTTTGCACATATTATTACTTAGTTGGCGTGAATGATAATACAACATTGAAATCACCCAAGAAAGAAAGAAAGCGGTCTATATAAAAACCGGGGTTGCCGATGGAAACTCTATAAAGGTGGTAAATGTATCTTCTTTTTTTTTCTCCTGCTTTTTTTTCAGTGCGTACGTATATACGCATTACACCTAATTTATAAATGGACGCAGTTTGCAGGTTTTCGCAAGTTGTTTTGGTGATAGAGAATTTCTTAATACTACCTAGTTGAAGGGTTTGAAACCATATAAAAATAAATAAAGCTCGGTGACCTAGACAAACTACTAAATGGACCCTCAGGCCCCTTGTTACAGTGGGCAATTTTAATTAATCACCAGTTTTTCATGCTCGATGCCGTTTGTCTGCCAATGAATGCAATGGTCGTTTGTAGTTTACAAAGAACATATTCGTAACTATGTTATTGCGTTCGTCACGGTTATTATTACTCCTATTACTCTCATGGTAATAGTAGTAGCTAAGATGGTTACAGATTATTTCACGGCAAGTAACTGCCGGGCATTACATGTGTAGGCAGTTAGCAGATCTAGACCTAGTACTGAGTCTTTAGCGGTACTAGATCTTCCAAACGCTCGTATACTACATTCTACCCGCTACTATAGACATAATTTCCATGGGAGTCAGGATACAGGTTACCAATAGGCTTCCAGTATACCTTTGTTCCTGCTTCTCGTCATCATCGTAGCACGTGGCCAAGAAAATATGAATTATACACCTTGTCATAACGTCAGGGATAGCTTAAGCAATTAGCTGTTTGAACTTTGGTAAAATCGTATTCGACTTCTCGTGTTAGGGTATACCGCTATCTTGCTCTTACCGTCTCAGCCTCTGTATAGAGTATTTTTGCTACCTCAAGGGCGCGCCACGTGGAACCTTATGCGTGGATAGAGCCTTTCTAGGATTACCATGACTGTCTGCCAAGTTTATCAAGAATGGCGGAGAATGCAATTTTGGTGGTCGTAGTGCCAGGCACAAGATGTATATAATATCGTATCTCGACATATGAAGAATATCTTCTCGTAGTGTCTTCTAAGGGTAATACATAACCAACTTCATTGTCACTCCTTTAACCAAAAATCACTAAGCATCAATCCAGTCGTCAGTCAGTCTGGTCCATTCATTTAAGTCAAAAAAACCAACCTCAACGAATCACCTTCTCCGCAGTTTTCCCACTCTCAGACCCAACTAGATCTCGCAGCCATGATCTCCCTAACTCAAATGATCCTTCCGGTAGCCATCTTCCTAGGCCAGGCCGCGGCATATGCAGGAGACATGACCTACTACTATCCCGGGCTCGGTTCTTGCGGAAACACCAACGGCAACGGCGATCCAGTGGTTGCGCTCTCCCCTCTCGAACACGCTGGTAGCTGTGGACGCATGATCAATATCCACTATGCTGGTCACACTACCTCGGCCATAGTTGTCGACACTTGCCCTGGTTGTGCCAGCGGTTCCATCGATGTATCGCCAACCGTCTTCAACCAACTGTCTGATCCCGCCGCCGGACGTGTCCAGGTCACCTGGGAATTTGCCTAGATATTTGGAATAATTACATCAAGGAGGGATCGGGATTCAAGATCCATGTCCAATATCAACCAGTTATGGGGAGAATGATTTTTGCTCAAGCCGATATCGAGGCGTTTCTGGAGAGGGAAAAAAATCTATACATACATAAAGGGGTGGGGATACCAAAAAGAAAAAGGAGAAAAAACCAACGACTCATTAATACCACTGATGATTTGAGCTAGGTTTGGGGATGCGGTTGGATAGAAAATAGACGACTAGACGACATGATGCTGCTAATAATATAATATATTCACGACACCTAACTTGCCAAATCATAAGCAACCATGCTGTGGGTGAACATGAACTTACTAAGGGTGCTCAAGGGCGGTTCCCCCTTTTTAGTCAGAAACAGGATTCCCCATGCTGTCAATGGTTGTGGCAGAGCTTATGAAAGCCCGCCCCCTCGATAATTAATTGTATACAGGTAGAGTCCCTTTACGTTAGATGAGCAAAGGCTAACATTCGGAGGGGAGGGTGTTAAGTAATACAAGCAATTGAACAATAATACTTGCCTCCTATTTTCATTTATGTTAATTGCCAATATATCACAGTTCGCCCTCTTCTCCCCATGTTGTAGGTGCATCACTCATCTCAAACTCAATCAACCGCGCATTAACGAGCTCCTTATGACGAATAATCGGCAAGTCTATCGCCCTCCCATCGATCTTTAACCCCCGCACGTACGGCTTCGTCGGGGCCCCTGGAGCAGTGATCACCACCGTCTTCTCGCCACCGCCAGCAGCGTCGACTTCTCCACCCGTCGCCACGCCAGCCGGCAGCCTCAAGCTAACCCTCTCAAAGAACGGCGAGCCAACGACGTACTCGTCGCCCGCGGGGTTCACGGGGTAGAATCCCAGCGCCGAGAACACGTACCACGCGCTCATCTGGCCGAGATCCTCGTTGCCGCTGAGGCCCGCAGGCGTAGCATTATAGTTCTGCGCGGCGATGTCGCGCACGCGCCTAGCCGCCGCCCCGGGCCGCCCGACGAGCGAGTACAGGTACGGCACGTGGTGCGAGGGCTCGTTGCCGTGCCAGTTGTGGCCCCCGTCGAAGTGCGCGTCGAGCTTCGCCGCGAGCGCGGCCTTGCCGCCGGGAAACAGCGCCGCCAGCCCCTCCACGTCGTGCACCACGTCGAACGTGTACACCCACTGGTCGCCCTCCGTCCACCCCCACTCCGCGTCCCGTGCCCACGACCCGTTGCCGTTGCGCGCGCGCATGAACTGCGTCTCGCGATCCCACAGGTTCGCGTAGTTCTGAGCGCGCGCGTCGAGCGCCGCGGCGGCTTCTTCTGGCGCGCCCGCGGCCCGCGCCACCACCGCGCACGCCGCGTCGCCGAAGGCGTAGTCGAGCGTGCGCGACCCGGCCTCGGACCAGGCGTCGTTGGCGACCCAGCCGCGGGCTAGGTAGCTGGTCAGGCCTGCGCGCGCTTCGTACGGCGTGTCGGGCTCGCGGTCGTAGTACAGAAGCTCCGTGTCGTTGTCCGGCGGGTCGTAGGCGTCGCGGCGTACGGCGGCCCAAGCGCGCGCGAGGTCGAAGGATCGGAAGCCGCGGGACAGCGCGTTCGCGAGCACGGCGTCGGCGTTGGTGGAGATCATGATGTTCGTCTCGATCATGTTCGCCCACAGCGGCAGGCGCCCCGTCCAGTCGAATATCTGCAGCAGGGTGCGCATCATGCTGTTTACGCGCTCCGGAGCGAAGAGCGTGAGCAGAGAGTGCTCGGCGCGGAAGGTGTCCCAGATAGACCAGGATTGGTAGTATGAGTCGTTGCTCTCGTGCACGCGGTCGGTGTAGCCGCTGTAAAATGTACGCGGGCTCCCAGGAACATTGCTTGTGGGCTCGGAGAAATCGCTGGGGTATTGGAGAGCGTGGAAGAGCCCAGTGTACCAGATAGTACGAGGGTCATGCTGCTCGTCGGTAAGACCCACGCCTTCGATGGTCACTCGCCCGAGCTTCTCTATCCAAGAGGACTTGACACTTTCGACGGTGTCTTCGAAAGCAGTCCCATCTGATATTTCGATATCAAGGTTCTTCCTCGCCTGTTCGATGCTGACAAACGAGATGCCAGTACGGACCTCGACTTGAGTCGTACTAGAAGCGAAACGCACATAAGCACCGAGGTCATCCCCGGAGGCGAGCTCTGACCCCTGAGAAATGTTTCTCCCTCTAGTAGTACCATAAGATGCAAATTGTTCAGAAAACCGTGACACAAAGTAACCCCTGAATGACGGTGCTTTATCGGGACCAAGCCGATAATCCTGGCGCTCCGGATTACTGCCCGATATCTCCTTGTTCAGGGGGTCGATCTGCACATGGCCAGTCCAATTCTGGCGGCTCACTTGTATGAAGACGTAGGGTTCTATTTCCTCTCCAGTCGTGTAGGTGGGTAGTTTATTATATTCAAAGCGTAGGCGACTGGCGTGTGCTAGCGCAGTCATCGCGACTTGAATGGAGCGGCCACCACCGCTTATTTCATCCGCCCTTTTTCGAATCCGCCCATTTGTACCCTCACGCACGGTGTCTGGGACTTGCCCCGCGCCACCCGGGACCGGGCCTCCTCCAACAGCAGCCTCGGTAAGGTTCCAGTTATGCTCACCGGTCGTGTCCGCGTTAAGCAGAACCTCGTAGACATACGGGGTGCTGATCTCATCCTCCTTGCGAAAGGAAAGACCCCTCTGCTCAAAGGCGGGCCTTATTTCGCGACTCCATCCGGGTGCCAGCACTATCTGGCCTATCTCGCCCATCCAGATGGCTGGTTGGTGCGTGGCTTGAAAGCCATGCACGAAAGTATCCGCGTCATGGTACGGCACCTGAGAGATGTAGTTCTCGCGGGTTTGTGGCGTCCACCGCGTCATTCCGAAGGGTACCGAGACCGACGGGATCATGCCGCCGTTGTCGTCCGGCGATGTGCCATAGGTGCCGATCCGAGGATTCACATACTCAAGTATACCAGCGTTAGCATGGTAGTCCTTCCTGCTATCTCGCTTGACTGCGGCCTTCACCGTCCCTTTAGGTAAAGCGGAGGTGTGAGATGACAAAAGGCCGATGCCCAGCCATACTATCGTAATATGCATCCCCGAAACTATTGTCGTGAAACCTGCAAGAGAAATGTGGTAGAGAGTTGAGCTGATGCTCTTCTCAACGATTTGAGCAACAAAACTTGAGTCTCTGAAAGCCGCCCATTCGTTTGTAGGTAGAAGAACATCCTACGACAACGTCGTCCACGGAGAAACAGGTACATACAGAAAAGCCCCGCTTGTGATGTTACTGGGACTGGGCGTCTGGTTTTGCTCTCCAGGTTCATGGATTCCGGCACCACTCCTACTTGTCGATCTGATCCGTGTTTGGGCAACTAAAGTCAATGTCTTGCGGGGAGATGCAACTCAGATTTATGTGCCCAGTCTGGGGTGCGGGGGAAACCGTTGTATATTAAACTCTGGTAAGCTAAGGGTTGGTCAATAGATTGTGTGCATAGCAGTGTTGTTAGGGTCACAAGTGACTGTTACATAGCTAAATGCTATATATAAACGACACTTACACCAAGTTCATATGGGGTTTACACAAACATGTTTACCTATGGTGTGAAAACAACTCCCTCTTTTTAACATTCTTGGAGGGCTAGTTGTGAATGATTCAGATAGATACATCGTCTGTCATGATAACCAAAAGATTCGAACCACCTGCTCGATGAATGGGAAGGTTTAATTCCCACGTTATACACCACTTGGGTATATCACGAGAAACCTCTAATGGGCAGCTGCCGCCTGTCGGGGACTGAACCAGGCTACGCCAGCCTTGCCATATTGACCTAACTTTTTCGGACGTTGTACATTCAGCGCTGCCCTCAGTACACCAGGGATGTCCGACCCAGCGTGCCGTGGAGCCTCAGCTCCATTCTCGAGGAGGAACTGGATAACCTTGTCGAACCCAGCAAAGGCAGCAGCATTCAGGGCCGTCTTGTATTTCCCTCCTAGTGCGTTCACCGAAGCTCCTAAGGAGACAAGTCTCTTAACAAGGGCAAGATCACCACTCTTGGCTGCTTCGTGAAGCGCTGTGGGATAGTTGTCACCAGCGTCAACGTCGACGTATTTTCCTGTCTTGCGATCAAGCAGTATTTCTATCATCAACTCATCGCGCGTGTCCACTGCAGCCAGAAGTGCTGTTCTGCCATTCTCATCTCGGCTCTCTTTTTCCGCGCCAAGCTCCAGAAGTTTCTTCACAACTTGGTACTGGCCTCGCTTCACTGCAGATATCAACGGGGATTCACCATCCGACTTTGCTTTGACCCTCGAAAGGACCAGATCATTGAGACTATTGTGAGTGTTCTTGGAATAGAAATCATTCAGAAGCATCTCCGCAAATGCCGACTGCCCACTGCGAATAGCGAAATGCAGCGCTGAGAGGTCGAATGCATCATTGAATGATACGATGTTTCCATTTGATCTCAACAACTCCCGTCCCAAACCGATTGCCCCAGCATTGGCTGCATGATGCAAAACAGTCCTCCCTGAGATGTCTCGAATAGTCAGGTCTGCATCGCATGCTTTCATAAGGATTAAAATCGATTCCTCGCTGCCGCTGTGGAAGGCGTTCATCAGAGGAGTCTCGCCCGAAAGGTCCGTTGCATTAACGTCGACCCCGTGTCCGAGGAGCCACCTTAGTGCCTTTGGTGTATTGTAAGCAAAGTGGAGAGGTGTTCGTCTGTTTTGATCTCTTTCTTTTAGACAGTCTCGGTTAAGTTCATACAAGACCTCAAGGAGCTGGATATTGCCCGATCTCGCCGCGAGATGAACTGGTAGCCAGGAGTCGATATCGGGGCTGGTTGCGATCCCGGCATCAACCTTGATCAGGGCCCTGCAAATCTCTTCCGATATGGTAGCGTAATTGGCCGCGTAATGAAGGGCATTCCATCCACGATTGCACTTTAAATTTACGTTTGCCCCTTTCATTAGCAGAACCTTGACTATTTCGGTCCTATTCCTCCTGACAGCCACATGAAGTGCAGATTTGCCCGTGCGAGATTGCATGTTTAGATCCGCCCCTGCCTCTATCAAAAGATTCACAGCCTCTGCATGCTCGTCCAGGGGTTTTGAAGATCGTATCACCTGGAAGACTATTGTTGCCTCTTTCTCGACCTTAACATGACGAGTCCTTACTAAGTATTTCATGGTTTCAATAACCCCGTGCATTGCCGCGAGCTCCAAAGGTGTCTTTCTATCCGAGTTCTCCAGATTAGGATCTGTCTCGTTGTTGTGAAAATAGGGGACAACATCCAAGAGCTTCCAGGTAATAGCGTAATGAAAAGCATGTTCATCGCTTATATCCTCCAAAGCCTTATCCATATACCGCACAGAGGAGTCTAGATAGTGGCGGAATGTTTCAGAGATTTTTAACGCCACAGCACGTAAAAAGGCCTTGACGAAATCTTTGAAAGCAGTTACCGATTCTACGCTCCGGAGAACTATCTCAGCTAAACGCGATTTACCCTCGTAGAGCGAGTGATAGAGAGCCGTGTAGTTATCCGAGTCAAATAACGTGGGGTTTGCGCCTTGACTCAGGAGAAACTCCACTATCTTAGACCGTTTTTTCATGCATGCCAACATGATTGGCGTTATCCCTTTGGGACCATGGCCTTTATCTATGAGCTTCACGTCGCTCTCAATGTTAGGCTGACGGAGCTCAATGTTGATTCTCCTAATTGCCTCATCATCGTCAGTCACGATATTGATCACTCGCGTGATGGGACCATCCATATGCTTGAAATCAAACATATCAAACAGTTCCTTATACCTGAGTTGACTCGCCAGCCTGCCTAAGGCTTTTTGTTTGTCTGGGGATAAGCTGTAGGTTGTCCATATATGCAGAAGAAGCTGTTTCACTATCTTGATATGCCTACGTGTTGAGGCATACTCTAGGGCGATGACAAGGCTCCTAAAATCTACTTCCCCGGCGTCTCGTAGAAGGATAGCCACAATGTTCTCATGGCCACTCCAACTAGCTATTTTTATAGCATCATTCCGATGTGAGGTTTCAGTGTCTGGTCCTTTCAAATTCGAGAAGATGCCGGTAATCCCCAGTAGAGCTGTCAGAATCAAAAGGTTGGCGATGTAAATATTTGGAGGTAATGCAGTGAGCTCGATTCTTGCATAGAGTTTTGACCATGATTGGAAGAACTGGCCGCTCCTAGTAAGATCTGGCAAGTCGATGTTTCCACGACTTAGATTCGTTGCAGATTGATAATGATTGGGCCAGAATTGTATCGCATACCGTGCTAGGTTAAACAATGGCTCATGGCCACGAATATGACTATCCCCTCTAGATAGATCGGTAGAGTCAATGACATCAGGCATGGAGAGATACTCGGTTAGGACTCTTGTGATTTGTGTATCTTCTGGGATCTCAGTTTCTGATATTCCCCCATGGGGCTGGCCATTCGATCTCGAATCAGCAGGAGCGATTTGTTTAGACCGACGACGATTTTCTTCGGCGATGAGTTGAAGGAAATAATCCCTGATACGATCGGTGCTAAAAAAGATTGACCCGTACTCTACCCTTAGGAGGTGACCAAATGCGAAGTTTACCTCTGCTACGGTATTCAGAGGAATATCCCGTGGGTCGAAAGATGTATTGACGTTATTGTTGCGCTTTGTGAGCGCTACAGCTGTCACCAACTCGTCCAGAGTCAAAGGCCGCTTAGCGAAGGCGACCCATCCCAGCGCAAGCCTGGCCCAATTCTGAAGGCTCTTGTATCGTTTAGATACAACTTCAGAGATATCCTTGCCAAGAGTCTCTATGACGGATTTGGGAGTCCGCGGAGGAGGCATATCATCAAAAGACTGAGCGGTCAGCAATAGAGCAGATATGTCCTGGCATTGCCTCAACGCAACAGAAACCCGAGAGTCTTTGCGTGTCAGATAGCAGTTTTCCTGGATTATTCGAGATGCTATTGCATCCAGGGGTGCTCTGAGTGACTGTTCAGCTGACAATGGTATTTGTATGTGGAATGGGTCCAGCTTTCCCATGGGGTTTGAGTTCTCTGGGTGACTCCCATAAAACAAAGCGACCTTGAGCTTTGTACGAGAGTGTTCACTACTGAGAACAGCTAGAAGTACATCCACAAGTTTCTCCCAGGACGAGTCACATCCATAGTCCCCGTCAACAATGAGATACACAGGGTCATCGTCTTTCCGTAGATCTAAAATCGCTTGGAATAATGTCAGAAGGCCGCCTTCGGTCCAGGCACCTACATCTTTAATCGTCGTATAAAGTTCCTCGACTCCTTTATATGTTTCGTAACTTCGAGTGAACAACTGGAACACGACAGAACCTAGAAGCGCCCTAACGGATGACCGGCAGAAATCGTGGCTCGCGAAAGAGAAGTAAGCCGCAGTACCTGGTTTTTCTTGCGCTTTGTGAAACAATGCCCGCGGCCATAACCCCTTGCTAGAGCGCTGGGGTCCACAAGCGGTGATGATAGGATGGGTAGTAGAGCCTAGCCAAGCGCGATATTGATCGGGCAGCTCAATAGTATCCCAGGACTCAAGTGCGGATAGTTGAAGTTCGACCTCAGGATCGATGAATGGGGGTGAGATTTTAAACAGGTCAGAAAGACATGTGCGATACTGGGCATTGGTTTCTGTGAACCATGTCAGTCATTTCAACGATGCTCCATTTCCTAACTCAAAAATCGGGGCTATATTACCAGCTTTGAGAGTACCGAGGATGATAGAAACCGTAGTGTCATTGTTTCTAATATTGCAGATATCGTTGTGCTCTGATGGGTGCGCAATATTGATCTCGTGGACATGACCAGTGATCGCCGAGTAACTATCTACAACCTGATAATAGAGCATGTCAGATACCAAAGTTTAAATCAATCAAAGAGAAGTATCACCATGAACCAGTATTGAGAACAATGATAATGTATAATGAAGCTGGTTGGCTTACAGGATGAGCCTGGCCAACATGTCCGGTCTGTTCGTAGATATTGACAAAACAACGGTGTGTGGGGATGGAAATGAACTGGTTAGAAAGGCCTTCGATAAATCTTGAGAGACAATTCAACTGTTTATCGTATATGTTGACAAAAGGCTGAGATGTGGTTCTATGAGAAGCGACAAGGATATTCTGCAACAGGTCTTCCCAAGACAGTGAGTTTGATGAGCGGTGCGGTGTGCTGAAGAATATCTAGTACAGAATTAGTGACACATCCGATTTAATTTATTCCATATGAGAAGAGTCAAGAAGTGAAAGGAATATAAATGAACCACTCACGAGTTTGTTGCAAGATTCAGCAATGTCAATCCAATCATTGTTTGTTTTTGCCATGACAAGGGCCTAAGTACAAGAACCCCAGCAGTCAGCATACAGCATACAGCATACAACATACACATTTCGAGAGGGATATCGATCATACCTTCTTCACGATAATGCCGCCAAAGCTATGGCCTATGAATGCAATTGGGACGTTTTGTGACTAGAACTCCCAAACGGCGATCAGCACTCAGGGAAATACTGAATAATGATATCGTCCTATATACGATTTATCAACGGTACTTACCTGGTATTTCTCTCTCTTTTCCGCTAGACTATGGAGGAGATCCCTTGCTGTTTGTTCGATGGTATCTTCTGAGAGAATCCCGTTTCTATCCCAAGTAGAAAGCTTATGTGCGAAAGTCATGACGCACGCGCGGTCGACCAGGCTACCTAACTCGTCTAGAAGCCCCGTACTTTCATCTTGACTTTCATCTTGACTTCCATTCTGACTTGCAACAGGACCGGAGATCCATGGTCGATAGGATTCCCCGTTTAGTCCATGTACTGCTATGATGCTAATAAAATTAGTGGAATTAAAGGTTTAGGGTATAACGACCAATACTCACTCGATGCTAGGCACCTTATCATCATCTCCCGTACCATTAATGATACTTAAAGGGTTTGGGGACTTGGTCATTCCCGACATGGTTGGTAACCTATCGCGTTGCCCTCAACTTGTTAGAAATATTCGATTCTAACTAGAGATACTAAGAGTGGTGAAGAGGAGGGTCTAACTTGTAGACTTATATAAGAAACCTCCAACATACTAGATATGCGGAAACCAACCTAATATACTCTGCAGACCTTGTTTTCTGTATCAACGTCCTATCATGTATGTAGATTAAGAAAATACGATAACTCTTCCTCTATCAGGCAATATATAAAATATGATCAGATTAGCTTAGTTCTCCCCTAACCCCATCTTCCTCGTCATACAGCTACCACAAAAGGAATGGATGAACATTTTGTCTAAAGTTTCATTCGTTGTCGATAAGAAAGATAGGATTATGAACGACTGCCGGCACTTTGAGTGGAAGGATCGAAATCACAGGTCTGTAGGCTGGCACATTCCTGGATCGCCAGCACCATCAATGTAACAACAATACATACAGCATAGCCTCTCCTGATTCTACGTCTCTAGACTCGGGTTCAGATTTTAATGTAACCTTTGAAGCCTTGGGTTAGCTTTTCTTTTTCGGATTCTCCCCATCCATTGTATCCTCGAGTTACAGCCCAACGTCATGTGGACAGATAAGATGTTTTCGATGAAGCTTCTTTGATGTCCTCAGCAATATCCCCCAGATACATATATTATTTTTTATAGCTAGAAATTAATACTCTCATACCGTCATATCAAGGGAAGAGGGTTTTATCTTATGAAAACGGGGTAGTTACTATCGTCAGAAACAGGTCGCTGGAACGACGTGAAAGTACTCATTTACCAAGGAATACTTACTTAAATCCCTCTACGGGGGACTATACAATCAACCATCAGTCAATGTTACCCGCCATGTCGTCGTTGTCGCACAGAAACGACCAAAATGCCCTCCCAGCATCTCCAGACACTGATTAATATGATCATCGGGTTGGAGCGCCTAGAATAAATGTTAGTATGCCGAAGACATGTGAATAAAAAGAAAATCTCGTACACCTGACCAAGCACGTCAAAAATGTGCAGAAGGGCTAATTTTCAAGGACCCGGATGATTCAGTCATTATCATAGAACATCTTCCTAGCTCAAGTTCATTGGGTGTTTTTATCTCGGTGATCAACAGGAGCCTGCTGGAACAAAAAAGGAAAAACTACGAAAACTGTTGATGGTGATGCCGATGATAGGCAACGTTCTGACTAATTAGGTCCGTTGTTAGAGCTGCGATCAGACTACGTACCGACTTCTGATTACACACATGCATCCAACAACTAATTGGTTGGAGTCGACTATGGGTGACGAAACGCATATTGTTGCCAACCTTGTACGGTGCTAAGTAGATTCTCAAAACTGGTCAAGAGGAAATTTGGTGTTTGGCAAGTAGCACAAATATCACCAAGCAGACCTATGAAGGAGTAGGTAACAACAACGGTTGTTGTACGAAAGGCTGGAACCCGAGCACTTGGGTATATGCTCTCCGTATCACGTGCTCGATAGAAGATGATAATATGCGATCGTCTAACAATCACTGGCAAATAACCATCGTGAGGATGTTGGGCATAAAGGCATTAGAAGCGAAAACAGGGGGTGACGGGGTGGGGTGAGGGTGATATGATAGGTCGTTGAGGTTGCAGTACAGCCCAGCACAGCCCATGTAGTTGATGAAGCCCACGTACTGTAGTTGGCCCATGGAAGATAGTTTCAGCTAAGGTAGCATTGGACCAATGTAGAGGTCTGTCACAGGTGCAATATTTTGAGCCTCATGCAAATGCGACCACTCAGATACATGCCGCCGTTCGTCCAATATTTCAGAGACATTCTTTTCTTCTCCCTGTCTGCTTCTTCAGCCTCAAATATCCATATCTCAACCGACAAGAATATGTTGGGTATCGATGCAGCTTACTGTGACATTATGAGCAACTTTATCTCAACATCGCAGTTGCTCAGGGGGGAGAATATCACGATAGTTCTCCTACCCCACTGCGTACAGCCAGCCAGTCAGCCAGCCACTAAATACTACCAAGCGAGCTGTGTTGAATAACCCTTGCCGTTTATCTTATCGTGAGTCCTGAGCCAACCCAGTTGCAGAGCCTCAATCCTGATACCCCTCACCAGCGCGTCCGATACTATGCGCCCGGCCACTCTCCCACGACGCTGGCTGCGTTCCCCTCCCCTTCACTCTTTACGACTACAGCCAGTACCTTCAGTATGATGTCGGTTTTTCCTTCTTGATGAGATGAACTACATGCCACCATGCTAGGGGGCCCACCTGTACCCATGTGGCTCAAGCGCTCCTCAGAGAGTCCTGAACCTTAACTCTATCATCAAGACTCTCATCAAGTCCTCTTATCCCTAAAGTCGATCCCGGGAAGCAGACACCCTTGAGTCAACCCCGAAAGGAAACGCTCAAATCACATATTGAAGTCTAACCCCTTTTCCCGAGCCAAATACTATATGTATACAGCACTGACTAAACATAGGGGAAGCAAGGATAATCACTTCATCATTTGGTCGTTTCACCAATGAAGCATAGTCGGTTGCCTCGCCGTGTTCACATATTCGCCGACATGGACGGGACGTGGGTTACAAGAGGTAGCCTCTCGTTTAACGTATTAAGCGTAATAGGCCGACAAATCAAAACGATTCATAATTCCTGCTACGACGCTCTCCATAGCCTCACATATCTCCAAAACCTCAATGCCCCGTAATCCGCAGCGGTACTGGTTCGAGAGGATAACCCATTTCGGATTGATCCGGATGGTCTAATCGCTTACGACGAACTCGTACCTCGACTTTTCCACGGCCAATTCGAGATCATCCAGGACCTATGGAAGCGCCAGCAAGTATACAACTTGATAGACGTACTGACACTAGGGCAATATATAGGTCTATTCTCAAGCCCTACTCACTCTCTGTGATTAGGATAGTATCGCCGATCGGAAAATTCCCCCACTTTCAATTGTTCGATACGGTCACTGCTTCGAACGATCCCATCTCGTAGACGGCGATCTCGGACCATCACGGAGAGTCCTCATCTCAGCACTGCCAGATTTTCAAATAAACTCTGGATGTCCCTGACTGAACCAACACTGCTAGGAAGAGACAATGGTGAAGAAGTAGGATGAAGCGTGTGAGCCTACGGGAGGGCAGAAGCTTTGATTCATATGTACATAGCGTAGGTAGTGACATAGCATCATACCGTATGGCGGGGTGGTGACTACATATTCCAACAAATACCGGCCGATTTCGTATGTGGTTCGGCTCGGCCTAAGATCTTCCATGGTAATAATTAACTTATAGGCTATGTAATTAGCCAGGACATCTATATGGAAATAGAATGCAGTTGCTATTACGCAAAGAACTAGAGTTACCAATACTCCGTATACATATAAGTTTGCCCATGATAATCTTTATTGAGTCCGGGGTCACACGGGATTCAAAGGGATTTGATGAGATGAGCGTCCCCGCTCTCATTAACAACCCTTATTGCCACCATTCTGGGAGGGAGTGGACTTACCAACCATCACCGGCGATTATCCTATAAAAACAAAGGTCAGAAGATCAGCTAGCTAGCTACTTTCTACTAGGGTAGATAATCCTTATTCTATCCAACTGGGGATTTTATAAGATATCAACGGGTATACCGGTTTTTGTATTAAGTAGGTGGGTAGATTAATATGCTAAACCTAGGAATATGATAATGCCTTTGAAATGGTTCAAGCTCAGATCATCCCCACGTTATAAGAACTCGGACGAACAGGTGGTGTCTTCTTTCAGTCGGGATCATGTTGAGGGATCAAAACTAGGTACTTATACCTAATACACTTGAAAAGGAGGAGGGGTATCGCCGATAAACTACAAGGAGTGGGGAATAGGGATAGTTCATATTGGCTCGCTCTCCATATTGAATAGTATGAGAATTGCGAGTTAATATCAAGTAAGCTTGTTTTTTATTATTATTTTGTTTTTCATTGTCTTCCTTTGTCTTGGTATTTATTTGTGGCTTATTCTGATGGCTACTGTGAATTGATTGTTTTTTTTTCCTGCTAGGGATGCAAAACCCACCAATGATGATACCCAGGACAAACACGCCATGTCGTCAGGTGCGTTTTAAGTTGGTATAAGATGTGTAAATGACCCCCGATCGACTGTTGCTTTGCTGACATCATTGTTCACTGTCGCGGGGGCGACGATGTGACGCTGAGACGCCGCCTGAGTACATCACATAACACACAACACACAACCGCCGGGGGCGGATCTGCAGGTGGTTTTGCTGCCAAAGTCTCAGATGCGAACCAACAGGACCAATCAATTATTTTTATTTCTTTATTCTGTACGCGCAAGTAAGTCGTATAATGAATTCGTAAGGAGTGTTGTATTCTGCTAGGATTAGTAGGTACTCCGTACAGGAGGTTGGTAGCAAGATACATTTCAACTTGGCAAATCATTATGATGTGATTAGCGCAATGGTAGATACCTAAGTATGCATAACTTACCGAACTTACGTACCTTAGCTTAAGATAGTTAAATTCAATTTAATACTAGTGTATTACAGCTATAACCAAGGTGCTGTCATGTCGTGATAGTTTAAAAGATTCAGCTTCAAACCTTACGCTGCATGTATGAACTTAACCTACCTAAAACTTATTAAAGATCAAGATCAAAGAAGGTCGGATAATTGATAAGCTAATCTTCACTCGGTCCCCTCTCGTTCATTGGTCCCCTGAACCTCCTCGATCCCTCCCCCACCCGTCTCTCTGGATACTGGTGGGTCCGAAGTTTTTCTACACTAGCGTACGTAACCCTGTGCGGAGGTACCTTACAGCGCTGACGAAGTGGCACTTGACTTATCTGGTACTTGGTCTTTCACTAAGTTTTGGGTATGGTAAAAACGTCTCTGTGATGTACCACGGAGTGAAAGTTCACAGAGTACTGTAAGTACCTAAGTACATAGTAGGTTGCCTCTTCCAGTATTCCGCAGTATTCAGGCTCTAGTATCTATCTACACCTAAAAGTTCCCAACTTTGAAGTTCTTTTCTACCTCTTCTTTTTCTTCGATCAGTCTAGACCTTGAGCTTGACCTTTTCTACACTACAACTGCACCTCGCCTTACACTACATTGTGTGCATACGAATACGACTACTTACCGGATGTAGGTACAAAACTTATACACAACTTACCTAAGTTAGTTGTACATCCTTTTGTTTTTGTTTCTAACCTTGTTTCTTTTCCTTCTTTTTCTTCATTCACCATACTACATATAACATTCGAGAAAAAAAAAGAAAGGCAAAAAAAGGGAAGATAAAAAAAAATAGATTGTAAATTGTTTCAAATTCTGTTCTTCTTTTTTTTTATATGTTGAAAGAGATCAACCTAGCCCCATCCCTACCCTCTTCAGAACCCCTCCAACCCAACCAAACGAAACCAACCCACGAACATACGAACATACACCACACACCAACAACCCCAAGCGCCCGCTTTGTATGGTTGCATGCATTTCTGTATTTCTAAATCGAGCCATACAGAATCGTTCTTCGGATCTCCTAACAACATCTTCTCCCACAACCACTGTTTCAGCACATGTACCGTACCTATCTCGTACCTATCTCATACCTATCTCACCCTTTCTCTCTCTCTCTCTCTCTCTATCTCTCCTACAAGTTACTATCGCCTCATTAACAAAGTCCCCCAACACTACTACTACTACACTACCCCACGGTCCGTTGCCGTTACCGTTTCCACTGCCGCTGTCAAATCTATTACTGACTCAGGTTACCAAGGTTGTAACCCACATTGAAGGCCTCATCCTGTTTCGGTCCTTCAGCTTTCCCCCTCCCCCCTTACCCTTGACTTGTGGCAGACGCTAGCCGGGACGAGACTCACGCACGACTCACGCACGACACACACATGAACGGCGGACAGCACGGGTCCTTTTCTTCTTATCTCCCCTCTTCCTTTTCCGTTCTCCGCTCTCCGTTCTCCGTATCTGTAGCTGTATCTGTATCTACATCCCCTATGTCTATGTCTTGACCTATAACCGTATCCTGTCTTATATCTCGTATCCTATACCATACCATACCATACCATACCGTACCGTATCATTCTATACCTCGTACATGATTCAAGATTGCGCTACCGAATACTTCGAAGTCCTCGTCCTCGTCCTCGCACAAAGCACAAAGCGACATAGTATTGACCGCAGTAATTCTGTACAAAACCACAAGCTGGTGAGATCGCATAATCATTGGCACACGGCGATCTCCCGCCAAAGTCGCCTAGGCGACAGATCATCATGGACCAAGCATGCCAGATTCTCGAGACGGCCCACCACATATATGCTCGCGCCAACGACACGAGTAGTACCACCGATCCCGAAACCCAGACGAGACCAGCCTCCTATAAAGCTATTGGTATAAGCTTAGCCGTCGCATCCGGCTGCTTCATCGGAACTTCGTTTGTCTTGAAGAAGGTCGGTCTGCTCAAAGCCAACGAGAAGTATCAAGAGGTGGCCGGAGAGGGCTATGGCTACCTCAAGAATGTCTACTGGTGGTCCGGCATGACCCTCATGATCGTCGGCGAGCTCTGCAACTTTGCCGCCTATGCCTTCACCGATGCCATCCTGGTTACGTCCCTGGGTGCCCTGTCGGTTGTAATCACCACCGTGCTCTCCGCCATATTCTTGAAGGAGAGGTTGAGTTTGGTTGGCAAGGTCGCCTGTTTCCTCTGCGTCATCGGATCCGTCGTTATTGTCATGAATGCCCCTGAAGAATCCTCCGTCGCCAATATCCAGGAAATGCAACATTATGTTGTCACCCCGGGCTTCCTCACTTACGCTGGCGTTATCATCGCGGCTTGTATCTTTCTAGCTTTCTGGGCCGGTCCGCGGTATGGGAAGAAGAACATGTTCACCTATATTTCCATCTGCAGTTGGATCGGTGGGTTGAGTGTCGTCGCCACCCAGGGTCTGGGCTCTGCTATTGTCGCGCAAGCCGGAGGCACCCCCCAGTTTAACCATTGGTTCCTCTACATCGTCCTGGTGTTCGTCATAGGAACACTCCTGACCGAGATCATATTTCTGAACGTAAGCTATCAGAGATGCCCATCGCTAACGACCAGATTTCACATGCTAACTATCCACGCAGAAAGCATTGAACCTCTTCAATGCAGCTATGGTCACTCCGACTTACTACGTATACTTCACCAGCACCACCATCATTACTTCCTCGGTGCTCTTTCAGGGGTTCAAGGGTACAGCGGTCGAGATCATCACAGTTGTCATGGGATTTCTCACCATTTGCGCCGGTGTGGTTCTACTCCAACTCTCCAAGTCAGCCAAGGATGTGCCGGATACTGCTGTGTTTACCGGAGATTTGGACCAGATCCATACCATTGCCGAACAAGAGCAGCCCGAGACGGAACCCAAAGCCGATGCCATTCGCGGTGCCGCTGCGATTGTGCGACGGTTTTCGAACGCGCGGCTGAAGATGGAGGAGGAGGAGTTCAGACGGCTACGTCAAGAAAAGGAAATGGAGCGACTTGCGACAGTTAGTGAAGACGGCCACGAGCAATTCGAATGGGATGGCTTGCGGCGCCGGAGAACCACCATAGGAAGCCAACGAAGCCGCCCCTTTACGTCGCCTAGTCCTGCTAACACGCCTGCACATCCACCATTAGGCCGCTCTCGCTTCATTACGGAAGAAGAACTAGAAGAGGAACGAAATCAACAAGCATCACCAGGTGTTCTCTCCAGCATTGCGGGCACCATCCGAACCCGCGCGCGTTCCGTTTTACTCCCAGGCCACCCCGAATATCCTCAGCAACATGGCCATGATCCTCATGCGACGATGCAAAGTCCGATGCACCCCGTCCAGTTGACCGATATTGCCGTTCCGACCCAGCACTTTCAAAGCGCAAATAGCCCATACGGATTCGGCTTACAGAAGACGGAATACGGCGGCGCTTTCAGTATTGCCTCCCGGAGTACCGACCGCCACATCCAGTTCAGCGAGGCACCGAAGCCAGGTGCTAGCACCACCTCGCTTGCTCCGCCCACGCCACCTCCTCACCAGGAACCTCCTTCAGCACGTCGGCAGTTTTCGTTTCAGAACGTTTTCCGCCGGCACCAAGCTGACAGAGAACAACAGGAGCGGGCTTTGCCCCCGTTGCCGAGCCCACCGTCGCGATCAGGAATGAGGTCGCGGGGATACTCGGATCGCCTCGTCGGGGGGAATAACGCTACAGAGGAGGAAAAGCTGGGCCTAGTGAAAGGTGACTCGCAATCGATGCCCGCCCTTCCGCGATACGAGACCTCCTCGGAGGAAGACTCCCCGGATGACGACCTATATGGGGACGACAAGCGAGCGCAGCGGTACGGCAGAGGAATCACGACATCCCCACCCAGGCAGGAGAGCCCAGACAAGGAGATAGCGGTAGCAGAGTACGAAGAGAGTCGCAAGCGATGGTACGAGAGCAGGGGTCGTAGAGACGACTCAGACCATGGCGACTCTCCTGCACGGCCGCCGGGCCGACGGCGAAGTCCACCCCGCGGCGGCGATGGGGCTTTTGTTTGAAACGAAGGAAAAAATGATGATGAGAAATGAACAAAAAGAGAATTTTATTTTTTTGGACTAAAGTCGGGTTTGACTCTTCAGCATTCCGGTCGGGGTGGGGGTTTTCTTTTACTATGGCCTGGGTTTATTTTGCATGTAGTTCATTCATATTGGGCGCCTTGCTTTGTATAAATACTAGGGGTTTCATGATCGGGACACACACGCACATACACAGCTACACTTGACGCATTTTGTTTGTTTTTTCATGGAAAAAAGAAACCGGAAGAGAATGAGAGATAAGGGTTTTGTTTTCTCCCCGTCCCTACGCAAAGAGTAGCCCGGATGTTGACGGCGCATGTTAAAGGTTAAAAAAATGCCCAACTCGCTCTTGAATTCTGCTATAAAAGGGGGGACGTTGAAGAATGGACAGGCAAGGAAAGAAAAGGAAAGGAAAGGAAAGGGGCTATAAAGCATCACGGGTATTAAACAATCTGGGCGGATGGGCGGGTTGGTGATAAATGCGTGTACCACTAGAACAGATCCAATAGAGAGAGGGAGGACAGATAGGGGGCTAAGCAACAATAAGAATAGCGATCACGGCGCGGTTTTATAGATTAGGCCTGGATGGAGATGTGGCAGGGCATGGCTAGTATGAAATCGAGATTTTTTTTTTGAGGTAGATTGGGATTGGGGTTGTGATTCTGATGTGAGGTTTGTCTAATATCATCTATAAGGGTTGCCTAGATATCTAAGTTACGGGTTTTTGGTGTCGGGGTTTTGGATCGTGTGTTGGGTGCTCGGTACGGAGCCGCTTTTCTCTCTCTTGCTCGCCTTTGTATTATATGGTAGAGTGATGTTTTGTATTTCTAGTGCCGCGATATAATAGGGCTGTAGTTGGGGGGGGGGGGGGTATGAAGGCTATCTGGTATATGTGTTAAGTCATTATATACTAGGTGCTTGGGAAATACGATGGTTAAGTAGGTTGATGAGGGAGGCTTTATGCAGGATAGATAGTAGTAGGTAGGTAGGTAGGTAGGAACCCCTTTACGTGTCCCCGGGTCCTGGTACTACGTGTCGTGCTCTCAGTCTGCAATTTTTTCCCTTCCTTTTTTATTTATTTATTTATTTGTAAAAAGAGAGGGTTGTACGTACCGAGGCCCATGGGTTTACCCCTTCGCTGCCGGTGTAGTCGTCATCCAAGTCATCGTCTACCTACCTACCAACCACCCATATATGTAAATATCTTGCGAACCCCCAACGTCGTACGGCTTTGTACTTTTTTCTTCTAGTCGCACGGGACAGGTCTCCTACTGATTCTGGTTGCATAGCATACATGTATGAGATTTTCTTTTTCTTCAGTTCTTTGCGCAATAACGATAACCATCATAACTAGTATTTACTCTCTACTTTTATTTCAAACCCCCAACACGTTATAGGATATGCGTGTTTGGTGACCGAAAAAGGGTGTTTGTGTGCTGGAAACGTTTCGTTGATCCGCAGTGTGTGATTTGAGGTTTCATGAGGCTTCGTTCAGGTGGCTTGTCCCCTTTCCTTGCTTGAAGCTATATTATAGTTGTAAATCTAAGGTTACTTTGGGAAAATTTGTAGGTTGTTAATCTGGTTTCGTCGCTTGAAGATGCCATATGTAAAAACACATAAGGAACTTAGTCAGATGTATCGATCTCGTGGGTTATGGACCAAAGATTGCTTAAGTTGATATGTAGAAATAGTGGGATGAAAGTGCTCCGTTCGTTGTTTTTAAAGAGGAATAAAAAAAAGGAACTACTTGCTTGCTCTTTCTCCTTCATCTCGCGGGTTTACAATCTTTCTCTGGTGGTCACCTACCTATAACGAGTCCTTCAAGAAGGTCGATATCAAACCATAACGAATTCACATGTTTCTATCAAATTTACCGATCTATAGGCACTCTTCTAGAAAACACCCCACTACATAGCTACGAGATGACATCAGTGGAGAAATAGTCTCTCCCTTGCTTTAGATTTGACAGGCATTACTATATTTAAGCTACGCATTTCCACTATAAAGTTCCTCGGGAGGAAGCAACCTTATATTTACCTACCGTGGCCCTATCTACCTGTGCCAGTGTACCTATCTAGGTCTGTATTTGTATCTCTTACCAGGTTAGGCAAGTAGTACAACATGTTTAGGAGTGTAGGCTAGTGTGTTGCTGCCGAGAGGATCCGGAGCACAATTCCCAGGTGTGGACCGTCCATCTCTATTCTGATCCGTGAGACATTGTCTGACCAAAGCGTGGAGAACAAGGCGAATATAAGCGAGGTTAAAGCTGAAGACAAGGTAGGCGAAACACATGGTACGGTACAACATTACCATTCAGCCGTAGCCATTGATTGATAATGCCTACCTACTACTTAACCCAGGTTCAAGGTAGGTTATAGCCTTATGTAGTATATGTATGATATAAGCTGGAAGGGAAAATCAATGCAATGTGATGTGTTGGGCTTAAAAAAGAAACATTCCTTCTTCCTTTTTCCCCTTTCCCATGGCAACTGTCGCCTAACTTCGATCCCTACCGCACTGCCACATGCACAACCTGAACCGAGTTTTCCCACACCAAGTTGTATGTAGATGACATCAAGGGTCGATAGATACTACTACGGAATAGACCGACATTACTTCTGTACACAGATAAGCTAGATACACAACCACAAGGTGTAGCGTATAGGTAGGTATCACTAGACATGCATACTTTCATTGACGTAGATTGTCTTGGTGTTTAGATAGGGACACCCCCATTTTTATCCTCTATGTCTCCTCTCTCTCTCAACTAAACTTGTGGCTATATGCCGCTCTCTTCACCGCCATAAGCTTACGCCAGCAAAAGTCACGATAAATCAACCACAACTCATCAGGTGTAGAATTGGTTCGGATTCGGATTGTCCCTGAAAGGTATTCTTCATTCTGTCATAAAAGGATTAAAAAAAAGACGCCAATGCCCCCCCGTTCCTGAGCTTAGATTAGGTAGGTTGGGTTCGTAGCGTTCCCGCGTCCTCCGAAAGATACATAACAATAACCTACCTACCTACTCCACACCATCCGAAGAATCCATGATGACTAACACGCGCCACGAGTCAGTAAGTTTTGAAGATATGTATTTCTATACCACTATGTGGGTAGTATAGCTTGATTTCTTCCTCCCTCTACCGAGGATCACCGGAAGAGAAAAAAAAAAAAAGCAATACCGAATTTCTACACCAATAAATTTCACTATATATAGAGAGAGAGAGAGAGAAAAAAAGAAAAGAAAGCAATGAGGGTAATATTATTCCTCCCGTATTCGCAGTTTCCCCTCTAACCAGTTACGGTTTCGTTTTGCGACGATTAAAGAGAAGGACGAGAAAGAAAAATAAAAAGAACAAAAAGAAAAGAAAAAAAGCCAAGCAGGCCTAGATTCGCTCTTGCTTAAGATTGGCATGACGGCCCATGTGGCCCATGTGGATATAGTATAGTATAGTATATACCAAGCTAAGCCCAAGATCAGCGAGACCACCGCGGTGACTGGTTGGGTTTAACGAGCGCGCGAGCTATCGGGCACATATTAGCAAAATTAGGATCAGAAAGTGGACAAGATAAGGTAGGTTATGTAGGTAGTAGGCTATGTGTGAAGTGTATGTATCCCATGTGCATACTCGCACATCACATTGCTACGTAGAACTCATAAACTACAGATATGCTTATTTTATTCTTTAACACCTAGCCCACGCTTATCTCGTTGGTTGGAGGGAGGGGAGGGGGGCTCAAGGGTCTTTAGAATCCCATAGGTTATCTCACACGTTTTTTTTCTTCTTGTTCCGTAGGATTTTATACCTATCTATTTCCGCCAGAAAGGACAAAATCCCATAACCCATAGGTAAGGGTCCCCACCCATGACAGAGTAGCAGCGCATATGGATATGGTTCGATCTGCTAGTCTACCATACCGTGGGAAATAGCAACCGATGGAAGAGAAAAAAAAAAGAAAAGAAAAGAAAAGAAAAACAGGCAGGAAAGAATGTCATCATAGGGCTCACATCTTCCCTCCATCATAGTAATAATAGAGAGAAGTAGGGAAACCTTACCTATATCAGTTCTGTTCTGATTCCCAGTGTAAGACACACAACTCAACTCCAGCAGTAGGTAAAGTGCGCGAGAATGGAAGTGAGAGTGGGGTGTAACGCGGGAAGCGCATATGAAGCCATCTTAAGGTTTCTCGTATCGCCCTTTAGGGTGACCCTAGCTCCGGCCGGGGGGCGTATTATAACGTAGTATAGTTTGCTATAGCATAGCATGTTAGCTTTTCTAGGCGAAGCTAAGCTATCTCAGACCAGCCTATTGGACCCTGTAAGGTAGGTATTGATGTAAGAGGGACCCTTTCTCAGCCGTCAGCGTATGAGTGAGACAGTGGGGGGGCGTGGTATGTAAGCGGTAGTACATTACCCAATGCGAGAGCCGTCAATGTTCAGCCATTCCTTCTGACTGGGGCGTGTTGGACAAGGATTAGAGAAGGGGACGTGCTTGAAGAAGAAAAGAAAGAAAGAAAAAAAAGTATGGGTTTGTGTGTTCCGGTGAGGGAGAACCGTAACGTAACTACATGCCCTATTCCACCGCGGGTGGTGGCGATGGCTCTACCCGGTTCATCGTATTTCCCTAGGAAGACAAACTTTCGAAGGACAAGTCTTGTGTATCCAATACAACAAAACACAGAAAAAAGAATGAGGGAAAAAGTGAGAGACAAAATAGGGAAACCTCACCTCAGCAAAAGGCCTCAAGAGCCCCAAAGGAGGAAGGTCATCGGAGGGGGGCTTAGAGGCGCGCAACAATCACAACAATGGCGAAGGTCTGGAACGCCAAGGAAATCCTTAAAGCTTATCCCCATGTACGACCCTTTTCTCACCATGGTACATTACATAGGTTCTAAAGTCTTACACAGAGTGGTGCCCGTGGGTTTATCGTATTTTAAAAGGGGAGGGGGGTTTTATGATTAAGAGGCCCAATCCGGTTGGGCAAAGATAAATAAAATCGAAAATGGTCTCCTCAGCGGGTTGAGCGGTCAGCTATTTGGGACAAGATCCAAAGTTTTCACATATAACTATATATCGTTGGCTTCCCGGTGCTCCCGTCCCGGGCCTCTTATTCGTTTCTGGTTCTTTTATTCTTCTTTTCTTTGCTGCCTAGTCGAGTTTGGATTTGACTCCCTCCCCCTCCTCCTCTCTAACCGGTAGCATAATGGGGGCTATACGGTATACACCGGCGCCTTCGTCGGATACCTCGTCAAAGGATTCGGACGACCGCACGGAATGGGACGAGGAACAGAACGTCGGGCTCTACTCTAATACGGTTAAGCCCATGAAGGCCATCATGGGAGAGCAGTCGTGGGCTACTCAGGCCCTTCAGAGATTCAGCTACTACGGAAGAAGACATGACCTGCGGCGGGTTCTGGTACTCCTAATCGTCATCGCTAGCGTGTTGATGGTCCTGTTCCAAGTGAGCCACCGCGAAATCTACAATTCCGCGCCTTCGAAGGAAACCGAGCACGAGGCCGAGCCAGCAGCGCCGCCCCTGGGCCAGTGCACGACGTGGCCGGTTGGTACGAACGCAAACGAGACATCGACATACAAGTTTAGACAGGTAGCGCGGAACAGCACGCTCCAGAGTTTTGCACCTAGGGGCGGCTGGAAGAAGCCCGCCGGCATCAGCATCAAGGCGCTGATATTCTACGGGCGCCGGAGAACGGTGGACTTCCTCGACTGCTACCTGATGCAAAATCTCGTTGATAACGGCGGATACCTTGATGAGGTCTGGTTCATGATTCATACCGACAACCAGGACGACCTTGCGTACTTGGATCACCTCGTGTCGCAACGGGAACGGTATCGAATCGTGAACCCGGGTGAGTGCCAAGGCTCGAGTTACGGCTGCATTTGGGATCCCGTTACGGAGGATGATACGATATATATTAAGATCGACGACGACATCGTGGGTTTTTTCTGTCTCTATGTTCTTAGTAGTTCCAGAAAACGGTATTCCGAGGAACGTGTGCACTCAGCTCTTTTTTACTAACCAAAACCTGTGTTTTTTTGGGTTATAACAGGTCTTTATTCATCCGGACACGATCCCCCAGTTGGTCCACACGCGAATCAAGGAGCCGTACCCCTACGCCGTGTCCGCCAACCTCGTTAACAGCCCGCTGACGGGGTACAAACACTACGAATCCGGCGCCATCCATCCCTTCCGGCCGGACCCCTACTCCTCGCCGCGGCACCGGGCGTCCGAGACCTGGCGCTCGTCGGAGAAGCAAGAATTTCCGCAGTCGCAGCTCCCGGATTACCTCGACGGTAACGTGTCTTCCGTTACGAAGGATGTGCTGGCTACGGAGGTTGATGGGACGCCACCATATGAGGGCCACCCGTGGCTTCTCCTAGAAGGATCTAAGTCAGGAAAGGATAGTAGTCAAAGCCCGCTGCTTCAGACGCCCATGGGCATCAATCGGCTGCGTCTCGAGCGCGATGGCGACGCGGAGATGTACGGCGCGGCATGGCGATCGTGGATGATCGCATCACAGCAGCACTACTCGCTGCTACAGAACCTAGAGGACGATGCCATGTGGCGGTACCACTTTGGCAGTGCGATCGAGGGGTACCCGCGATCGGGACCTGAGACGCTGGCCGACGAGGTGGCGCTAAAGCACCTCGAACGCCTTGACCCGCACCGCCTGGGCCCAGGTTCCGAGCAGCTGCTCGACACCGATTACGTGCGGTACAACCTCAACTTCGTGGCGCTATGGGGTCACGATATACGTGCCGCGCTACCCATCGCTGAGGATGACGAGCAGGACATCACCGTCACGATACCGAAGCGGCTGCAGAGACCGTTCATCATTGACACGCGCGCCGTTATTGCGCATCTGGGATTCAATCCCCAGCAGGACGGCGTTCGACAGACCGACTTGCTCGACCGCTACCGTGCGTTCGCGAACGAGATGATCTGCACGCCTGGGGACCGAAAGAGGCCGTTTGATGAGCGATGCCCTGGGTTCTAGTCGGAGGGGTTTGTTTTGTGTTGCGACCGACTATTGGAGCTGGTAGCAGGATTTCCCCGGTTGTGAACTGGGATTTACGATTTGACGCTACGAGATCTTTCGTTGAGCCCGAGCTGCACCGCTACCTCCCACCCTTGCTTTCTGCTACTACGACGCGGATACTGCCTATCGGTTACATGTAACGACATCAAGCTTCTTAGTTTCTTCTCGTCTGATATCTTGATGATCGGCATGGCGGCATTACCGAACAAGCGAGTTCTGCTAGAGTGGTATCGGAACGAGGGGAGGAGTAAGCAGACGAGGTCACAGTATTTACCAGAGTCATGGCTACCGAATAGATCGGCCGATGGACAGACGAGGCTTGATTCCGTACCATGAAGCGAGCCAGCATGAGTGTTTTTGTCCTTGCCTGTGCAATCACTCTAGTTCAAAAGAGAAGGGAGAGGAGCCGAGATATTCAACTTGAGGATCATCCGTCCGAGCTCCCAAGTCTCGTATCCAAGAAGACCCTGTATGCTACGTATATATGTATCTGCTTGTCATATTTGCATGACTTTGGCGTTTAGAGGGATAAGAGGGAAGTGGGAAACAGGTGCATTTTGGCTTTGCTAGCGAACGAGGAGACATGATATTGCTTTTAGGGGCATCTATAAAATCAGTGGCGTAATACCTACTTGGAGTTTCGAACAAAATTAATGAGATCACTCAGTTTAAACACAACAAAAGGGGGACTCCTCGTGTCGTACTCGGTTTTTGAGTGATGTCGATTTCAATCTGGGACCCTTAAAGGGCTGATTATGTGATGTTCGACGCACCCCTGAAGAACGCAAGGGATAAGTTGTCATGGTGTACTTGGTATTCAAGTGGCGGTAGTTGGGCAACGGCATTACGTATGGAGATATGTCAAGATATGAACTCCATGTTCACTCGCTCTGATGATGGTTGAGGTAGGATGAGTGCTAGCAATGAGATATGAAGTGAAGCGAAGTGAAGTGAGAGCATATCGATGGTATGACACGGGCCAGTTTGGGTTGAATTGAGTTGGGCTAGTTGAGAGTTAAGGTTTGGATGTACCTTAGGTAGGTGCCTACCTAGGTAGTAACGTAATAGAAACGTCATCGTCGTAGATATTTCATCTTGGGTATTTCATTTTATCTAATCTCATCTTACCCGTGGATATTTATTTGACGTTCCCGGCTATCTGTGTGGTCAAGTAACACAATGCTAACCTTAGTTGCTTAGGTCAGGTTGGTTAAGTACTTGCCGAACTCCCTACATGCATACTGAACATTAGACAATGAATTTTATTTTTCTATTGCACACCATGCATATCTCTATATGCTTAATATTAAAACCACTAGGTTCGCCTACTTGGCAATTGAGCAACAATCAATAGCATATATGAGTTGTAAGCTAGATATGTCTTTTTCTTCTTCCGACAACGTCATTTCTCTATGGGTGCAGTTGCCGAGATCCGCAGATCTTTGGGGGTTAGTTAGTTTACAAGAACTAACAAGTGAGGCAGCCCTCCTAATAATTCTGTATTTTTTCTTCTTTTTTTTTCTTTTTTCTCTTGCACATGAATATGCTATGGGATCAGCTATCCTGCCCATTTCACCCATGCCGCAGAATTATTACCCAGAGCGGTTGTTTCAATGCCGGGTGGGCCATTTCATTGGAGGAACGGTCCAAACCTAATTTCAAGACCAGACACTAGTGTAGACCCCGAATACCTCCATGTATCTATAAAAGGGGGGGATGAGAGGAGATCTTAGGTAAGGTTTAACAGCAAGCATCCATGGATGCATGTGGTGTCTACGGTAATACTTAGTACATAATATTCCGGACGGGGCTGCCTTTACTCGGTCCCCTTTATAATGATGAGGAGAGCATCGGCTCTGCTTTCTTTTATATTTCTCGTGAGACTTCAAGTGGTAGGGTTTGAAGTTGTGACCACCAGCGCATCATACATGTTTCTTGGCAAACGAACAATAATTTTAGAAGTACATGTAGTTCATGTTGAACGACCTTCTTAGTTAAGTAGCATCACAATTGGAAGCATACGTACGCAGGTGGTGGATGCAAGTTTAGTTAGTTGGGTAGATATTGTGCTAAGTACCTATAATGGCAGGCGTCCACTTGAAATCCAACCATTCCACCTCCTAAGGATCAATAACAATAACCTAGTGACGATACTAGGCAATATAAGGCATTGAGCAGCATATAGGAATGACCAACTCGAAGCGATAATGGCACGTTACACCTTATCTTATTTTATTTTATTTTATTTTATTTCTCTCACTAGGTCGGTTAATTGGCAGTGTACGACTTACACTAATAAGGAAAAAGGAAGAAGAAGAAAACATTTACATATAACTTACAGGGGTGTTGGTTCCTCTGTTTCAACTAGTCCTCCTGCCATATCGGGGTATACAGTGGGTTTTCAGCTTTTCCCCCGTGCACAACATGTGATTGGCCCATTTGGTTCCGCGAGCTGTGAAACAGGAGAGAGAGAGAGAGAACTCAGCACACACACATACAGAAGCGAGCATGAAAATGCCAAGCAGATCAGAATTGCGGGATTGCGCTTGTACCTTCGACCACTCAGCAGACTCGTCCTGGGGGGGTTCCTGGGGTTTGTAACCTACAACTAATAATCAAGGAGGGTCGAAGGAAGGTCATTCTCGGGCAATTAGTCCTGGCCCATCAGCACTTTATGTCGATCAAGGCCATATTCAAGTACTACATGATAGGTCGAACTGACTGACATTTCAAGGGATGTTGAATTGTATGTTACCTATAAAAGGTTGGGCATGTCACTCCGTGAAGCTTAAGGTAAAGCTTAGCTAGTTTATGCGTATAAGATACCCGAAATATATTTTCGATTCTATTTCTCTTGAAAGGGGGTTTTTTGATTCCCAATTTGTTTGCTGTGCAATACTTACACTCGTTACAACAAGACTTAACAATAAGAAGGAAAGGGAAAAAAAAAGAGAAGAAAAGAAAGGAACAAGACAAAACATCAATCAATCAACATGGCACCTCGGCATATCCTCCTCCTACCAGCCCTGGCGGCGATGGCCACGGCGCTCAACATCACCGACTACGTGCCCTCGTGCGGGCCGACGTGTATCTTCGACGCGGTAGTGGACCACACGACCTGCGACGTGAGCGACAACTCGTGCATCTGCTCGGACGTGTACACGGTGAAGCGCGACGGGGAGTCGTGCCTGCGGGACGCGTGCAGCGAGACCGACTACGGTACGTCACATTATCTCTCTCTCTCACCGGCCCTGCCCCCATTCCAGACTAAGGTACTAATGAAAGCGGTAAACAGGCAGCGTCATGCGCGGCTACGACCAGTTCTGCAAGGACATCCTCACCGCGCCCTCGACCTCCTCGCCGTCCTCCACCAGCGCGGGCTCGTCGTCCTCCACCGCCGCCGCTTCCACCATCGGCGGCGCCGGCCCAGCCGTGTCCGCGCACCCCTCGACCACGGACGCCGCGTCCCCCTCAGCATCCGCCTCCGGGGACTCGACCTCGGCCACCGAGGCCGCGTCCGCGTCTGCTACGGGCGGTGCCGCGCCCTCGAGCACGGCAGCCGGGTCGTCTAGCTCGGCCTCGGGCGCTTCGTCATCTTCTGCTTCTTCTGCGGGCAGCACCGCCACCTCGTCCTCCTCCTCCTCGTCCGCGACTTCGGGAGCGGCTAGCTCGGAGCCGACGGCCGATGCGGGTGTGCGCGCCGAGGCGGGTATGGCGGTTGGTCTGGGTGGGCTGCTGCTGGCTCTGGGGCTGGTTCTGTGAGCGGGAAAAGGGGGCAGACAAGATCGCCTTTTTTTTTTTCAAAGCTCTGTTGTAAAAGGAGTGGGCGGTGCAGTATGGGAGTGTCTATGTAGGTATTCGAACCCAAAAACCTCTCACATGCCCCTGCGCTCCCCTTCCTAAAAAAACAACTACATAATTAGGAGACTGGGCCTCTCTTCAAAAAATTGTTATTCTTCTTCGTATTGTAGATAATTCGCTTTATCTTCTTATTCTGTACATGGGAACAGAAAAATATACCTAACCTTTTTTTTTCTCCATGACCAAAAGAAACTTTCTACTGTGGCTATTTTTTTAATTTGATTCGTCAAGTGCTAAAGTTAAGTTGTTCCTGAATGAGATGTGATGGGGTGATTTTAGTGTATATGCTCGCTCTTCATACCACGTGGCAGGTAGGGTTTTTTATTTTCCCTCTGTTTCCCCTCGAGTAAGAAAAGAACATAGAATAAAGGGATTTAGGATGGCACATGTAACTTCGATACGAGATATCCATGCGTGGCAAGCTAGTGCACAAGGAGGTCACTTAGGTAAACCACGGGCAAAACAACGAAGATAAACTCAGTAAGTTTTCAGGGTCTTTATTAAAGTAATGCTCAGTGATGTCATCTGATCTACCTGTGACAAGTACCTAGGTCCACCTGGTTATGTACTCTAGAAGCTTAAGGACCTTAAATCGGATATCGGAGGTATATGCTGCTCTTCGGGTTCGTACCAGACTCTGGACGATGGCAATTGCCAGGCTGTAGAACTCTAAAGATAGCTTGGAAGTACGGTAAATTGAGTATAGTGTAGAACAGGTAAGTACCTCCCCTACCTTCTGGAAGTTTCGCTCAACTTACAAATTCCCCACCCTGTGCGGTGCAAACCCGACCATAACGTTTTTGAATTACTAGCGGATGCAGCCGGGAGGGGCCGGAGTGGGAGAGAGAGAGGGCTGTCCTACTCAGTAACTGCTTGTTGCTTGCTGCTTGTTACTTTCTTATATCCTTCATAACCATGCTGTCGTGATCATGCTCGTGATCATCTTATAACTTTTTTTTTTCAACTTGTTGTCTGTCTATTGTTTTATTTTCTTCCAAATTCTTTTTTTTTCAACGTGTGAACTTGATAACCAACAATTTACCTCTTTCAATTCAATAATTCTATAACCTATTCCTAATCACTCGCAAAGCTTCTCTCTCTCTTTCACTCTCTTCCCCTTTGGTTCACACCGTGTTGTGGTTCTGTATTGCTTATACACACCGCCACCAACTTACTTCTACGAGTGCGTCTCTTGAAAGTCATCAGTTGAAGGAATTTATTTCCTCAATTGTAAAATCTATTCCTAAATAAATAACATTGCGCCGAGTGCCCAACACCACCACCCTTAATATATATCATAAAATCGACAACTGTCTATCGACACCATGTCGAAAGACGCCCACCGGTCGACGCAGTTGAAGGAGGAGGGGAATTCGTACTTCCAATCGGGGAACTTTGTGGGTGCCGAGAGCCTCTATTCCAAAGCGTCAGTACATGCGTCGAAGGTACTCGTGGAACCTGCTCCGGAGACCTGTGACCTTTTTTTATTTGTTTCCCTCTTCTTCTTCCTCCCTTCCTACTCGTCATTCTTCCCTTACCTTCTCTATGCGCCTCGCATGCCTTAGGCTGACAGCAAATCTGGTTACAGCATCATTGCTGATGATACGAACCCCTCCTTATATACCAACCGGGCTATGGCAAGGCTGAGGCTGGGCTATTTCGACTCGGCCATATCCGACTGCGACGCATGCTTGAAGCTCAGTGGTGGAAATATGAAAGCGTATTTTGTGCTTTCCCAGTGCCAGCTAGCTATCAACGACTACGAAGGTGCTCTCGAAAGTGCTCTCCAAGCCCACCGCCTGTGTGCCGAGACCAACGACAAATCCTTAGCCGCCGTTACGAACCAAGTGCTTCGCTGCAAGAAGGCTCGCTGGGACGAGATGGAGAAGAAGAGAACCCGCGAGGGCCAAGAGCTCGAAAAAGAAGTTATTGCCCTCATGGAGCGCGAGCGCGAGGATATGGTCAACTCGTGCACCAACGACTTTGATCGGAAGCAGGTCCAGGACGAGTGGGACCAGAAAATCAACCTGATGAAGGAAACCTTTGAGAAATCTCGCAAGGCTTCGGAGCAGCGCCGCGAGGTGCCTGATTGGGCCATCGATGATATCAGCTTTGGTATCATGGTAGATCCTGTCATGGTAAGTGTTTCCCTCTCTACTCTCCCCCCTCTCCACGTGAAAGCGACAAGATGCAGAATAATATATATATCAGCTGACACGATCATGCGCAGACCAAGACAGGCAAATCATACGAGAGAGCCTCGATCATGGAGCATCTACGGAGACATCCCACCGACCCTCTCACCCGCGAGCCTCTACAACCCCACGAGCTGCGACCCAACCTGGGTCTCAAGCAGGCCTGCGAAGAATTCCTGGAGCAGAATGGATGGGCGGTGGACTGGTGAAAGCAATCTTCCTGCCGAGAATAATCCACCATTTCTACGTTGATACATACACACACACGTATGCACTCCACAGGATTTGTATTATATTAGGAGCCGAGATGATGTTCTGGCCTTTTTTCCTTTCTCTTTCTCTTCGAGCAAGCCTTGCATAAAATGGAGTTACGGTTTGGCATGGCCTCTGGGGTCATAGCCACAGGATACGGAGGCTGGAGTGCGTTCAGAAATTCGTTTGGTAGAGTCGGTAGTGAGGAATATATTCACGAGCAACGAAATCAACATCTAGTCTTTTCCTACGTTTGTTTTGTTTTGGTTTGTTCTTCTTTTCTACGCCTTGTATATGCCTTATACATGATCCTTTGTATTTGTGAGATATCCACAATGAGCGAAGGGCGTCCAATTGTAAATCAAAAATCGAAATCCAAGCTTCCCTTGACATGACTATTTGACGTGTCAACCAGTAATACCCTGGTAAGCCTAGGTTTTTGAAGCTATTTACTGATATGCCCCCTCTTGAACCCATGCAAGATCACGGCGCGGGGCTCTCAAGGGAGGGGCAGTAAGGAATGGAATCCGGCTGCGGGGGTTTGTGATTCTTACTAGAAATAGGGTGGACTCTGCTAATATAGTTCTAGCATCGTCTAAACCCACAGCATCCTCTTCGTTCTACACTATACCCCTCTCCCCTATATCAATAAACTCGGAACAAAGCCCACCCACCAAATACAAGAACCCCAAATAACCAGAAAAGAAAAAAGAAAAAGAAAAAAAGAAAATGGCAGCCCCCTCTACACCATCCTCCACCCCCACCACCCCCTTCGGCGCCCCCATGCGCCGCGCCCACTTCTCCTTCTCCCCCTCCTACACGCCCCTCAACCACGGCTCCTACGGCGCCACCCCCCTCCCCGTCCAGCGCGCCCTCGCCACCCTCCGCGCCGAAGCCGACGCCGCGCCCGACCCCTTCATCGCGCTGAACCTGACCGCGCGCCTGCGCAGGGCCCGGGACCTGGTCAAGCACGCCCTGCGCTGCGCGCCCGACGACGCGCTCGCGCTCGTGGCCAACGCCACCACCGCCACGGACACGGTGCTGCGCGCGCTGCCGTGGGAGCCCGGCGACGTCGTGCTGTGCTACGAGGGCCTGTACGGCGCCGTCGAGCGCGGCCTGGCCTGGGTCCGCGAGCGGACCGCCGTGGAGGTCAGGACCGTGCGCGTGCACTGGCCCGCGAGCGACGACGACGTGGTCCGGGCCTGTGTGGCCGCTGCTAGGGACGAGAACGCGAGGCCCGGCCGCAGAGTCAGGCTCGCCGTCGTGGACACCGTGGTCAGCCTGCCCGGCGTGCGCGTCCCCTTCGAGAGGCTGGTGCCGGCGCTGCGGGCCGAGGGCGCCCTGGTGCTGGTCGATGGCGCGCACGGCGTGGGCCACCTGCCCTTGGATGTCGCGGCGCTGCGGCCGGATTTCTTCGTCACGAATTTGCATAAGTGGTTTTTTGTGCCGAGGGGCTGCGCCGCGCTGGTGGTCCCGAGCAGGAATCTGCACTTGGTCAGGACGAGCCTGCCGACCAGCTTTGGGTATCGCGAGCCGGCGCAGAGGGAGGGGGAGGGGGAGAAGAGGGGGGAGAGGTGGCAGGAGATGTTCGAGTTTTTGGGTAAGTAGGGAGTTTGGGGGAAGGATTAAAAGGGGTGACGATGAAAGCTAACGTGTCGAACCCAAATGTCAATAGGGACTACGGATATGGCGAATTATCTTTGCGTGCAAGGCAAGACTTTACTTTCTCCTATGCCCCCTTTTCACAATCTCCACTATACTTCCCAATCCAACTCTCTATCTATCCATCTGATTCCTCTCTACTAACTCATCAAAAATTACTACAGCGGCAGCAGACTTCCGCAACACCATCTGCGGCGGCGAGGACGCCATCCGCAGCTACTGCCACTCCGTCGCGCAGGAGGGCGGCGCTGCGGCCGCCCAGATCCTGGGAACCGAGATCATGGACTGCGAGGGGTCGTGTCTGCGGCAGTGCAACTTCGCCAACGTCCGGCTCCCGCTCGCGCTCGCAGACGATAACGACACCTCCTCCTCCTCCCCTACCACCACTGCTAACACGGAGAAGAAGCTAGACCCCCAGCACGCGGCCAAGGTGACGCCCTGGCTGAAAGTCGCGGGCGTGAAGGAGAGCGGTATGTATTTCCAGACGGTGCTATACCGCGGCGCGTGGTGGTGGCGGCTCAGCGGTATGATCTACGTGGAGGTGGACGACTTCCGCCGCGGCGCGGAGGTGCTGAAGAAGCTGTGCGAGAGAATCCGGGACGGAGAACATGTCGCGTGGACGGCGCCGGATTATGTGCCTTTGCTGGCGGATGGGGAGTAGAATCCCCTCTGACCTACATTGTTTGTTGCAGTTGGATATGGAATATGAAGACGAGACGATTTGGTCAGGTCAGGTTAGAACATAAGGTAGGTTACCTATAGGGATAGAGCATTTCATCGGTCTGTTGGGTGCATTTGGATAGGTAGGTATATAGACCTATACGCAAGATATCTGCATCAATCAAGCGTCTGCTCGTCTCTGCTCACCTACATCGCTACCTAAGAAGTTCACGATGTCTAGGGCTCAATACTAAAGCACGTGTTTCTGTATCCTAAATTTGGAACTATTTCCTCTTCTCTTTCCCCCAATTTCCCTTCCTCGTTCTCTCCTCACTTCCAGCTAACACACGTTTCAAACTGTACGTGACTATGAATTGATGGTACCTTGAGCAAGCGCTTAGTTACACATGAAATCGAGAATAGACCGCCAAGAAAAAAAAGGGGGCCAAGAGTAAGGATACTGGCGCGAGAGTAAGCTTTACCGGGCGCCAAATGTCTTATGTAGTGACATGCAGTTCCATACTTATGTCATACAGACCTTTTTTACATACATTAGTTCCCGCTGTGGATAACATGCCTAGTGTAGAGATTGATCCATAAGTTCGTAGTGTAGGTTATGCATGTAGGTACCCGCCTAGAGCCTACTATGTAGGTTAGCCCCCCCTGTCTTGTCTTGTGTCGCCTTACATACTAACTTTGTAAGTTGAAAGTCTTTTTCATTATAGGAAGTCTAGTATTGGCCCATATTATGTTTTCTATACTAAGTGATGTGTATCATCCCTGAGAAGATCGTGAATAATACATATATAAATATGCAAAACTATTCGCGGACCATAAATGATTTGCGGGAGGGAAATTCACATCACAGTAGGTTTAGATGTGGTTGTTGCAGGTTCCAGTGTAGTATTGCTCGAATGATGATACGCAGGGTTTCAAAATAACATCAAGCCTCTCATTGGCTAACCCTATACAGCGTTGCACGGACTATAAGCATTTTCCGATGGTATTGTATCGACAAAGCTTCCTGACCATCAGCAGAGACATTTAACGTTTCCAATCCCCGTCATTCAAACCCCCCTTTTCCCCACAACGAACTGAGCAACCTGGTCTAGTGTAAGTCGGAACGAACCTTGGGATTAGGTATGAGCATGGTTCCCGTTACCCGTTAAACATTCAAAGAACAAAGAAGCAAAAAAAAAAAAGAATGAAAACCCCGCCTATGTTTGAAGGGAGGCCCATTTCCGTAGATAGCCTCAAATTCTGACGCATGCGGATTTCTTGGCTTTTTCATGCCATTGCTTTCTGCCAAACTACCTACTTCCTACACTATACCAACTAAGCAAGCTTGTTTCAACGAGTAGCAGGATATGCCAAGTATACCTAAAGTAGACAACGAGCAATAGGTAACTGTAGCCGTTCATGAGAATCTCGAAGAAGCTTTGATAATGCTCGAGGTAAAATAGATTCCCATGCATGGAGATATCTCAGCTCTTATACTATGAGGTTAGTATGGATTTCATATAAAGTGTGAAAGTCGAGACGAACCACCCGTCTTACCTCCATATACCTATACAAGCATTACCAGTAGTGTACAAAAGATCCCATCCTTTCTCCACTCTGCTGCTCTCAAAAGGAAGAAGCGAAGTTAGCTGTGTACACTACTTTCACGCTTCAGCTCCAGATCATCCAGGCCCGTTTCACATATTCGATAACCACCCCCATTTTGGGTAACCATGGCGATCTAGCATCCCAGCTGTGGATTAGCATCGGTAGCATTTACCGACCCGCCTGTCCCTTCACGTCCCCCCTTGGCTAACCTAGTAAACCAATGTCTCCGTGATTTATGTGTATAACCTCATGATCGCCCACCTTTCCTCTACTTGTTTCTTTCCCTTCCTCCCCCCCTTCCCTTCCTAGACTTTCGTCTTCTCCTTCCTTCAGCCTTGGCTTCGCCGGTCGATCTTTTTTCATTCCTTCCTTTTTCCTTTTTCTCTCATTTTTATTTTTAGGGTGACAGGGTCATCTGTGACTGGTTCACAACATCGGGAGGGAAATATTGTGTTGCATCCTCTTCGTCTTCTCTTTTCCTATCTTTAATTCCCGTGAGAAAGAAAAAAAAAAGTCGCAGGCCGACCCCCGGTCCATACCAGTCTCTCATTTACTCCCTCCTATTCGAATTCGATATCCCGTAGTATACAGAAGGCGGTGTTTGCCCTCAAGACCATCGGGTAAAGGAGGGAAAGAAACAAAGAACGGAGAAAGAGAAGAACCAAAAGAGAAAAAAAAAGACTTAAAAAATCGGGAACCATGACGGGCGACATCCCCAGAAAAGAGCAGCTCCCCGCGGCGCCGAGCGGGCCCTCGCTTTGGAAGCGCTTCTTCGCGCTCGCCTGCCTCATCAGCGTCGCCATATCCGCCTTCACCATCTTCCAGTCGCACCTGCAGTACCACGCCTCTTCCGGCTCCTCCCTATCCTGGACGCTCGTCGCCAACGCCCTAGTATCGCGCTCGGAGGGTGATCATCTCGCGGCGGCGGCGGCGGCGGTGGATCGCGAGGTCGAGGAGTCCGGCTGGGTGCCCGAGCACACCGATCAGCCCATGTCCCGGGTGAACGTTTTCCTCGCCACGCACTGTGAGTTCCTTTCTTTTTTTCTTCTCTTTTTTTTCGAAATGCTGTGAGAAAGCGAGTTTTGAGTTTCCCCCGCTAAGACTAGGCGTACGTAGTCCTGTTCAGCTTCACGACGGCGTTCTACGTCCTGCCCCTGGCCATGGGCTTCGAGAGCGCGCGCAACGTCCTGGTGCGGCTGCGCCGGCCGCACGTGCTCCCCGACGTGCCCTGCTGGAGCAACTTCCTCTGGCTCGGCCTCGTGGCGCCCTCGCTGGTGATCATCCCCGCGAGCGGGTTCCTGGCCGCGGACGCGTATGAGTTCCAGATGCCGCAGGTGGTACGTTAACAACCCCCCAGCTCGTCCCTCGTGAATCTCCGGGGCTGCTTCTTCCCAGCACACGCGCTTGCCTAACTGTGTATGATAGATACTCGGCTGCATGAGCTTCCTCGCCGGCGTCGTCGCCGTCACGCTGCACTACCTCGTGAAAGTGCGGCCGGTGGGGGACCTCCCGCCGGCCGCGAACCTCGCGACGGCGCGGTACATCGTGAACCTCGTCTTCCTCCTCGCGTCCATCGCGGGGACGATGCTGAGCTTCGTCGAGCCGGGAAAGACCCTAGCCGCGCTCACGCAGGTATTCCCCGTTGAGTACGTCATCGTCGGCGGGTTCGGGCTGGCGAGCACGATCATCGTCGCCCCGGCTATATGTGTGCTGGACGGATACCTCGCTTTCCGGGAGCGGGGCGGCCGGGAGGAGCGTGTCTGCGATGCGAAAGAGATGCTGTAAGGTTGCGACACGACCTGCGCTGTGGAGATGGTCTACATATATATCTAGCAGTTTTGTGATTTTATGGTTTTTGAGCGGTTTAGAATCGGCCGTGTGAATAGAGAGATACCCAATTGACAGTTAAAAAAAAAGCAAACCAGTTTATTTACACATCTACTCTTGAATATTTTCATGAGGTAGATCAACTTGTCAGATACGTCCATACATTCCCTAACAACCGTAGATTTCCCGTATCTCATACAGAGTAAAGCCCCATGGGAATTCGTGGGGTGTTTTTCTTTTTTCGTTTTCTTCTCTATAGAAATCTACTATGTGGTATGGTATAATTGCCCTCCCCCCCCCTTTGCTCACGATTTCTCATAAAACCGAAAAGGATTTCCATAGACTCCATTCTCATAAGCCACCCTAGCCTTTTTTTCTATCCCCCTCTTCCCATAGACCTTCATAACACGTTTCTTAGGACGTCCCATCGTGACCCATTGCACAGCTATACTGCTAAATATGTACATGAAAAAGACCGTATTGACGACGAGAACCCAGTCGTACTCATCCCTCCCCGCTCAGTCCTTCTTCTCCTTTTCCTTGATCTTATCATCCTCGCTGGATTCCGTGGACGTGGCTGTGGCTATGGCCGGGGCATGCATTAATACGAGAACGGACCAGATGGACGCAACAGAGCCAAAGAATGATACGGTAGCGCTGTAGCCCGTATTCCAGCAGACGTATACGGCGCTGGAGACGATTGCCGAGAGAATCACCGCCGTGAACAGTACCCAGAAGGTGTTGCGCACCTGTTTTTTCTGGAGCTGGCTGTGGCCAGTCATGGCCGTTGCGGGGCTTCCGAGGACAGACATGGTGTTGCCTTGGCAGGTGTACCAAAAGTCTGCGTCGAGGGTGCTCCCGATCCCGTTCTCTCTCATCGATAAGGCGAACCCCTTGTACCCAAGGAATATGGCAAAGACGATGAAGATAAAAATCGTTGCAATGAGGGTTACTGTTACCTGACGGCCGGTTAGCGAATGTGTTGGTAGTTAAACCCCCTTCCAAGTCAGGGGCTTTAGTCATCAACATTGAGAACTTACTTCTTGAGCTTCCAGTCCATCTCTTCCTGTTCCATGCCCTTGAACCCGTGGAAAATCCGCTTCGTAGGGCTTCTCCTTCCTCAGCGTGCATATCACATCGTCGTCGTCATCCAAGTCGTCAGGATCAACAGTGTGGACGTGGAAAATGCATTCTAAGGCCCGGATACGTTCCACCACACCTTCGGCAACTACCTTTACGGCTTCGTAGTCTTCTGGGTCTCCGACAGATGCTTCGGCGAGGAGTGTTTTCAGTCTCTTCCGGCAGTTCGAGGTTATATAGTTCAGCGTCAGGAGTATGGACTTGCCGCCGATATGGTCTGGTGCCAAGCGTCTCCATTTCATGAATGTTGTGATCATGAAATCCCAGTACGGCAGCTCTAGCGTATCCTGCAGATAGTGCACATAGTCCTCTTCCCTTTCGCGGCTGGGCTTATATTCGATCCAGTCCGTTTTGTTATCAGACAGTTCCCACGTGCCCAACACAGTTTCGCAGAACTCACCAAGGTCTCCAATGTAGGAACAACCCGGGGCGTGTCGACTTATGGCGCTTGCGCGAGCATCGCCCAGAAGCTTGCTCAAGACGGCGGGATCAGCACCCCGTCCAACGGCTTGGAAGGATTCTGCGAACCCACGGTCGACCAATTCGAAACGCTTGCCCATCTGGACAATTTTGAGTCGTAGCCTCGCATTCTTTATGGTGACATGTGGGCGATAGCGGTTTCTACGAAAATGGCTTTTTTTGACCTACGTAACGTTAAGGGGTTATTGCTGTGGGATGTGACCACATCGGTACTCACATCTTGCCGGGTGTGGGATGACTTCTTAGCTGCACATGTTGCTAGTAGCGTCCTCCATAAAGGATAATCATCGAGAGGAAGAAGCGGGCGAGCCTCGTGAACGTTAGTGCTTGCCATGTCTAGTGCGAAGCGGCCGATATGTTCAAAATTCAATTCTTGAATTTGACCAGTGGCGTTGTCTGCTAGCAGTTGCATGTTTCTGCCGCCACTTACACGCAACTTAAGGGGACCTCTGGAATTCCGTAGGGAAAACGAGCGCTTAGAGGGACCATCCTCAGCACTACCAGTTTCTGGGTTTTCAACATCCAGGCTGCTTTGGTCTCCTATATTCTCGATTGTTTCAGTTTTCGGCATGATAGGCTGAAGATAGTGGATTGTAATAAGATTGCGAGGTTCCGTAAAACTTGAGGGGTCCTTGACCCTGCAGCATAGTCATTGTTATAGGAAAGGCTTTTTGCCTTTCCTAAGTTGAGGTTAGGCTTTGGGGATGTTAGCATCCTGACTTACCCCCTTTTCAAATCATAAAATATGAGGCTCGGGCTAATGCCTTTCCATGACTTTCGGACTCTCGGTCTTATCCGTTTATCTGACCCAGGCGCCTTACATTCCGTTCAGCCATCTGTAAGATCTCTAGTTGTGGGAGTTAATGGCATTAAGACTGACATTATTATCGCCGCCGTCCGTCGTACTCAAGTAGAATTCCGAGTAAAAATCCGAGCCCCCGATTACGACTAGCACTGCCACCCTCTAGTATCTACGTACGTACATATCACACAGAAAATGATGGAGGTGTCAAAGAGCACTCAGCTGGCAAAAAAAAAACCCCCCATGATTTGATTGGGAGCTGAGCGAATCTCTTGGTACATAGTACAGTAAACTCGCTCTTTAACGATTCGATGTACATACATACCTATTTTTGTATGTGTAGTACGATATTTTTGGTTTAACGATATATCGTTATGCATTGAAGGTTTTGTATATGGTATTGTTATAGTAAAAGTATTATCATAAGTACCTAGTATTTTACTTTGCATATAAAGTAAATACCTAGAAAACATCGTATGAACTCTGAAAATAAGTACAGCAGATATAATTATTCCAATATCACCCTTATCGATACTCGCTTCATAACGATACAAAGTGTGTTGTTTTCTATATTGTTATAGAAGGGGGGTTAACCGTAGGCTATGAAATTCTGATATCCATTTATCGCATAGCCATTACGCGTTGTTCGTCTCCCCCCAATGTCACATAACCCCCCCCCTACGTCACAGTAGTTCGCGAGCGCGAGTGCGGCGAAGCCAGAATTAATTGTATCTATGAGTATCGATCGGATATAATGTAGATATCGCTAAATTCTGGGTCGTCTCTGACTGGCCAACGTGAGAACGGTTAGGACCAAACCGGCTGAACCTAAATTGACTATACAGCCCTATGGGTAATACACTGCCCCACCATAGAATAGTTCATGTTGTGGTAAGCTTATAAGATTACACAGAACTTTCGCTGACACCTTTTTTATACCCCTAGGGGTCTCTGTAATACCTTCCTTAGCACGTCCAGTAGGGAGTATAGGTACCTAACCTAGGTACTTGGTGTGTAAAGCCAGGGGTCCACCTTTTCAACCTGCAGCATCTCAACAATTTCATACATCCCTAACCTTGTGTACACATCAAGTTCTAACACTATAACACCTACATATACTTACCATCACCGCTAAGCTTCGTCGTTTTGTTTTGTCTCTATTCTCCTCATCGGGTTCTATTAATGGTATATAATAAAGATTCCGAGGGTCACATTATCTTATAATTCAATATTGTTTTATTACCTTACAATTCATTGGCGCTTCTCAATTGACACAACAAAAACATGGCTTCAACCCGCCCCTTTTTAGACAAAGTCTACCTTGTGTACTTCCTCATCCACATACCCATTCTCTTCTGTAGGTCAAAGCAATAGCCGTTTTCATATTTCTTTTTTTCGTGTATTACATATATATATACAATTCGCCCGTCATCAGTGCATATGCAAGAAGAGAGAGAGAGAGGGGGGGGAGAGAAATGGAGAAACTGTGGTGTGAGGTGACGAAGCATGTGAAAAAGCCCACCCAGCTCAGTTAGCCTCACCTTCATAAGGCTGCCCAGCTCGTCTAAGCTCGGATGTAATATAGTCCTTTTGTGGATATATGTATTGCACGTCATAAGACCATCCATCCATCATCTCTCTCTCTCTCTCTATCAACCCGCGCCGAAATTCCATATCCCATCCCCCTCCCCTTCCCTCTCCCATCAGCTAACCACGACCCCTCCAGTCGTCGACCTGGTGCCGCTCTACCCGGCCTCCCTCTGGGAGCCCGCCGCCGCGCCACTGCACTTCCTCTCGGACCTGCGTTCGTACTACTTCCGCACGTACAACGACCTATTCTTCGCGCCGGCGCCAGCTCCGGTCCCGAGCTTCTTCGCGCTGTACGCGTGTCTGGAGCTGGTGTTGCACCTGCCCGTGTCGGTGTGGGCCGTGCGTGCTCTCGGGCGGGCAGGAGGACTCAAGGGCTCGGCCGAGCTCGTCCTCCTCGTGTACGGCGTCGAGACGGCGCTCACCACCGCGACGTGCATGTGGGAGGCGTACCTGTGGGATCCCGCGGTGGTGACGGCGCAGCAGAAGGGCATGCTGCTCGGGCCGCTGTACGGGTCGTATCTCGCGCTTGGTAAGTATTTTTTCTTCTTCATAACCTCCTCTCATACCCTACCCCCCTATTTCATCCCCCCCCTCCCCCCTTTTCTTGCCCTCTTCTTCCTCCGCAAGCCGACTTCGATATATATAAGATCACTAACAAGAACGCGCCTGCGCCCCAAACAGCCCTTATATTGACCGTCGATATGTACGCGCGGCTCTTGAAGCGCGTCGGTGGTGATGACAGCAGCAAGACGGCGAAGAAGACACAGTGAATCTGGTGAATACCTAGGTATTAATCAATTGCTAGTAGTAAATCAAAGCATACTATTGTATTTAGCATTATCACATAGATCAAAAAGCAACGCGTTGGTGTGTATTTGGGAGGAGGGGGTGGAAGCAATAATCTTCGGGGCAAGAGACAAGCATAGTAAAAAAGGACAAAAAACGTCCCGTGGTATCATCCTTATAATATTAGGAGAAAAAAACTTTGAAAATTTCAAAACAGTTCGGGAGGGAGAATAACCCGTGCTCTATAGATGGGTCTCCTTTTGATTTTCCCTTTGGTATTGCCTCCCACCTTTAATCCGCCGTCCTTCCTCTCCTGAATAATTCAGACGAAAGTTTTCCGTCCCAACCTCTTTCCTCAAAAATGAGAGAAGACAAAAAAAAAAAGGAACAAACATGACAAGGAAAACTGCAAGACCCGGGAAAATATAGCAACAAAACCTTCCTGCTAGATAGCTCGTCAAAAAAACTCCCAGGTGGTAGTACAGCCAAAGTTTACATGCCTTTCCTTTCCTTGGGTCCAACACAATCCCTCTCTCGCCAGCTGCTTGCAATTGGGAGAGAGAGAAACAAAAGTATTTACAAGAATCCAGTCCCCGCATCCACTGAAGTATAGGAGAGGAACCTTTGGGGGGGAGATTAATCGATTCTCTTGGAGTAACCCCATCCATTGCCCACGCCGTTGAGCCCGTAACCCAGGGGCGTAGCACCGCCTAATCCCCGCCCCCTGAGCCGCTTAGGCAGGAGGATGCCGAAGAAGTAGACGCCGGACACCAGGACGCCGGCGATGAAGGACACGAGGCCGTAGAATATGGTGCTGGCGTAGATGTGGCCGCCCATGCCCTGCCACTCGACCTTGCCTTCGGTCTTGGGCAGGGCGGGGGTGGGGAACCAGCGCACGCTGAAGCTCAGGGGCAGAGGATCGCCGATAACGAGTCTGCGGGTGTAGCTCCCGTCCATGTGGCTCAGGGGGCTCGTGCTGTAGGCGGCGCCGCTGTCGAGCACGCCGCTGTCGTGGGGGTGGATGTGGTGCTTCGGGGTGCTGTGCAGGAGCACGTTGAGGTGGGTGCTGATGTGCAGGTGGCTCTTCTGCAGGGTGCCGGCCAGGGCGAAGACTAAGGGGATGTACTCGCGCTCGTAGGGCTTCTGGCCGACGGTCTCGACGTGGGCGGGAGGGCGCGCGGGCAGGCGACACGATAGGGGGGCGTCGCTGTGGATGTAGAACTCGAGCAGGTGGAAGAAGGGGTCGTCGATCATGGGGATGGTGCAGTTCACCTCGGTCTCAACGCCATAGTGGAACTCGAGGGGCTTGCCGGTCTCGTTGCATATTGGGAAGGGGGCCCACTGGATTTCGTCCTTTGCGTCCTCGATATGCTCACCCGTCTCGCTGTTGGGGGTTTTAAGAGTATCAGTAGTCGGTCCTCCCTCCTCCTCCTTTTCCTTTGCCTATTCCTTCTCAGAAGAAAGAAAAGGGAAGAAAAGAAACAAGGCCAGATAGGTTACTCACAAGCTTCTATTCATGCACTCGACACCAATAGCAGCGCCATAATGATAGGAGGGAAGAATACCCTCTTCGAGACTCGTAGCAGTGGTAGTTGCGGCGGTAGCGAGGGGAGCACGGGAGGCGAGGAACAAAGAGGCGCCCAGGGCTAGGCGAGCTATTGAAGGCATATTTAATGCATTCACATTCACATTCACATTCACCTTAGACGAATGCCGCGCTTTTCAATGCAATGGCCAACCCACGGGAACATGTCGTCGGGAAGCCGAAAAGGGGAGAAGGAAAAGAGAAAGAAAAAAGAAAAAAAAAGGGTAAAGAAAAGACAATGTAGTTTTGTCTCTTTAATAAAGGCTGAAAGACTGTTAACAGCCTGGCCCTTTTTGGGGGGATTGGTTTTGGTATAAAATACCTGGTTCTGGTTCTGGTTTTGGTCTTGGTCTTGGTCTTGGTCTTGGTCTCAAGTTCTTGGTTTCGATCCGAATAAATTGATAGAATATATTACCTAAGTCAAGTACCTAGGTACTTAACTGTAGGTACCCGACTGTAGGTACCTGCTTAATAAGTTTAGTGGGGAACCTCGGGAGGTTGTTCAATCAGGGGACTAGTGTACCATGGATGTAAGTTACAAGATATCTCTACTTCTTTTTATTTTCTTCTTTTACCCTAATGCACTTATATAACCCGTCTTATTCTTATATTCAAATTCAAATTCAAATCCCTTCTTAGCATAAACTCTCCTCCTTTTTCTATCACCAGCCAACATCACGACCCCCTTTTTTTTAATTTGTATTTTTATTTTCAATTTTCTTTTATATTTTTTTTTAAACGTCCACATAGGAAATTCAAAAACATACCTAGGTACTTACAAATAAACCTACCTATGATATAAAACTGGAAACAAAAATAAATTACATAGCATGAGAGCTAGCTGGGGATTGCAACTACAGCCTAACCAATGCTGTCGTATGTTTAAGTCAGTTCGATATGATCTTGATCTGTCTCCCCACCTTCACCACTATAAACACCATCAGCAGCAACAGCAAAAACAACAACAATATCAACATGACATCACCAACACTACCGCATCGAGGTCATATTCTACCCAGCCCGTCCACCGCCGGCCTAGTTGGGGTACTAATACTCACCCTACCCGTACTCTTCGCTTCTTTTCCTCTTCCTCTTCCTCATCCAAGAAAAGAAAGCCGGCTGATATAAACACCTTTTGGATGGTATGTCTCCCGTATGGTGCATAGATATATGGTACCTGTGCTTTTATCTTACCACCCATCACCACTAACTAGCCCCCGTAGGAACGAATGGCCGGCACCGAGGCCGTTGACTCCAAGCCCAAGTTGTTTATGCCTGAGTATGCTGGTAGGGAGATTGCTAAGATTGCTGCTGATTCCCTGTTGCCGTGTGAGGCTGCTGTATCCATGGAGTCGGGCCACCGCCAGCTTGGTTCCTATTCCTGGCTCGGTTCGAACTCGGACTACACTAAGCGCATGATTTACGTGCCTGGTATATAACAACCCGGCTTATCCTCCCTAGCTATGTCGGTACAGATGCTGATTGTCATAGGCGCACCACCAATCTATATACCAAAGGAGAAGCACGAGCGTATCGTGCTGCGGCGGTTTAGTGCGGGTCATCGTAAAGGTTTCCAGTTTGTTGAGGGCTTGAAATCACTGGTACCATCCTTTCAGGCAATCGAGCGCTTGAATCCTAACTACACCTTCAACCATATTGACATCATAATATTTTCGGCTGCCATGACAGATTTCTTCACCTTTTGTCAAGGTGAAATACACCAGAAAAGGGTGGCGCTAGATGTTTCACTGATCAAAGATACTTTAGCCATCAGCAGAACCCCGGCAAGGTGGGATTTATGGTTCGAGGAGGCCCGTCGCGGCACTTTTGGTCTTGCGTTCCAGCGCGGCTTGACAAAGTGGCCTAAAGGGTTAGAGAATAGCAGCAGCCACGTAAGGATTCTCGAATACAAATTTGGTGACTTGAATCTTGCCGTTATTTGTGGTGTCGATGCCAGCATCCGCTGGCCGGAGGAGGGCTCGAGAACTGTAATATATAACCGTAGTAATGAGCTCGATGTCAGTGGTTCTGCCCAGGTAGTTCCTTGCGGCTTCACCTGCCGGGAGCCGGCCGTCGAGTTGAAGTTATTCCGGCCAGGGCCCGACTTCTCCAACTTCATTCTGCGGCAAACATGGATGACCCGCACGGCATACGCAGCCCTAGGCCGTTTGCAAGAACAACACAAAATCACTAGCACGGTCGAGCTCGAAGACGTAATGATCTATAAGTTAGACCAATGGCAGCTTGATTGGGAGAGAGATAACCAGGTGGTTTTACGAAAAATGGCCCGTCTTTTCTCCCGCCTACGTGAACTCGTTAGAAATACGGGCCGACAACGCGCCTATATAACCAGACAGGCAAGGGCCCAAAATACCCCCCTGCAGGTTCACCACAGTGCCTGTGACATCCCATTGGAGGAGGCGCATATCAAGAAGTTCTGGAAGTAGTTGGGCTGAAACTGAGCACGCCGTGGCCCCTTTCTTTCGGCGTTCTGGGGGCTCGGCTTCTCTGGTCGGGTACCTGATTATGCAACAAGTACGGCTTGGACAACTGAAATACCACAACCTACATAATGGGGCTTTTCCATCAGAACCCCCCAGCACCGTGTACATACCTCTCAACCTATATATTTATGTATTTATATTTATATATACCCACTCAGCATCAGAGAAAATAAAAGGAAACGGAGAAGGAAACTCTGATCAGTCAAAAGGAAACAGACAGTATGTAAATATAAACCACGGAGAAAGGGGGAAGAGGGGAAACAGAGGCAGGAGTACTTAAAAGGAACTTGAGGTACGTACATAGGCTGAGCCCCCCCCTTTTTCATACTCTTCAGGGTGTCCGTACAGCATATTCCCTAACACACCATCATCACCAGTGGGAGGGTGGTGCGGGAGCGGAGCGAAAAATAGAGAGAGAGAGAGAGGGAGAGAGAAATAAAAGCTTGTATATTTAAACTTCAACATCAACCATAAGCTCCACCAGTTGAGCGCTTTTCCGCTTCTCGTTTACTGGGAGCTAAAACGGTGGCGTCGAAAAAAAAAGAAAAAAAAAACTTAAACAAATATAGCTCTCATCAGCACGTTAATTTCATGTAAGTTCCTATTTGTGGATTGTTTTTAGGTTTAGAGGGCAAGAAGAAGGGAAAGGAGAGAGAGGAAAGGGAAGGGGAAGGTTGTGCCTGGACTAAGGAGGGAACTTGTACGGTAGCTAGGTTAAGGGGGTTTCTCTTGACGTGGAATAGTGGGAAGGAATTGGGAATTCACATAGTCAAGAGAATCGGTATGAAGAAAAAAGAGTTGGTTATATAATCTGTGTATTGATTGCCAGAGTAGGTGTATACCCAAGGATTAATATAAATATAGGTACCTAGGTATATATGTATATATATGTGTGTGTGTGTGTGTGTGTATTCGTGTTCGTCCGTTGTTTCCAAAAATGCCATCGCGCGGGTATATGTGTGCGTAGGCCACGCTACACAATCGCTAAAAATAACCAGAGAAGGAAAGGAAGAAAAAAGAGAAAAGGGGGGGAAGGTAGGGGACGAGTGAAAAAAAAAAACGCGAGCAAACACAACCTGCAAAGTAAGCAACACCAGGTCGCTTTGAAGCAGACCTAGTATATTATATTCTCTCTTCCCCCTTCCACCCTATCCATCCAGAAGCAAATCCAAACAAGCCAGCTGTGACGTTGGGGCCAACCCACTAGACCAACGGCGCGTAATGGCTATCCCGACCAAAGGATATCAGAAATTTCACAGCCGACCGCTATGAAATCTATGGTGGTATATATGGTCAAGTCGGCGACATCTCGACCATGACACCAACCACGAGCCCATGGTGAGCTCCCAAAAGTCTGATTCGAGCAAGTATCCCTCGAGACGACGATCCTTCGCACCAGAACCCTTCTCCTGCTCCTCGTCGTCACCCTCAAGACGCTCGTTCAGAGTTGTCCCTGTCCTCGTTCCGGTGTATCTTCTCCCCGCTCCCCACCTCCCCCCAACAAAGCCGCCAACAAGCCCTCGCCCTCGCCAATAACGATATCGACCGTCTCGTCGCCGCCGTTGTTCTCAAACAAGGTAAACGGGACGTGGAAGTAGAGCGTGTGGGCCGAAGACGCAGAAGATAAAGATGACGGAGAAGAGCCCCTGGGAGAGGACATAGCGGAGAGGAGTGAAGGGAGGGGAGTAGGGGGGGTGGAAGCAGGCGGGGAGGGTGTCATGTCGAAGCTGCTGAGGGTGATAGTAGACGCCGAGCTGCGCTGGAGGTAGGGCGAGGTCGGGAGGCTCGTGGGGATAGGGGAGCCGTCGGCGTCGGTGGCGGCGGGGAGGGGCGAGGGTGAAGAGGGGGGAGAGGGCGAAGAAGGGGGAGAGGAAGATGAGTCGTCGAAGTGAGATCTCGCCGTGTGCCACGACTCTGTCTCATCGTCGTCGCTCTCACTCGGGCGAGGATAGGGAGTAGGTGGTCTATCAGCTACCGGCAGCAATTGCCGTCCGCCCTCCTGCTCCTTTTCATCCTCATCGCCGCCATCATCACCATCTTCATCACCGCGATCCTCAGCATCATCTTCATCATCCTCCTCACCCCCCCTCGCAAACGGATGCGGGCTAGGCGGTCTATCGGCCACCGACCGCCAACCTGTCCCCTGACTGCGTTGTCTTGGGTGGGACTCCTCCGGGATCCTGAACGTGACTCTCCGGCTGGCACGACCGGTTCTAGGGTTAGCTGATGATTGGGAGGGCATGGCCGCGGGGGAGGATGGGACGTCTGGGGTTTCCTGTGGTGAGGGCGGGAGTGCTGTTGTTCCCGATTGTGATGAAGGGTGGAAGTGTGTTGTCCGCGGCGTTGGCATTGTGAAAGGCAGCTGTGAGTTGAATATGCTCCCGGAATTTTGGCGTAGCAGCGTGGTGATAGGGTGTGAATAGTAGAGAGTAAGAAGTGTTGTGTGAATAAGTTGTTGGAATAGATATGTATCTCGAGGACTGGTTGTTGGCGTAGCAGTTGGATCTGGTGATAGTTGTTTGTCTGTGATGTTGATCGATACGTTCAAGAACTGATTAGACAGGTTGATGAATGTAGTCCTTCTGTCAGGAGAAAGGGAGGGTTTATATATGGTCCTCGAAGCGTTAGAGAGCATTTTGACTCTTTGGGATAGAGACTTTATGAGCAGAATCTTCGAAACCAAAATATAATTCCAAACTTAGTCATTTCCAAGCTTGACGGCGTCGAACAAAACACCTCTAACGAGTATCGTAAACCTTCCTATCGATCGGCCCACTTCTCCTGATACCTCCTAAGCCTTTTACTTCTGCTACTACCAAACTCAACATGAAAATGACACACACATCTACCTCATTCCACAACTAAAGAACATATAAAGCATGGACATAGTTCAGAATAACGCCGCCTAAACCGAAATATGAGTTGACAACGAGGGAGAAACGGAAAAAAACCCCTCCGCTAATACAGCTAACTCAAAGACAAAAATCGATCACTGGTACATAATATGCGCCCCCTTAAAGGTCCATTCGCCTAACTTTTTCTTCTTCTCTAGTCTACATGCAATAGGTATTGAAATTTCCACCTAGTTATTTCCGATCCCATCAGATTCTGGTCAAGCCACCGCCCCCCCTCTCTCATTTTTTTTCTTGCTCTTGACAAAAAAATCATCTCATCCACCTCTCAGAGGCTTATTGGGTGTACCTGAAGTATAATATTCCAGCCTTAAGGGAGAAAAAAAAAACATTAGACGCCGTAAGTCTCCATAGAAGTCTGCCTGTCATTGCTCAGCAACTACTTTATACACCGAACTCAAGGACCATCCTCATCCCCCGTTGTAGCCTTAATTAATGTCGTCCTTCGAAACTTGTATTCCAACTCGTCATCAAGTCCGAAATTAACGTAGGCTGTTTAGTAAAATCCCATACCCCGGTTGCCGCTTGATCCCATGACCAATCCGTCTACTGCTCGTTTCACTTCCTTCACATTTCTTGATAGATCTCTCGAGTCCGTACCTCGTTCGTTCGTCCCACGTGCATTAGCCGAAGCCCAAACATCACACTCAGCAACTAGCTCGCCCACCCATGGCTCCAACCTAGCTTCGGGACGTCCATGTCTGCCGAGGTCGCGCACCCACAGACCAACGGCGTGGGTGATCCATTCTACAACCCTTCCTCTGCCAGAACCTCGGAAGGGAACTTCCTGCGCCTCGAACATCGTCTCCAGCACTCGGACAACCAAATCGTGGCTCACGCCAAGTTGGAGGAAGACAGCTATTGGCCAGTTTACATCGGCACCGATGCGGGCATCTTGTCCGTTTTCCAGAGAGTAACGACAGACCTCGGGCATGAGGGTGGGAACCGGGAAAATGAAAGAGTCGTTGCTGGATCGGTGACATATTTCTTGGATTTGGCCGATGAGTCGCTCATAAGGCTGAGGTGGGGGGTTACCAGCTTGCGCTCCCCGTCTCCGGCGGTCTGTGTTATACAGGGCCCATTGCTCCGCGACCTCCTCGTGGGTTTGCTGGATGAGGTTACTCCAAGTTTGGGCGATCGTTGTGGGATTCCGGAAGTCTGCTACGTGGTAGATAATCAGGCACAAGTCGTAGTATCCAGCCTGATCGGCATAATCATTAAAGAGCTATAGAGAGTTAGCAGATGTCTAGTGTATGATTTCTCCGGGAGGCCACAACATAGGTAAAGATAGACGAGGTGTATTTCAGGTTCATAGCGACTTACCTCAGTCAGGGCTTGGATTTGACCGTCCAAGGCCTTCTGGATCTCGGGCAGCTTCTCAGGAGGTATTCTACTGTCTACCTGCAACCTCTCAAGCAGGTCATCTTGGATATGAGCAACTTCGAGAAGCTCGGTGACTTCGTGGTTGAGAAGTTGCTGGTCTTGCCGGCTAACACCAACGGTCGTAACGCTGGCATTGGTCTTGGCCTTGCTCAGAAGCGTAAGACGATTCTTGATGGATATGTCGAAGTCGGATTTCGCGAGCTCAGACTGCACTTTAGCCGCATCAAAGAATAGGCTACGCATTGTGTAGAATCTGCATAGAAGATCGGCATGCTCGATATCTTTGGTGGCCAACCGCGTAAGGAAAGTGGTGACGTGCGGTGATTCGATCCGAAGCAGGCGGTCGGTCCACCCTTGCTGTATATACCATTCGTAGAGGTCGAAGTGAAACACTTCATCAGTGGAGTTGTTCACCACATCATATGCTTCGGCACGTTTAGTTGTGATCAACGTCGGTTTGCCGTCGATGAGCTCTGGCTCCCGGCTAGATGCAATATCCAACTCATGGAGGACACGATGGATCAGATCATAACAGAGTTTGCGGTCATTAAATTGCTTCACTCTAGGGTCTCCAGCAGGCTTTCCATCGTTAATCCAGAGGAGGGCTGCATTGCCCCTGTCCTTCTCATGCGCGACGACTAGGCACAGTTCGATAGCGCCGGCATAGTATCTCAGGGCGACGTATTGCTCAATGGCCGACTCAAGATTCACCTGAGAGAGACTGCCTGCGACCTTCTCAAAATGGCCTAAACTTTCGTGAAGGAGGGTTCGAGAAGTATTGGCGTTGAGCGCTGGGTCGGATGCCTTCTTCAGTTGTTCTTGAGCCCTGAATATTACGACATCGTCTGAACTACAGAAGCTACCACACTTCCGACGAAGAGCATCAGCTACGGTCTCGACATTGGAGCCATTTTCGATATTGCGGTTGACAATAGCTTTGACAAGCACCTTCGCTAATTCCTTGCCGGCTGACTGCGAGAACAAAGACTCGTACGTGAGGTCCCTGAGCTGTTGTCGGGAGACTTCGTCGAGTCGTGCGAAGATATCCGTGACCCGCTCATCGAACAGCGCCATGACAAACGAGATACCTTCGGTAATCCCCTCTATCAAAACCTCGACGGCGTGCATGGCCTGATGTTCTCCTTGGATGGCTAGCTCCTCCTGTTTACTGGCAGCTCTTCGAAGATCAGAAGCCCTCGAAAGGCCTTGTATAAAGGACCGATTCTCGTCTAAAAATTTGCGCAAGGATTCAATGCTAGACTGAACTGATTGTAATTTATCTTTGGGAACTGCACTGATAATATCCAAGCCACCGGCAGCATTAACACCGGGCTTGATAACCTTCGAATGCCACAAAGTCCGCACAAGTCGGCTTAGGTAAAGGGTCAGGGCACCGTGCCGAGACGAAGGGCGGACCATCTCGACTCTAGCGGGCTGTCCATCTTGCTCCGGAAGCATTGGGTTGCCACCAAAGTTGATAAATACTTGTTTCGCACGGTCAAGAGTGGCCTGATCTACCGCACTACGACCAGATCCGAACCGACCATCACCCTGACGACATGCAACGGCGAGCGCAGCGGTGATAGTCTCGACGCGGCCATAGGCGCTTTGGAACTTGTTGACCTCAACCTTCAAACCTTCTTCGCCAGCGGCAGCTCTTATAGCCGAAGCGAAGATATCCACCAGTCTCCTGCGCCTTATCACATGAATACCGGTGTTGGTGAGGATAGCGAATTCACTACCATTGGGGTCGTCAAACTGAACAGCAAGCTCGTTGCCAAATCCAAGCGGTGAGCTAGTCGCCGCAAATGGTTTAGTAACAAGACCGATATCTTCAGCTCTACTGCCGATCTCGATCCAATTGGCATGTTCATAATACCTCGGGTTCTGAGTTCGGCTGCTGTTTTTGATACGTCCACTATCCGGGGCGGACATGAACAGTACATCGGAATTTGGCTGGTCGGTTTTGCTAACGAAATCCAAGAAATAACCGGGAGCGAACCGCACTCCACGTCGGCTGGTTTCGAGAGACTTGGACTGTACGTTGGTAGGCTCACCAAGTCCGCCAAATGGATCCGCTCGTGTTCTTCGCTGTATGGTGTCCGGCGGGGGGAACTTGATAGACTGTAACTGCATGCTTTGAGGCGCCTGGCTCGAGGTGCCCAGCATGTAGGAAGAGGCGCTGGTAGCGCTCATGAACAGGCGGCACCCCGTGTTGGTCAATGCCATGAGGTGAATCTTGTTGTCCTCCACGGCAGAGATAGGGCTAATCGACACGATTTCCATGCGCTCGTTCAGCAGAGGGGAAATAACACTCAGGGCGTGGGCAATGTCACGTAGGAAATCGTTCTTTGTCTTCTCGATCACTTTGGTAAGCTTATCCGTGCCCTCTATGTGATATGTGCGCACTGTTGACGTGTTAGAAAGGGAGTAGAGCAGATGCCGGCTGTCGTCGATGACTATGTCCACGATATGCTCGTTCGCGGTGCGGCCCCATAGCATATGCGTCGGGTTCGGAACCACTGCACCCCATCCAGCATACGAATGATTGATTTTGCCAGTCCTACTCGAAAACCACTTCTCCTCGATCTGGTAGTAGAGCTCATAGATATCGCTGTCTGACTGCCCAGCGAAGAAAATCCGTCCATCAACGGAGCCAGCAATGACACGTGCCTCGGTGCCTCTCAAGGGCAGAGACATCTTAGTTCCGTAGAGCTCAACACCGTTTTTCGTAGCAACTCCTAGCAAGAACATCTCGGAGGTAGTGGCAACGACTAGAATGTGGGTAATAACTGAGTTGAACACGCCAGGCTTCGGAGCCACCAGTTTAACGGCCGTGATACTATGCTGGCTGTCTTCGTAACCGATTAGCTCAGGGTTTGGGTGGGTATAATCCCACAGATAGAGACAGTTGTCGATGGTAACCCAGGCGTGATTCAACTCGGCAAATAAACCCATCATGGTGGAAACCTCGGCTCGGTTATACTGCTCGAAGACTCTCTGGGGGATCTGGTACATCTGGGTCTTCTGGAAGGGGGCCCATGCCGAGTCGATGTGGGAAAGGTCATATTCGGATGAGATTTCTGTTTAGGGAGGGGAAGTGATGTTAGCTTGTCACTGAAGGGGGGAGTATTTATTTCTTCACGAAAAGGAGAGAGAGAGAGAGAGACATAATAATAGAGGGGAAAGGGGCACTCACGTCGGCAGTATGTGTCGAGTTGGGGATAGAGCTCGTCCTTAGCGAGCGCACTGTTGATGAAGGCAGCGGCCTTAGCCAGCGGAGGTTGAGGAGGCGTAGGGATATTCTGTGCAGCTTGCATCGCGTCTTCCTCGGCGGCGGTAACGGGTGCACTAAGTCCTGGATCGAGCGCAAATCTGTTCGCGGCCTGGCTGGCTGGAGCGGACGGGGTGTCTTTGAAGAGGCGGCGGCGGACTGGGTCTTGCTGGATGTTGAAGCGCGACGCGATGGCCGGAGTGTTCAGAAACGCCCCAGGCAGAGCCGGCGCAGGAGTCTGGGGGAAGGCCATAGTTGCGGTGCGTATTATTATACGTCTTTCTAGACGTGTCGAACGTGATGCCTCTCGAAATAAGAGAGAAAGGCAACCCCGAGTGCTGCACCAAGACCCGGGGGATCACGAGGGAGGAAAGTCAACAAGGAAAAGAAAGAAAAAAAAGAGAGAAGCCAATGCAGTGGCAAGGCACCATTTAATGCTACCGGATCATCAATGGCAATATAAGAAAAATACCAGGCAGAAATATGCTGCAGTTGAGAGGCTATGATGATGTGGGAATGAGTGGGAGGGAAAAAAAAAAGAGTTGTAAATGGTTAAAGCTGTCGCGAAGTTGAAGAAAGAGGCTGGGATGCTTTTTTTTTTTTTTTAGCCTGGCTTAAGAGAGAGAGAGAGAGAGCTATGACAATCCAGTAGGTAACCTACTGTGGGGCGGTAGCCCCTATATAAGGATCTGATCGGTTATTTTGTAGTTAGCGAGACCATCATTCTTACAACCCACATCATCTCCCATACCATTATTATCCACATTATTATCCACATCAATTCATATGGTGAGAGCTGCAAAATTCGTGTTTTTTAGTCCTTTTGGTTTCCCATTGCGGTACACACATTTATAATGGCTTAACGGAATGAAATTCGGCTTCAATCCGCACGCACGCCGTGCCAATCCGATACCATGGCATCCGATCTACCACACACCATTGAAAAATACCGAGAAATACCAATCAACACAACACATCTACTACCATTCACGAGTACTCCATAAGTATACGAGAGTATCGGAAATTGTCAGTTTGTCATCGAGTCAGTCGAAAAATTCTACGGACCGGATATCGCCAAAAGTACCAAGGCGCCATGTAATACCGAAGGACCCAGATGCCGATGCTGTTTCCGGCGGGTGAAGGGTTTGGGATTGGTTGAGGTTGAGAGGCTGGTGACGAATATAGAAGATTGAGAGTATGGCGGATGGAATTTGAGGTTCTGGAGGTTACGAAATGGATTACAATGGATGGAAGTAAATGTGCCGTTTCACGATGTTGAGAAAAACGGCTTCACTATGGGATTTCTATGGCATCATCGATCGTTGTGCTCGGTGCTTTGGGAAAGCACGCTCGGGGAGTTTGGCCGTGTGTGGGGCGGTAGCCCCTATATAAGGATCTGATCGGTTATTTTGTAGTTAGCGAGACCATCATTCTTACAACCCACATCATCTCCCATACCATTATTATCCACATTATTATCCACATCAATTCACTACCTAACCCGTTAGCACTACTAAGCAACTAACCATTTTAGCTATGCTATGGAATTGAAATGATTGGCACGCGCTTCATCACAAACTTGTCAGGTACGTGCCCGTTTCTGTATGTAGTTGTATGCACCTAGCTGTATATATGTACTTATAGGCATGCATGTTTTCCATCTACAAAATACAGAGTACCTAGGTAAGTCTCTAGCTCATTAAAAAAAAACTGATAAAAAACATTTCATATTTTATATGGTCACAATTCCTTTGATTGTCCTTTTTTTTAGGAGCAATATCTCATTTTCTATACTTTCAGGTGTTTCTATTACACTCACTATATGTTTTTTTCTTACTTCTTATATGTACATATTTACTTTGGTTGTCAGCCGTTTTTAGTTAAATCGTTGAGCACTAGTACCAGTTAGGGGGGCAAACTGAAGGTGACTATATTGTATGCAACTATTGAGTTTACCTACTCTATCTACCTAGGCAGTAGATAAGTTTCCATAGGCACATATTATGTACCTAGATCTCCAAGATGGCATTTGACAACAGCCACATACCTCTTAAATGTGCAGTTGTCTATGTATTCATTCATCCATTGCCCATGTAGCTCCAATCCAAGATACCTTTTCATTAGATTTAAAGCCACCTACGTAAACAGATGAAAAAACAACAACGAAAGAGATAGATTAAATAAATCGATAAATGAGTATATAGCTCGTAATTATTCTATATAATCGTAACCCGTTTGAGTCCCATATTCTTTCGACAGTACCCTCTCGCCAACCTACACTGCCGATTCTCAGACCCCTTTTCTACCCGTCATGACAATTCACCCCATTATCTCCCCCTCAGCTCCTGCTTAGTTTTTCTTGGCCTCGCGGGCAGCTTTCCGCAGGGCTCGGTTGCGGATATCGATGTGCATCTTGCGGTTGAAGCCCAGGCCGATAGAGTGACCAATGCCGATAGTGTTCTCAACGAACCAGGCCATCAGCGCATGGCTCCAGTAGGGGGTATAAGTGTGGGCAGTGCTCTGCCAGCCTCCAACCCCGACCTTGTTCAAAGCAGCCCGCACAAACGGCTTAGGGCTGGGGATGAACATGCTCGGGCGGCGGATCTTGCTCATGGCCGTCGTCACGAGATAGCTGAGGCAAAGCTGCACATCCACGTTGTCGGGCTTGAGCTCAGATGCCAGGGCGGTCGACCAGAACTGTAGGAACGCTTTGCTGCCCGAGTAGGTGGCCAGGTAAGGCATGGGCATCCAGCCTCCAAAACTGCCCATGGTGAGGATAAGACCACGCTTGCGGCTCTGCATACCGGGGGCCACCACGCGGGTGACCTTGAGAGTGCCGAGGCAGTTGATGGTGATGATGTTCTGCATTTCCGCCTTGTCGGTGAGAGTGAAAGGGACGGGAATGCTGTGGCTCTGGCCGACGTTGTTGATCAGAATACCAACATCGAGCCCGTCTATCAAAGCAGCCAGACGTTCATAGTCCTCGTCTTTGTCGGCAGTGAAATCCATGTCTAGGACCTTCGTCTGCAAGCCAGAGAATTTGCTCTCTAGCTCCTTGGCCAGTGTCTCGAGTTTGGACAGAGTTCGGGATACGAGGACGAGGTTGAAGCCCTTGGCGGCCAGCTGAGTGGCATATTCTTTACCCAGACCATCGGAAGCACCTGTTACCACAGCCCACGTACCCTTCTTGCCGTATTTTCGAAGCTACATTGTCACAGAAAAAAAACCGTCAGCGACTTATACCAAAACACCAAGTGATAGAAAGCGTCTGATATGGTGGTATGGTAGTTAGGCTTACATTGGTGCCGCTAAGGACGAACATGCTGAGGAATAGGCGGAGGAAGCTGAAGACCTTGGAGCCCACGAACAAGGCTCCCAGGCCAGCAAAGGCCAGCTGGACGCTCGGCGGAACAGCCTCTATGGCCTCTTTGATAGAATCCATGATTTGAAAAGTTGGTCCAGCCGTTTATTTACCTCTAAGGTCACCCGTCAACACGAGGGGCAATGGGAATTTTGAAGTTGTAGTATGGTTGTAAAGGTAAGAAATTAAGTTAGGCCAAATGGCTGGTTTGGCTCGGCGGAAGAGAATGAATTTGTGTGCTGAGCTGCTGTGTTAGTGCTACTATATTAGTTGCCCGCTACACTACCGGATTGTAAGTTGTACACTATGTAGTTCAGGGGCCCGTTGCTGGCCTCAGCTCGCAGCATCAAACCTGATTCGTCAATTCTTTACTCAGGTATCTCCTGTAGGTAACCATATGTATATTCCATATGTATGTTCCATATGTAGTGTACATGTCGAGGAGTAGCGGGTCAGCTTTCAATTTAAACACCCGATCTAGGCAGGGATCTTCCGGTTTAAGCTTCTATCATTCGACACCCGATTAAAGTTCCTTCAGAAGTTAATATACCTTGTTCAACAGTTGAGCTACCTATAAAGCTCCCTTACATGCTACATTATTAGGCCCTTCTTTCTGTACCTGTGTGTCTACATATCTTACACCCAACGAACCTATTATACATTACCTTTATAGCTTATAGCTTGGATTGAAGTTCAGGTAGTAAACACCAACCACAACACCACCATCCATCACCACTTCCCTCAACCACCATCATGGACTCTCTCGCCGCCTACCTCCCACCCGCCAAAGGCTACCTACCCTACTACATGCTCAGCGTAAGCCTCCCCCATCCCAATCCCCCATCTCTTCTCTCCCCGCCTAACCCCCCTCCCCCCTCCTCCCAGCTCTCCATAATAGCCGTAGGCAACTCGCTGCAAAACTACGCCACGCTGCACTACTCGCGGCGTCTGTACAACGGGCTGTTCACGCCGAACCCGTCCCTGGGGCCTCGCACGCCAAGCTACGACCCCGACGACTCGACCTCGAAGCTGCTCCCCTCCTCTCTCCCCCCATCCTCCTCTCCCCCCAAATCCGGCCGCGCCACCGACCAGGTAACCCCCCTCGCGGCGCGCCTCTTCGGGACCTACACCCTGGTGTCGGCCATCGTGCGTCTCTACGCGAGCTACCACCTGCACATCGGGCCGCTCTACGACCTGGCGCTGTGGACGTACGTGGTGGCGCTGGGGCACTTCGGGAGCGAGTTCCTGGTGTACCGGACTGCGCGGTTGGGGGCGCCGGTGCTGTTCCCGTTTTTCTTTGCTTCGGTGGGGATCGCGTGGATGGTTTCGCAGAGGGGGTTTTACGTGGAGGTTTAAAAGGGAGGAGAGGGAAGAAGGGGGAAGAAGGAAGGGGAAGGGAAGGGGAGGGAAGAGAGAGGGGAGAAAAGGGGGGAGGATAAAAAAAGGGGGGAAGGAGGGAAAGGGGGTGGTATATACACTAGAAAGAGGAGGGGAAATTAGGAGGGGCGGATAATAAGGCATATGACGAAAAGGGGGAAAGGGAGAGCGGACGGGAGCTCATAAGTTCCTACGAGTCGTTGCGTATCGAATAACGAATAATAATAATAATGCGACAAGGTCACAGAATTGGGTTACGAATGAGATGCAATATAGTTCATCAAGAAGAAAAGAAGTCTGTACTCGTAATATGTCTGTATACCTCACTAACATGCTCCTGTCTATCCAATGTCACCATCTTCTCTATCCCCTTTTTATGTAATAACTCTACCCCAATGACCCTACCCCTATTCCCTTCCCATCCCTCCCCTCTACTGAGCCAACTTCCTCCTGTACAGCTCCCCTCCGCACTCCCTCAGCCGCGCCGCCGCCTGCTCGGGCGTGATATCGCGCTGGGGCTCGGCCATGAGCTCATAGCCGACGAGGAACTTGCGCACGGTGGCGGAGCGCAGCAGCGGGGGGTAGAAGTGCATGTGCAGGTAGCTGTTGTCGACCTCCTCGGCGGTGCCGTCGAGGGGCGCCTGGTGGATGCCGGAGGAGTAGGGGAAGCTCGTCTCGAAGAGGTTGTCGTAGCGGCGGGCGACCTCCTGCACCGCGTCGGCGAAATGCAGGCGCTCCGCCGCCGACAGGTCCACGAGCGAGCGCGCGTGCCGCCGCGCCAGGATCATCACCTCGAAGGGCCACACCGCCCACCACGGGCACACCACCACGAAGGTCTCGTTGCTGTAGACCACGCGCTCGCCCTTGGACAGCTCGAGCGTGGCGTAGTCCTCTAGGAGGTGGCGTCCCCCGTGCGCGGCGCGGTACTTGGCCATCTGGGTGGCCTCGGCGGCGGGCTCCTCGGGCAGCGTGCTCGTCGTCCAAATCTGGCAGTGCGGGTGCGGGTTCGAGCACCCCATCGCGGCGCCCTTGTTCTCGAAGATTTGCATGTACCGCAGCTGCTGTGCGGGCGGGACGACGACGGTCTCGGGGGGCGCGGGTTGGGCCAAGAGGTCGAGGCTAGCGGCCACGGCGGCGAGGGGGTTCGTGGGCGCAAGGTGTGCGGCGTAGATGCGTGTCCAGGTCTCGACTATGGGGAGGATCTCGGGGGCGGGCATGTCCGCTAGGGTTAGGTGGTGCTTCGGCGAGAAGGTGAGGACGAAGCATTTGCCCGTGACACCTTCGGCGCGAAGCAGGAGGGAGGAGAGATCTGCCCAGATCAGCTAATAGTGAACTTGACCCTTATTCGCCTCGATGGGCTCAGCTAGCTAGACCGGCTTACCATCGCTCGAGGGCTCTGCTTGATAGTCCTCTTGCTGCTCCTTAACGGCGCTGTAGTCATTGACAAAGACAAAGGTCTGCTTGTAATGGGGATTGGAGTCGCCTTGAGCTCGTGGGTTTCCCGGACACAGGTAGCACTACGTTGAACTCAGTCATAAATATTCCGGTTTCAATCTTTGCGACTAACTGGGTTGAGCATCAGATTAGAGCTACCTACCTTAGGGTCGTATTCTGGGAGTTTGTTCACCCCAGGAGCTTCTTGCTGGCCTCTACAAAGGATCGCTTGTAAGTTTCTGCGAGTTTCTGGTATGAATGGCTTGTTGTAAAAGTTGCGCGCTTACTGCCAAGGTCTCTTCGTGCGATGGGGCGATACAAGAAGCCATGAGCCTCTCAAGGGGTTATACCGCCTATGCGATATGTCGTCGAGAATCTTGTCGGGCATCGGTATAAGCTAGAGCGATGAAGAGCCAGTAATAATAGTGAGGAAGGTGAAGATGGGCTTTTGCGAGACAATATAGAAAAAGAAGCAGTCTCAGAATATTTATACTAAAGATGAAATACCAAAGATGGAATGCGCTTATACGAAGGTGAACAGGTGACTAACGCCTTTTAAAGTTCGCTAGGGTCAGATACGAACGTGGAGTGAGGTGAGGGTACAATCATGTTGTATGACCTCGATGGGAGAGAGGGGGAGGGGCACAAGAAGTATATCTCTCTATCTCCAATCCATTACAGTTGTCGTCGGTTTCTGGCATCTGGCAAACCCCATTGGGGAGTCAATGGGTATTCCATAGAGATTGATGTTTCTAAATCCCATCTATTCTATAAGGAGTAGGTAGGTAAGTCAAAGAAGAAACTATATATGCCTCGGTGATGTAAGTGAGCAGCTGGCTACTAATAAGCGCGCCTCTCGGTCTATCAGTCGACCGAATTTCCACCATTAATATGGTGAGAGAGAAGATGCTATGTTATTGTAAGTCATCTAGCGTAGAGAAACCAACCATAGAGCAATGAGGCATTTCCAACGATTCAATGTTCGTCGATATATTATATATGCCCACCTATAAGTTATCGATACATAATGTACACTAAGGATGGGTTATAAAACTAAGCTTCGTCAAATAGATAGGTAGTCAGATACTTTCAAATATCCTATATCAAGTTGATGCATAACGAGGCAGGCTAATTAATATCTGGTCACCTACTACCTCCTATAAGGGTTACGTAGGGTTATAAATAGTTGTGATATGTTAAAGCTTCAACTAAAAACGACCCTGACGCTCGGGTTTCCGTAAAACGCGGGGTTCTCGAACATGGGCGTAGGTACCAGCTTTGTGTGGAAGAAGAAAAAAAGAAAGAAAGAAAAAAGAGAGAGAAGCCTTATGCTTTCTTTGCATCATATCTTTGAGGAGGGGAAAGGACAGAAAAAGGGGGTGGGGTTGAGGTTGTGGTTGTCACGGTCATGACACCCTTACCTGCTGCTGGGTAGTCCTAGGTAATAGATAACCGTTCAATGTTTTATACCAATGCTACCTTGTAAGAAGCCACTAATTTGCAAAACGCCAATCAACTGATCAAAAAAACATGTCAGGTTGTCTGTCTTTCTTCGTCGGTCTCTCGCGATATCCCGTCTTGATTCAACGCAGCCGGGGCCGGGAAATTCAGGAGACCCGTCGTGGTAGCTTCATCATAGTGGTTGTATTTGTACAACGAAGCGTAGGAATACAGAATACATACTAAGTAAGGGAGTACGGAGTATATGCTAGGGCATCTTGGCATGTCAAGCGCAATTTGATAGATGCAGCAGCACTAATCCTGCTTTGGGTCCAAGCAACAAGCGATTGTTGATGATTTCACCTGCCAATCCAGTTGTTCATGTTATTTATCTTTGCGACGGGCTGGCATTTCATCTTAAATCGGGTTTGTAAGCGGAGAGTGACGACCGATGCCGCGGTTTACCCGCCGTATTCGTATTCGTGCGAAGCATAGGCCAGCAGTTAATTGGCGGTGTGTGGTGGAGGCAAAAAGGGGCCCGAGCTCGTTGATTGGTCAATTCTCCAGTCGAAGCTTCGGCTCGCAGCGCCCATCACTTGCATTCCTGCACTTGCTTATTGCATCACAGCCGACAGGGTTTATTACTAGAGCTCGTGGACAACGGTTTAGTGTACCACAAGCTCCGAAGGGAAGACACAAGTTACAGATCTTAGTATAGTGTCGTATACTGTATGTACTTATCTTAATACCTACCAACCTGTCAATCCCTTTTGCATTTTACTGGTGTCACTACAAATTGGAGTCTCATCACGAATATGGTTGGTCAGACTGCTCATTCCTTGTAGTAGTGGTGGCTGTCCCAATATTGTTGCAGTGACAGTCATATGAACCGATCGTTGATATCTTGGTTCCTACCACTGCTACCTTACAACTTAGATAGGGGGCAAAGTAACAGAATGCGGGGATTGGTCAGCAGCAGTTGAGTGAAAGTCACAGTACATACTCCGTATAGACCTACATATTTAATATATTGAAGGGAGCCTTGCGTATTCGTTTACTTTTTAGTTCAGTTATTGGCCAACACAGCTGAAGAGGAGAAAAAAAAGTTACTCGGGGGGGAAGAGGAGAACGAAGACACGAAAGGAACAGATGTAATAATAAACCGCTAGTCTCGAACGTTTTAACGGACGACATTGTCTGAGATGGTCTGTTTTTTTTTGTTTTCTCCGCCGGTGACAGATAGGCGTCGTAGCTTTATTTTTTTATTCCATTGCAAATCCGAGCTCCGGTTATCGACAAACGACGTACGACATCGCGTCCAAGCCCTTCCGAACCACGAGCGACCCTAAATGAGAAGTGGGGTGGGATGGAGATTAACCTGAGATGCTGTAACTCCGTATGGGATTGTATGTAGTGTATTTGGGTGTGATGATGTTTAGTATATGTCTCTGACCTTTTAGTATTTGCTGGGGTTTGCCCACTAAGAGTGGGAGTATGGTAATTCTTTTTTTTTCCCTTTTTTTTATCGGAATGTATTTGTGTCCGTGCCAGGGACTGTGCTTCTCTGATGAGATCTGGAAAAGAAAAGGAAACAATCCGAAAATATGTGGTTCTCTTCGATTGAAGGCTGTTTAAGAATTAAGTATATAAGTTGTCAAGTACATAGGTACTTGACTTTCTCTCCATTCTTCATAAAAAAGAAGATGGACAACACAAAAATCTTTGAAAAACGAAGTACCTAAATGGGTAATTAGTGAAAATCTAGAATATCCTGTTTTATGTTTTTGTTAAAACACCATGATGAATATCAATATCTCGAAACCATGGATGCTTGATGAGAATGGTGTCGCATTATGCGTTGTACTACTTAAGGCGGGCTCGATAGTGTGTATCTACTAATAACACTACCTAGGTACTAGAACATTACATACGTGACTTACAACACGCGTATAGGCTGATTGGTAGATGCAGGCTCATGGACATCAATCAATGTTGGGTTAGGTAGGGTAGGAAAACCTTCAATGCTGTCCTACACAGTGCAGGTTGCAGGCACAGGTACGCAAAGTTACCTAGTCTCATGAATTTTCTTTTGAATTGAATTTGCAGGGGCCGGGGAAAAGGGTCCAACATTAGCGTGGTGAGAAGGTACATGTAGATAGACAAGATTGACGGTAATCAAACAAGTTACACTAATACAATGTATGTATATGTACCTATGTACAAATTTCACTAGGGGCTTATTGGGTTATTATTCTTTTTTCTTTTTTTTCTTCTTTCCTCTCTCACTGTTTTACCTCACCTACTTATTTCTTCGCGCCAACTACCTTGCCTTGCTTGACTTGCCTTTTTTTTTTTTACCTTAATAAGGGCTGTCCGCCTAGCCCTCTTCCCTCACCCTCCTTTACTTTTCTTTTTTTCTTCTCTCCTACCTTGTCGACTTGGTCGTTGTTCCTTTTTTGTTTTCTGTTTCTAGATTCCCTCTAGGAATCTTTAAACAGTTTGTTGCACAAGAAACCCCCTTTCACTTGGTTTGATTCTTCTTTTAATAATAATAACCCATCTTGATTGCGGGTTGAACGTTGCGGTTACCATGGCTTCCAACGCGAGCTTTAGCTCGCCTTTGGCTGAAGCCAAAATCCCCCTCGCGAATTTGCCACCGCAAGTCGACTACCTAGTTGACGCTGTTGCTAATGCTAGTGTCATGACTTGGGTTTTCACCCTGCTTGCGCTGGCTGTCGCGTATGACCAGCGTAAGTCGTAACCCAACCGCGATGCTCGCGACGCTCATATATACCCAATTCGGGGGTTTCGCTAATCATATCCCGTGATTCAGTCAGTTACTTGACGCAAAAGGGCTCTATCGTTGGTCCCAAGTTCAAGGAGCCCTTCATGGGTCCCTTCCTCCAGTCTCTAAACCCTAAGTTTGAGGAATATATGGCCAAGTGGGCGAGCGGTCCTCTCAGCTGTGTCTCGGTTTTCCACAAGTATGCGCGCGCGCTCCTCCACCATGCCCCCCAGATTGCTAACTCCTATAATTAGATTCGTTGTCATTGCTGCCACTCGCGATATGTCCCGAAAGATTTTCAATGCCCCAGGTTATGTGAAGCCCTGCGTTGTCGATATCGCCACCAAGATCCTTGGAGAGGACAGCTGGGTGTTCCTGGATGGAAAGGCCCACGTCGACTACCGCAAGGGCTTGAACGGTCTTTTTACCCGCAAGGCCCTCGAATGCTACCTGCCGGGCCAGGAGGAGATGTACAAGCAGTACTTTGCCAAGTTCTTGAAGGTCACCAAGGATGCCGGAGGCAAGCCGGTCCCTTTCATGCATGAGTTCCGTGAGGTCATGTGCGCCGTCTCGCTTCGTTCGTTTGTTGGATATTACGTTGCCGACTCCGCTATGAAGAAGATTTCCGACGACTATTACCTGATCACCGGTGCCCTCGACCTCGTTAATTTCCCCATTATCATCCCCTACACCCGAACTTGGTATGGCAAGAAGACTGCTGAGATGACCATGGACGAGTTTGCCAAGTGTGCTGCTAAGTCTAAGGCTCGGATGGCTGCCGGTGGTGAAATCACCTGTATCATGGATGCCTGGGTCAAGGATATGATTGATTCAAAGATTTGGCGTGAGGCATCGGAGAAGGGTCTTTCGACTGAGGGTCTGCGAAAGCCGTCTCCTCTTTTGCGCGAGTTCACCGACATGGAAATCTCCCGAACTATCTTCACCTTCCTTTTCGCTTCTCAGGACGCTACTAGCAGCGCTGCCACCAACTTGTTCCAGGTCTGCGCCAACCGACCGGATGTTTTGGACCGTGTCCGAGAGGAGAACTACCGTGTACGCAACGGCGATATCAACGCGCCCGTGAACCTAGATCAACTCGAGTCAATGACCTACACTCGCGCGGTCGTCCGAGAGCTTCTGCGATGGCGCCCTCCAGTCATCATGGTCCCCTACAAGGCGAAGAAGGCTTTCCCTATCACGGAAAACTACACTGTTCCCAAGGGTGCCATGATCATTCCTACCACCTATGTTGCTCTTCGTGACCCCGAAGTCTACAAGAACCCCGATGATTTCGACCCCGACCGGTACTACAGCGGTGATGCTGAGGAGAAGGGATCGAAGAACTTCCTCGTTTTCGGCACTGGTCCCCACTACTGCTTGGGTCAGCACTACGCCCAGCTCAACTTGGCTCTTTTCCTCGGAAAGGCTTCTCTTCTCCTAGACTGGAAGCACTACCCTACGCCGGATTCCGACAAGATCAAGGTGTTTGCTTGTATCTTCCCTAAGGTAAGTTCTCTCTTGGATTTCCGTGACTCTGAAGCGGTGAAAGACATGCCGTACTGACTCGCTTGTTAGGATGACTGCCCCTTGACGTTTGAAGAGAGGAAGTGGTAAAATAGAAAAGAAAAAAAAAGGGAAAAAAGGATCAATAATAGGGGCGAGCCTTATAAAGCGACTGAGGGTAATCCTTGGCGCAAACAAGGATGAAATGTCCCCCAATGTGTGTTGGAACAGATTATCCAATAATGTCGATACGTAGGATTATTACTCCCGGGTTTAGGTGGAAAGTTTATGACGTTAGCATCGATTGGAAGACAGGAAAGAATAGCATAATTGTAATGACCTACGCTGTACATATATAAGTTGCCTGAGATGATAGAGCCGGGAGACGGACAGAGGTCAAGGTTCCGAGGTCCGTCTACAAGAGCTGGTTCAAGGCTTGTATTCAGAAAAAAATCTTTTGCATTAGAATTCAGGTCAGATTTAGAATTGGCCTCGTATGTTAATTTTTTTTTTCCTTTGACATCGCTTGGTGATAGTGAAGGAGGTATGCGTAGATGAAAATCGGAGATGGAATAGTTGGTCGGTTAAGTACTGCCAACTTTCAACGATGTGTTGTGTACACATCCATATGTAATTGGAAACACGGCTTTGTACGTCATTCTCACGCTATAACCATACATTTGACCTTGACTTGGGTACTTGGGTATATCATGGATATTAGTAGTCCTCTAATAGTTGTACAAGTGCCCCGAATGATGCATAGGTATGTCAATATGCAAGAGATGCATATCATCTATCCATGGATTCGACCTTATACTTCCTGACTAATGCGCTAAGCTTATAGTTTATCTTGCTAGGCCTATCATAAACCTTTATCAACCCTTAGAACTGATATACTCCGATTGAGTACCTTAATATCTACTACCCAGGTACTTGACTGGAACTTCCCACCTTTTTGTGACATCACCTTGATCGCAAAGAAGTTAAGAGGAGTTTTATATCCCTAGGATCACATATTTCTTCTCTCCAATTCTTCCACGCCTTGCATATCTAGCCAGGTTAGGCAATTCTTATTCTCTCTCTATCAAAACCCCTCCAATCCCAATCCCAATCCCGAACTTCTCAACCTTAAAGCATACGGTATACACCTTCGATCGAAACGAGCCATGGCACCGCCCCGAAACCAACTCCTTGCGCTGGGCATCCGCGCCGCCCGAAGCACTGCCATCCCCGCGCGAGCAACAACGACGGTGCTCCGAACATTCGGTAGTTCTCCTTCTCTAAAGCCGCTCTCTCGACCGCGAGCAGCCACGCCTACCCTTACCTCCGCGCCCCAGCTCGCGGGGATGCGCTGGTCTTCATCTACAGCGTCCGACGACGACGAGGGGACCGGGAACCGAGTGTGGACCTTCGAAGAGGTACCTATTCCCCCCCTTCCCCCTCCCCTTCCTCCCGCCGCTAACACCCCGCAGATCACAACCCTAACCAGCGCCCCCACGCCGTCCTCCCCGGTGCTCATCGACGTGCGCGAGCCGGGCGAGCTCGCGCAAACGGGGCGCATCCCCGGGGCGCTGCACATACCGATCACGAGCGCGCCGGACAGCTTCCACATCCCGGCGGACGACTTCGAGGCGCGGTACGGGTTCGCGCGCCCCGGCCAGGAGCGGGAGCTCGTGTTCTACTGCAAGGCCGGGGTGCGCAGCCGGGCGGCGGCCACGATCGCGAAGGAGGCCGGGTGGGGGCGCGTGGGCGAGTACCGCGGGTCGTGGGTTGATTGGGCGGGGAGGGGGGGCAAGGTACAGTGGTAGGGGAGGGATAAGAGGAGGGAAGGAAAGGGGGGAATGAGAAAGAGAGGGGAGGCGAAGAGGGGGGCGAAGGCGAAGATGAAGAACCCACTGAACTGAATCTACAGCTATAGAACCCAGCGCTGTGTTGTTACTGTTCTGTTCTAAGAGTCGGGCCTGAAGAGAAGCACTCTACATAGTAGTAGTAGGGGGTTATTAAAAGAAATCACACGATTTTTCACCAACCAAAAGAGAAAACCATCATCTGATCTAGGCATGAGAAACTCTCTTCCTTCTTCTCTTCCGATTGGTAGGGGGGTAGTAGTATACATTGGATATAAATGAATTTTGGTTTGTTTAAAATTTTGATCGTACTTCGGAAGAAGCGCCCAAACGCCAGCCAGGTCTGCGTAAACGATAATAATTACAGTTCTGGAAACCCAAATAAGAGCAAAAAGGAAAACCGACAGGAACCCTCTCCCTCTTTTACGCTTATCTTTTTTTCTTGCTTCTTTTTCTTCTCTTCTCCATACCTTTGCTTGTCTTCTTCGGTATACCGTACATACATACACAATATACACAGGTATTCCTTGAGAAATCCCCCACCATCTCCTACCTACTCCTAGAACAATCTCGGCGGCTCGGCAGGGGGCGGGGTGGCATCGTCGTTGCCGCCGCCGCCGCCACCGCCGGCGACGGGGCTGCCGGCGGCGAAGAAGAGGATCTTGATGGCGAGGGCGAGGCCCATGTGGAGGGCGACGACGAGGACGAGCAGGACCTTGCTGGTCTGGCGGTCGGTGGCGCTGAGGACGGGGTAGAGGTTGCGCAGCAGGAAGGCGACGGAGAGGGCGCAGCCGACGCCGACGAAGACCCAGTTGAGGATGGTGATGGGCGACCAGCTGATCAGCGCCACGGGGATCCAGATCAGGTTCGCGTACCCGTACAGCGCCCAGCACTCCAGCAGGTTCGCCGACTCGGACCCGAAGTACCGCAGCGCGCCGTAGAGGAGCACCGGGATGCCGATCGTGTACCCGTAGATGAGACCCGCCGCACCTGAGGGAGGGAGAAGTTAGCTACGCTATCTATACACACACACACACACACACACACATATATATATATATATATATATAGAGAGAGAGAGAGAGAGATTTAGATATCAAAAAGGAGGGAGGTGGGGAGGAGAGGATAGGGGAGAGTGGGGTATGGAAGGGGAGAATAAGGAGGAGGGGTGATGGCTGATTATCCAACATACCGCTCAGCAGCTTAAAGTCGTATGCGAAGGGGCCCTGGCCGGTGCTGGACAGATACTGGCTGATGGTGCCGCCGAGGAAGAGGATCAGCACGACGGTGGTGGCGATCCAGAAGGGGCCGTAGAGGTCGGGGTTGCCCTCGAGGACGTCGAGGAAGTTGGCGCGCGGGAACAGGGCGGCCCAGCACCGCGAGAGCACCGACGACGTGTCCACGTCGAAGTACTGCGCGTAGAAGGCGATGGACCAGAGATGCCGCTTCGACGAGGACGACGAGCCCTGGCCGCCGCCGCCGCTGCCGGCGGTTACGGGGGGCGGGAGGAGAGAGGCCGTGTTGCCCTTGCGGCCGGCCTGCTGGCCTTCGTTGAAGGTGGAGTTGTGGAATTCGAGGTCTTCTTGGAGGTCGGTGTGGCCGAGGTCGCCCTAGAGGAAGAAGGGAAAAGAAGAGGGTTAGCTTCTGGTCTGAAGAAGGTTTTGGGCTATAGCTATACCTCATCGTCAACATCTACGACGGCATCGTAGCCGGCGCGCGACATGGTCTTTGTCTTCTTTCTCCCTCTCTTTCTTAAATCAAGTAGAATCTGCCTGCAATCTTCTTTCGTAAAGAGGTGGAGGGGTTCAACCAATAATATTATGTGTGGTCAGTTTTGTGGTTTTGGTATAAATCGTTATCAAAGATTCCCAGGCGTTGAAGGCGTTGAAGGTTTCCAAGTCTAAGTCCAGGTCCTTAATTCTAGATAAGTGAATACTAGCTAAGTACAACTACACTATTATAGGTATCCCCCCCCCCAAAACCAGGGTCTACTTGCTAAAAGGCCACCGAAGCAGCCCGAGCTTTAGCCGCATTCAATTTTAGCGTGGGCTGCAGATCCATTGACGCGCATCAAATCGGGACAGTCAAACTATGTGCGGCTAGTGATTGGTCGCTTGCTTAAGCTGCTTCCCCATCACCCCTGTAAGAAGCTACCAGCTATAAGACAACCCCTCTATAATGCTATACAACTATCCCATGTAAGTCCATATACTACTAGGTTACGTGTGTACGGGTTATCGTATAAGTCAGTCCTATGCTACACGAACATATTGACATTTTACAGTGAATTGGACGTCCTGGATTATACCTACTCCATGGTATGTGTTTAAGTGTGTGATGAACATAGAATAAATCAATAAATTGACAAGTGGTTTTATTTTCAAAATCTATCTTGGTCATATACTTGTCTCCTTGTACAAAGTCTTCTACTACGCCCCCCTATTCCCCTAGATAGAAGTATAAGTGATTTTGTCTACAAACCCAAAATCAACATTAAAAAGGTACATCTAGGAGGAGCATGTGGTGATGGATTATTGAACTTCATCATGACGTAAGACCCGACAATATTCTGATGGATGGCAGTGTCTTCCTGGTTGCTGGTTTTGATCTCTTTTAGATGAAGAATCTAGATCAAATCTCGAAGATACGACTCAAAGGCATCTACGATGGTTATTTAGGACTAGAGTCCCTCAATGATGTTGATTAGACTAATAGTGAGGCTGGCAGGGCTTTGGGTGTTTGGGCGTTTCGTTACGTTCTTACGGAGATGGCAACTTATTTTGAGGCAAAGTGTCGATGAATTCTACACCTCGCGAATCGTTACCCATAGAACAGAATATCCAATAGCCGATTATGCTTCAATGCTAATAGGAATTTCAGACCATCAGTCCGCAATCGGCTTACTGATCTTGTCGAAAACGCCCGCGATCGTTAAATCAATTATATTGCTACCCTGACGCTTGAAATGTTGGAGCCAAATCCAACCGTGAGGTTGAAGAGGCGTGGAAACCCCCACAAGACCAAGCTCCGCTGTCAAGGTCTCTGCTATTGATTTACGTATAATGATGCTATCCATATTCAACGGCTTTGATATGGTCTCTCCACTGGTTTTCAAAAGGTTGCACATTTCAACCCTCTGCTCCGAGGTCTCGCTGTGACGATCTTGGCTCTCTAGGATATCCATCTTCGTTTTTTTCTTTTTTTCTTTTTACAGAAGGTTCCAAACAGGTGCCTTTGGATTGAATTTCCAGTTTGTTCTCAATTAATTCCCCTGCCTCTTCTCGATTCCTCATACCCACCTATAAGCTAGCCAAAATATTGAGAATTGCACGGGTCAGACTGAAAGAACCTACTTCAGCGTAGGAAGACATCCTAATTAGATTCATGTTACAGTCATGTTGTTGGTTGTAGCTAATCAGAGAAAAGACTCTTTTCATTACCAGTTTCATTCCTAGCTTATCCAAGCCAAAACATTTACCTATGTATCGCTTTTTTTGATGGTTGTGACTATTGCAGTATCTGTTCATTAGTTTTGAAGGTTCAAAAGCGTGTCAACGCACTGAACTGGACATAGAGTTGGAAGAAGAGAGGGCAGCCAAAGCCCATCGATACCGAACATACATCTCAAGATTAGGCTATAGCAGTAGAGTATAGACTTTCAGTATAATACCAACAATGACAAGTTGTGCTCGGGTAGCCCGGTTAGATAATCCCCTGACAAATCGTTCGTAGTTGAGGCTCACGTAGAAGAACTGCGATTGTTCATCGTACCACTTCGTAGAGCAGCAGGGAATATATTAGCAGCGAAACCTCTTTCCCCCTATCCCCCTTCTGCCTGCTCCATAGTCCCTATAAACATGGCAAGTAGTAACCCATCACCTAATTAAATCACAAAACGAGAATTCCCAATCGCTTTACCCCTTAATCTTACCCCTAATCCTTATCCATACCTAATCATAACCATCATCATCCCCTATATCCATCGCAACCTCCTTCCCCTTCCCCTTGTCCCGCTTCTTCCTCTTTTCCTCCCTCACCCTCCTAGACGACCCCCACACCTCCAGCCGCCGCTCAACCTGCGTCGCGCACCTTACCACCAAGCTCAGGGGCAGACCCGCGAGGTCCGCCGCCCGTCCATACAGCATCTTGGCCGCGGGGGGTAGGTCCTCCTCGGTGCGCCAGACGGGGCACAAGTCCCGGGGATGTTTCTCGGTTCTTTCCTCCTCGTCGTCTTCATCCTCATCATCGCTGTCGTTATCCATGCTCCTACGATCCGGGTACTTATCCTTGGGCTCAACATACCGCACCGAGGTATTCAGCACCTCCTCGTAGCGCCTGCGGATCTGCTCGCCAGTAGATGCAGCCGCGTTGTCCACGCGTGGTTCCGCCGGAGTGAGACGTTTCTCGCCGAGGAAGGGTTCGCGAATGCGTTCCGCGGCTGGAAAGAAAGGGAAGGGGGGGAGAGCGTAGTATTAGCGTAATTGGCCCTCCCATAGACAAGAATGGGTTAGAGCAAAAAAAAAAGAAGATTATACAAACTTACTCTTCGGGTCCCCGTCCCCAATCCACATCTTCTCAAACCAGTCCATGAAATCATCCATTTTCGTCTCATCCATAGTCAGGACATCATTAGGGGTGACTTTGTACTCCTCGCCCCGCACCAGGTGTCGTTGCTCTCTCGGCCCCTTTTCCTCCTCTTCTTTGCGGTTCATAGCCTCTTGCCACTTAGCCCAGTCGATTTGGACGATCCTCGGGTCCGTGTGGTTCCGGGGCGGCCGCTCGACGCCGTCGAGCGAGTACAGCAGCTTAGCAGACACCACGACCAGCGTAACCAGAAGGACCTCCGGGTTGTCCATCGCGCGGACGCGCTGCTTCTCCTCGGCGGGATACGAGTAGTCCGTTCCGAGCGCTTCGGCGATGCACTTGGCGGCTAGGTAGGTCTCGACTGCCGCGCGGTTCAGTGATGTGATCTCGTCTATGTAATTTTTTCTCCGTTGAAGGAGGCTGTGGGACTTCATCACCTACCTGGCAGCGTCAACTCGGTGATATACCTGATCAGCACGGGGACGTGGTTCAACGGCGGGAACAGCATCTCGAAGTTGACCCTATACGCGACGACGAGCCCCTGCACCACAGCGCGCAGCTTCCCGGGCTCGAGATGGTCCCTGACCTGCAGGACGCGATGGTACTCGGCCGGCAGACGATCGCGCACGTTGCGCGGGATATCGTTGAACTGCCACCCCCCACAAAAGTCAGCGTGTCCACCACATCACCACCATGCCTCCTCTACTCTTCTCGTCTCTCCCCCCCCCCCCCTCGAATTCACAAAGGGCATAGCGCACAACCTACCGCAGCCAGGAAATCCACATCCCCCCTCTGCGCCCAGCGCTGGAAATCCCCCGTCGTAACCGGCAGCCGGCACACCAAACACCCCAAATAGCACAGCGCGAGCAGGTCCATCATCCTAGGCACGCGCCATCCCCTCCCCTCCCGCTCCTCCTCCCCCTCGCTCATCGAACTGAACCCCTCCCCCTCCCCTTCCCCCTCCTCCTTCTCCCCCCTAACCCTCAACCCCCAAAGCGCCCTCACCACACCCTCCACCTCGGCGGGGACCCCCAGTCCGACCACGCCCCTCACCAGGCGCGCGAGCAGCAGCTGCGCCGTCTCGAGGTACAGCGCGCGCGCCTCTGCGCCGCTGAGCTTGAGGCGCACTTTGACGCGGGCCTCGCGGCGGCGGCGCGACACCTTGCCCTGGGTGCCGAAGTCGTCCTCGTCCGCTTCGTGGGGCGCGAACCCTTCGAGGCGGTGGCCGTTGCGGCAGTACCGCAGGGCGTCCTGGGCGTACCACTGGCGGGCGCCGCACTCGTCGCAGCGCTCGCCGGGGGGGAACTTGTGGTACTTGGACGGGGCCATGGCGTGGGGTTTTTTTCTATGTTGTTCGTCGTCTCTCTTTTCTTTTCTCCCGTATGTCTTTTTTTATTTATTTATTTATTTATTTTTTTTCTTTCTGCGAATAGGTAACTTTCCTTCTTATTTTAGGTCGCCCCTAGGCAATATAGAGAACCAGACTCGTGTAAATCAGGTTGTGCAATGAAGCGCGGGGCTTCTCATATGACAACATTGGTAACTTGGTCAACTCGTTGTTAACTTGTTATCTAATAGTTCGGCTTATTCACTAAACTAAGAAGATGAGTGAAGGATAACTTGGATTTCATGTGGTGCGTGCTGGAAGATGTACTGTATACTCCGTATAGGTGGTAGGTATTATTTATGGGGGTTTCATAGGAGTTGCTAAATAGTTTTTGGCAGAGCAATTACATTAAAATTAGAAGGAAAAAAAATTACTTTTAGGATCGCATTAACAACTAGACTTGGTAAATATTTGATATAATATGAATTGATATTTGAGGCTTGTAGAAGAAAGATTTTCAAAGTTTACGAGGTAGAAATTTCCAGCATCTCTTTAAGATATATAATCCTTATAAGGAGGTGAATTGCTTGCTAGAGTACGAGGTTTTCCTTTTTTTTTTTTTTAATGCTATAACCGACAACACCCTTCTAACTGGCAACCCTTATAAGAGTTCAATTATCACCAAGAAATAATTTACGAACATACATGGGCAAATCGGACTGGATTCTACAGCTGGTCTAGTCTGTCGACACCAAAGGAAGAACGACCTCAATATCATCACGGATTCTCTGCGTTATATTGTTGATCTAAGCCGTGCAATAACTGGCTGGCATAGACCCCCGTTAAGAAAGGGGACATGCAGAGACTATAGGACGATCGAAACTCGCTTCCGAACTCCAGCAAGAACAATTGTGTCCAGATAGATAGAACCCTTCCTCGTGCATATGGGGGGAGAACCCAGAACCCAAACCGCGTCTCCCGGCAATGCACACAACCCAAACAACACCAGGTCCAGCTACCCCTCAAAACGCTGGATTCCCTGGTCGATAGAGAGATAATTGGTTGACGAAGTGAGGGGTATTTCGTTGGCAAAGAGCCTTTTTTTTTATTTGTGTGTTCATCTAAGCAGCATCAAGCTTGATGGCAGCCTCCTCACCCATGGAAATCTGGATTTCGATAGCTATAGGTAAGATCATGTGGTTAGTATTATATACGAGAACGAAGGAGTTGTTGAAGAAAAGAGAGATAACGTCAACTTACTGCAGTCCTTGTCCGCATCGAAAGCCTCCTGAATCTTCTCACCAAGCTCACCCTCGGGGACCTTGACGTAGTTCTTCTCCTTGCCGTCGTTGTCGACGAGGTTAAGGAAACCATCATCGATGTTGATCTAATAAGTAAGACAAGAGAGCCACCGGTCAGCTAACCCTAAACCAAACCCAAACCCAGATCCAGACAATCAGAGTCCTAACTTACCAGAGTCCAGCGCTCCTTCTTGACCTCGGGGACATCCATGTTGTGGGTGGAAGGGCAGAGTTCTTCGAGCTTCTTGCTGGTGAAGATGTCGATTCCAACAAGATGGACCTTGGCGTGACCGTGCTTTCCAGTCTTGGAGGTAGACATATCGACGATCTTGCAAGGACGGCCCTTGATGACGACAAAACCGTTCTTTCTCAGAGCGGAACACTGGATAGGCGCCGTCTTCGATGCGCCAGCGTCGGCGCTGTCGAAGGTGTGCTCATGCTATAGAAAAAGAAAAAAAGAATAGCAAATAGTCAGCCATCAAAGTCCCCATAATAAACATGTGCATGTAGGTCTTTAATAAGATAAAATCTCGACCATTTCGAGATGGATAGGATAGAATAGGTCATGTATATATATATGAATGGTGTGGATTGGTTGGGCGACGAAGGAATCAAGGAAAAATCTTTGTGTATAGTGGCTGTTGTGTTGTGTTGTGTGTGTGTATATGTGTTGTATACGTGGGCTTGGAATCGCGGGGATGAATAATAAATATAATAAAAAAATAATGCGGGGTGTATTTTTTTTTCCTTTCCATGATGCGATATGGATTGTAGATCTTGTAAAAAGGGAATAAAACTCACCTGGGCGTCGTCAGACATCTTGAAGGATGAGAACTAAGTGTAGAAAAAAAAAAGAAGTGAAGAGAATGAAAAAAGATGCAAAAGATTGGTAACTTAACACCCAAGATGAAGAAGAATCGCGGTGGATGTTTGGTTGTGGAGGGGGGGGAAAAGGTTGAAGTGGTGAAATTCCCAAAGGAGGGGAGATAAATGGGATTGAGGCAGAGGCGAGAAGAGAAGAAGAAGAGGAACGGGCTTTTCTTTTTTTTCTTCTTTTTTTTTCTTTTCTTTTTTTTTTCCCCTTCTTCTCTCTCTTTTTTTGGTCTTATGTGGTAAATCTTGATCAATGATTGGCTGGCAATTATTTTTAAAAGTGGAAAGCAACCTTTTGTGAGCCGAATTACCAGCTGTCAACCGTCTGTAACCTAGTACTTTTTGCCTTACCTACTACCTACCCCACTACCTAATCTGTTATACTTAATACTACTAAGTACTAGCCTACATTATAAGTGCCATACGGTAGGTGGGTAGGTAAAGAAATAGGGTCTAAATTCAAGTTTTTTTTTTCTTTTTTTTTCTTCCTTTTTTTTGACACTTCTCACACACGCACAAACACACACCAGAGACAAAATTTACTTTTTCAGTGGGCAAAGAAGATTTCTTTAGGGGAGGTTTAGAGAGATCCCTCCCCCTCCCCCCACTTCTCCCATATCTTTTTCAATATATGTATTACTACCTACACCACATAACATGTAACTTGTCGCCGCATGGCACGGGATGAATTTAAGGATTTAAGGGGTTTTCGGTTCCCTTTGCTGCAGATTTTACTACTGTACATACATGCTACACACACAACCTACATCATTTCCCCGCTGTCTACCTGAGGTATTCACGCAGCAAGGATGCATATACATTCCCTCACGATATCTATCTATGTAACCTTGAGTAAGGTAAGGCATTTGGTACTAATGACCGTGAGTTGTGAGGCATTAACAAAGCAACAACTAGTCATGACAGCTGCAGAAATGTATACCTACCTTCACTATATCATTAATATCAAATCCGGCTTACCAATTCGTGCGATCTGGATGGTGGAGATAGGTATAACATAACAGAGAGACAGACCTCACCTGGGCACAGCCCATAGACACAGAGGGAGAATATACTTCAAGTACCTCTAACGTCTAGGTACGGAGTAGGTGCTCCCTACAACCACATCTGTATGTATGCAGGTATGCATACCGGCTACACTTACACTAGTGTACTGTGTAAATCAATAACCATACTAACCCGATTAGGTATGGTTCGATGGGAGCTGACGCGGGAGATTCCCATATGTGTCAGCATTACCTTCCTCCATTTACTATTTACTACCTAGTACATACCCTGGGTACTGTACCATACAACACAGAACAGGAACATCTACAACTAATTCAAGGCTGTTGCGCGGCCTCGTCTTTCCAAAGACAACATAATACCTTTCTAGAATTTATTAACACATCGTAACCTCAATTGGCTAACGTTACTAAAGTCTTCTTAAACTAATAAACCTTCTACCTCTTTCTTCCTCCTTTAATTGCTTCTTCTCTTCCCCATTGCGACTCGATGAATCCGTCATGATCCGTCCAATATCATAACCATTAACCCTTAACCCAAACCAGCTCAACTCAACCCAGCTCAACTCAACTCAACTCAACCCAACTAAACCCCTCGGAATATGTGGCTCGATCGACTCGCCGGACAGTCAGGTTCTCCAACTCCCTCCCAGCCCGGCAGTCGCTCATATTCTCCTGCGCCTCGAAGGTCAGCGAGTGGCCTCGGCCCCTATATCACATCCCAACAACGCCCCGGATTAACCCCCAGGTCGTCTTCGCTTTCCTTAGCCTCCAACGATTCCTCCGCCTCGTCGCTGCTAGCCTCTTCGCGGAGAGCCAATGGCTCCAGCTTGAAGCAGTCCACCACCGTATACAATGGCCCCGAGCCGGTAGAGGTTCTGAACACGTTGCTGGGGAATGGCGTAGATGATGCGGACCCTGCTGATAAACATGCCGTCTCTTCCATAACACCTGAGCACTTGGAGCTTCAGTTTGACTTTGGCCAGCTGTCGCTGCGAGAGTTGGCGCTCTCGGAAGATGTCATACCGGATGGACCAGAAATATATACCCCACAACAAGCCGAAGAATGTATGGTGTTCTGGCATCTCTAGGCCTTCCAGCTCGTATTGCGCCGCAGCTAACTGTAGCCTCTAGACGAACAAGATAAAACGAAATTCGAGGACCTACACCGATCGATACGAGCTTGCGACGAAGTATTAAGTTCGGTCGAGATCAACCTCACCAGTTTTCGGAACGACCTTGCGACAGTGTCTGCAGATATCGAGCATTTGCAGGCACGTTCGACAGCGCTGAATATCCGGTTAGAAAATCGCAAGGCGGTAGAAAAGGGTCTCGGGCCGGTAATTGAAGAGATCAGCGTGTCACCCGTGGTTGTATCGAAGATAGCAGAGGGTCATATCGACGAAGCATGGGTAAAGGTTCTTGCCGAGGTCGACAAGAGAGCTACTGCGTACAAGAAGACCACGTCGAGCCCAGAGCAGAGCAAAGGCTTGCAAGATCTCGGGCCATTGCTAGAAAAGTTGGTGCAAAAGGCCATCGAGCGTATTAGGGACTTTCTCGTCTCGCAGATTAAGGCGTTACGCTCACCACATATCAATGCCCAGATTATTCAACAGCAGAACTTCCTCAAGTTCAAGGATCTGTTCTCCTTTCTTCACAAACACCATGCCACCTTAGCAGACGAGATATGTCTTGCTTACATGAACACTATGAGATGGTATTATCTCAATCAATTCACACGGTATGAGAGTGCTCTTAAGAAAATCAAGCTCCACATCCTAGACAAGACCGACGTGCTAGGTAACGAGGACACGTCTCGAAGAGGGACGGTCCTCTCGAGCGCGAAGATCGCCGGTCCACCCCACGATGCCTTCAACCTCGGCCGACGTATTGACCTTTTGCGCACCACGAACCAGAGCGCACTCTCTTCCTATTTGGCCGAGGAGGACCAATCCACACACTACCTAGAAGTACCTTTCCGCAACTTTAACTTGGCCCTCGTAGATAATGCAACCGCCGAATACACATTCCTCCTTTCTTTCTTCTCCCCGGCTCTCAATTTTTCTGCCATCTCCCGTCACTTCACCTACATATACGACCCGACATTCCAATTAGGACAGACCCTTACCAAGACCCTTACCGCAGACACGTATGACGCCATCGGCATCCTCCTATCCATCCGCCTCAACCAACATTTCCAGTTCGAACTGCAGCGCCGCAAGGTGCCCGCGGTAGACGGCTACATTAACGGCACGGCCATGCTCCTCTGGCCGCGCCTACAGTTCATCATGAACGCGCACTGCGAGTCGGTGCGCGCCCTGACTGTGGCGCTCCCCACGCGACCACCCGCCAAGGCCGAGCAAGCGAAGCTGTCAGCCGCCCCGCACGTCGCGACCCAGCGCTTCGGGCAGCTCGTCCACGGCATCCTAGCCCTGAGCGCCGAAGCCGGCGACGACGAGCCCGTCGTCACGAGCCTGCGCCGCCTGCGCGGCGAGATCGAGGCCTTCCTCACCAAGTACAGCGCCAGCTTCGGCACTGATAAGCGCAAGCGCGAGAGGTTCCTCTACAACAACTACAGCCTCATACTCACCATCATCAGCGATACTACCGGCAAACTGGCGACCGAGGAGCAGGAGCACTTTGAGGGTCTGAAGGTGGCTTTCCAGGAGGCTGCATGAAGGAAGGAAGAGAGGGAGGGGAGGGGGGGGGGGAAGGGGTTGTATGGGTTATGCATTTATGTGAAAAAAAAAAAAAAAAAAAAAAAAAAAAAAGACCGGGGAACGATGAAGATGGGATGGGAGATGATGGTGCATGATGATGATTCGTGGAGCGTGCATATGTGCGGTAGTATTCCCCTCCTCCCCCCCTTTTGTTTTATAGTACCTACGCAAGCTGCCCACCGTAAAATACAGGTTGAGATAGGCCAATACGTTTTGGTAGGTTAGATAGGTTATCAGATATCCCGAACGGCATATGAAAATAAAAATAAAAATAAGAATTCGTACTGCGACCGCAATTTTTTCTATACCCTTTGCCTAGGTTAGTAGATTCCCAATTTAGTACTTCGTAGGTAAATCACTTGCTTATTGCCTTTTATTAACATGGGCGATAGGGGAGATATGCATGGTAGGAAATTTTTTTTGAGCTTAGATTTTTTTCGGGGCGGGCGTTTATATATTTATTGGCTTTGTAATGTCCCTAGGATAGACTTGTGTCTACTTGATTCTTGTAGCACATACTCCCTCCCCTCCCTTGGAATGGACGGAACTAGGCTGTTAAAAATTGGCTTGGTGAATACATATGTATGTACATACTTTGATATATATATATATTTGTATATAAAGAATGGAATCTTCTGCCCCTTTTGCTCTGGTATCTAGGGTAGTATATATGTGAAAAGGGGATATATAAATAGATGGACAAGGCAGATGGGGTATATATATTTCTTCTATTCTTTGGTTTCATTTTTCTCTGCTATTTTCTTTACTCTACCCCCTTTTTTTGTATATCAAACATAGTGAGTGTTATGCTACATAAGAAAAAAAAACCGGAACTAAAACCAGACAAGACCAGACCAGACTAAGAAAAAGTGAAAAGAAAAAAAAATCGGAAAAGGGAAAAGAAAGAGAAGGAAAAGAAACAAGTTTCTAGATAATCCATACCCCATGGACGAGAACGGATCAGAAGGTAAGGTGCTTATTTTCCGGAAACCGGTCCGATATGTCCACCTCTTCCCTAACGTAACTCGAACTGCCTGGTGAGCGGATGAAGGGCGCCCGTCTCCCTGCTAGATATACAACTCCAGTCATATTCCCAGAAGGAGAAAAAAAAAAGGAAAGATACAAAGATACACAGAAAAACGCGATACTCGATCTAGAGATAAAGAGCCATGGGTTCTATTTTTATTTTATTTTATATCTGTTCGGGGGAAGAAAGGAGAGGAGGGTAGAATAGGAGGGCAGGGGGGAAGGGGAAGAGAATGAAAAGAGAATAGAACAGAAATTCCAATACAGCAATTTTTCCAACAAAAACCATCCTCCCTGAAAATTTGCAACCTAAATAATCTAAACCCCCCGTATCTTTCGTATTTCCGGAGAGCGATCGATGAGTAGACAAGCAGCCATCGATAGCTCCGATAAACAGAATAGAAAAAAAACAAGAATTTTAAAACCTCATTTCTCTTTTCTTTATTCTACTATCGTCCCGCTACTCGCACCGCCAGAGCGCCACACCGCGTCCACGAGCCCGGCCCAGACGCTCGTGCGCCGCAGGTACACGGCGCCGGCGCCGACGAGCACGGCGAGGATGACGGCGCGGTTGTCCCACGCGAGGCGCAGCGCGGCGTCGCGGCGCTCGGCCCACTTGAGCTCGGCGAGCTGGCGGTCGAAGAGCGCACGGGCGTCGGCGAGGGACTGTTGCTCGGGGGACGTTTTCCTGGCGGCGGTATGCAGGGCGCTAGCGCGGGAAACCTTCCGCCAAGCGGGCAGGGATTCGGGCGGGTGCGCGGCGAGCAGGCGGTCGGCGTCGGCGACGACGGCCTCGAGGTCGAGGTCGGGCGGCAGCTTGGAGAGGGTGAAGTGCAGCATGTCGGCGTCGTCGTGGGGGTGGAGGGCGATGAGCTCGGCGCGCCGGCGCAGGACGATGGCGGCGAAGGCGTAGAGCCCGAAGGCCTGGTCGCGGGCCAGCAGGGCGTCGAAGAGGCGCGCGATGTCGCCGTAGCGGGGCACGTTGTGCGCGAACATGGTCAGCGTGTCGGCGAGCGCGAAGTACGGCTCCACGCGCGCGAGGTGCTGCCACAGGGACGGGTCCGCCGCCCGCAGCACGTCCGGGATCAGCCGCAGCTGCGCGATCGCCGGCGCTAGGTTCGGCAGCATGAAGTCCCGGATGCGCAGCGCTGAGAGGCGCGACATGGCGGGCGCGCGGGCCGCGGGCGGGAGCACTAGCAGGATCACTTGGCAGATGTCATGGTAGCCTTGGAAGTAGCAGAGGTAGGGCAGTCGCCTTAGCACCTCGGTGATTAGGTCCAAGAGCTCCGCCTTCTTGACGGCAAGCTGCTCTGGGGTGTTGTCTAAGAATCCAGGGATTTCTAGTGGTTAGTGGAGTGAATAGGGATGGGGAAGGGGGAAGGGAGGCGGGCTGAGAAGAATAGAGGGAAGAGAAGGAAAAAACGTAAATCGGTTATATAACAAAAGACGAGTCAATAGCTCACCATTGGGGTAATAGACAAAGCTCCTATCAACATCGAGCTTGACTTGATCCTCATCTCGATGCCGCGGTAGGTCCCTCCACGAATCGGATCCTTCTTCTAGGGGATCACCAAGCTTGTCCACCTCGAAGCCAAGTAGTACGGGCCCTGTATTCGATGGCACAAAGTCTCAGCCTCATTCAAGTTTTTTTTTTTGGTTCTTCGGTTTGACCGGTCAGATGATTAGGTAGGTTTAGGTGTGTATGCAAAAGTGCAAAACATGCCAACCTACATGCTCGACAGCGGATGGCGTCGGACAAGAACCCGCCTGGACAGAGGGCGAGGCGTGCAAGATCGTCGACATCTTTCCGCTCGCACGCATCGAGGATGCGGATGCGGGCTTGCTCGTCAGCTAGTGTGGCGGGCGTGTCCTCTTCCGCGCCCTGTTCCTCCTCAAGTTCCTCCACCTTCACACCATCTCCCTCCTCCTCCTCCTCCTCCTCCTCCTTTATCTCCTCGTCCATGTCGTCAACATGCTGGGGTGGTATAACTTCCGAGGCCATGGGGGGTATGCGATCTAACCCAGATCTAGATCTAGATCCAGACCGAGTGTAACTAGTCCAATCCTACTCCTGGGTCCTCGGTCGAAGCTTGTGCAGGCTGCACTGCAGGTCAGGTTGCCTCAATAGTTGCCTAATCACGGGCGAATGGCATGCTGGGTCTGATGCTTCTGCTGCTACGCTGATGCAGGGATTCGTAACTGCATCGACGAACGGGGCTGTTGATCACCAAAGTCTCTCTCTCTCTCTCTCTCTCTCTCTCTTTCTTATTCTCTCGCCCTGTTCATTCAAGACCTTTTGCTTTTCTTTTTTTCTTTCCTTTTGCTTTAATCCATATATGACCTAATGAGATGAATGAATAAAAAATCAGATGACAGTTAATGAGTAATAATCCTGGGTGAAGTTGCCTTTCTCTCTCTTTTTCTTCTTCTTCTCTTTTCTATAATAGTGAGAGACAGATAGACGGAAAGGTTGGTTCAGCCTAACGATGAGCTAGAAAAAAGGAGTGGTAATGGTGATGTGATATGGTGGCCCTCTAAAACATTAGCCGCGTGTGAAAGGATCCAGCTATTTACTAAGATAGGTATATGCAAAGAGAAGAGGGAGAAAAAAAAAGGACCGAAGATAAGAATAATAAAAGGGAAGAAGAGAAGAAGACAGAAAAAAAATAAGGAGAAAAGAAAAAGAAAAAGAAAGAAAAAGGAATTTGATGCCTTGTGAATGCGATTCGACAAGGCTCTGGATTGTGGTGTTGTTCTTATCAACTACGTACAAATGGGATGAAGATGATGAAGATGAAGATGAAGTAGGTTAGTACTCCGTAGGTTATGTAAAAGGGAAAAAAAAAGGTTAAGTTAAGCTGAAGAAGATCAGCCCCCGGACCATATCAGTCAGGCTTAGGTTAGTACTACTATGTAGTATGTATTGATGTATGTACAATACATACAATAGGTACATACAGTATAGTAGATTAGGTACCTCTCACTACCGCAGAGGTGATGATGTGATATGCTTGATCAATGCTTGACCCAATGCTTGACCAATGCATTGAAAGTATACCGTGCCAACCCAAACTGAATTTGAACGCGCGGGCCATCCCGATTCGTTCTACTGTAGCCAATGGAACGGGGCCTTGTCAGGCTGTCTGGCCAGGGGGGGCTGTGGTCAGTCAACAGTTTTTCTGGGGGTGATTAGTTGACAGTGCTACGCTAAAATCGCCTGTAAAACTGATAGGTAACATATCTGTAGCTTACTCCTTGCCATTATGTGCTCTGTAGTAATGCAACTGTCAAATCTACGAGGTAGGCTAGGTTACATATACTATGATATATAAGCCAGGCCTGGGGGAGGGAGTGATCACCGATTTGTATATGCAGGTATATGTATATTGATAATGATTCATTCATGTAGAATTATATTGGAAGTAACTAAAATTTAGGTGGGTGATAGGTAGGTTAAGTTTATGTAGCTAGGTGAATTTTATACATTAGTACGGGTATTTCTACCGATGTTTCTTCAACGTAGTGCGATATATAGGTTAGATATGTATTTATTCTCAACCGGCAAGTGAATGACTATATAATAATATACTAACTTATATCTATCTGTCAATATAATGCTGTCCGTGTATTGATCATTCTGCAAAATGGGTAAAAGGATCTTTTTGGAGCCGAGTGACATAGATAGCCTTTGAACATAACCTCGGTTGCAATTCCATATACGGGAATGACATAGGTTACAATGTGTGTGTGAGAAAGAAAAGGCAAAAAAAAAAAAAAAAAAAGAGAGAGAGAGAGAAAGAGAGGAAGAGACAAGAGAGAATGTGACTAGTAAGGATAATTTTCAAATGGCTGGAACTAATGCGATTGTCTCAATGGGAATAATACTATTGTTCTCTGTCTCGGCTAGGGACATCCACTTTTGACAGCCTAACAGGTAATAGATGAGCTTATATATCACATATATATCTGGTATTATAGCTAGCATACCTTGTTCCGAAATGGATACCGGTTACCAAATCCGTGTTAGAGCTCATCGGATCGTCTTTGTCATCATGAGACAGAATTATAACTACCCGAATATCGCGAAGGTATAGTCGCACAACGTACATAGGGAAATATATAAGTGTTGTATTGTACCTATGGAGGTTTTTCGAGTACCTAAGGTTTTCGGTTTCGGTTTTGGCTTTTGGGTTGGGTTGGTTAGTGCTGCCAAGGCCCAACAACAACACCTTACTGCCCCTACTGCCTACCTAGGTATGTACAATACCTACATACACTACAACCCATTACAACCCATTACAACCCATACCTCTAACCATACATTTGATCCCCCCTCCCCCTCCCTAAAACCATGGTAGGCACCTAAAACTAAGAAAACCATAAAGGTACCTAAGAAGTAATAAAACAAAACAGAGAATCTGCATGCACGGTTATCTACATACGTTTGCATTCTTTGGGACACGCCATGTACCCCCATAGGACAAGCAACTACCTTGAGAAGAGGAAAGTGCTGGTCATATTCAGTTATTTCGTTTCCTTAGTCGAGATACGATCTTGATCTAAGGTGACATCGAGTGTATGTAAGTAAGTTCTAAGCCTGCAACTTCGCTGCAGGAGCCCCTCACCAGGCAAACCCGCCTAAATTCATGTCCGTATGTCCCATCTTTTTTTTCTTCCTCTCTATTATTTGCATGCCGGCCAGCTGCAAATACCTTTTTTTATTTTGTTATTTGATTTTTGATTTTATTTCTTTTTTTTATCACTCTTCTTTCTTGTCCCCCTTTTTATTCTTTTTACTGGGTCATCTTTTTTTTTTTTTCCCCCAGTATCTCTCCCCCATCTCCCACTCATCAGCAACTCACTATTATTTACTCTGGGTAGCTAACTATTTTCCACTAGAGAGTGTAAGTTCTACCTAGTCCGTCCTAATTCTAGTTCTAGCTTTTTAGAATTATTGTTACCTATCTCTTAACTTACTACTTAACTACACTATTATACCTTTTCTTTATCTTTTTTTTTAATCATTGTGAGATCAAGCTATTGTCATTCATTCATTTATTCACAAGTATACCCTAATAACATTACATTTTAATTAACATACCTCCCTAACAATCTATCTACCTACCTCTGCCTTACTTTCCTCCTGCTTACCATAACAACTACATTAACCTAAACCTCTTCCCTCTCTCCCCGCTCTGTTCCTTACCTACCTCTCTACCCTACTTCCTACCACCCGAGGTTCTTACGCTTTACTTATTCACTTATTTGCCTAACTTAACCTTACCCAACCTAACGGATGAATCGTATACACAGTTTCTTCTTCATATCTTCCTGACATTAGATTGATCGTAAAAAAGAAAAGAGAAGACAAAGAGAGAGAGAGAGAAAGAAAAGGTCAATCTTCGTCTTTCCCAAGTTCCCGTACGTACGACAAACAAACAAACAATCCTCAACCTTTCAGCCTTGCATGCTGCGATACTTCCACTCGTTCACTTGATGAGAGAATTATGTCTACCGAGGTAATCGAACTCTAGACGTTGATAAGGCCTTTTATTTATTTATTACTGTTTATCTCTCTACCTATCTCGTTGTTCTGTTGTTGTTATTCGTCTTCTTTTTTTTATGCTGAAAGCTCTCTTCCTGTTCTCCTCCCAATGGATATCGGCTAGCAGCCATGATTGAGAAGAGGGATCGTGCACTTTGTCCACCGCAAAACACGCCTGCACGCTCGGTGGTCGGTTAATTTCTTCGTCTCTTTTTCGACTCCCCGTTTAAGAATAAGAAGGACCTAGCACTACTTCCCGGGACCCCGAGACGGGAACCCCTCCCCTTTCGTTTCTGGTTTCTGGTTTCTGGTTTCTGGTTCTTGGTGCGTCCTATAGGCCGGATCGTTTCGTATTGTGGTAACTGGTTTGTATTGAGCATTAGCTATCTCTCCCAGTGGTAACCGTAACCTCTGGTCACTTCAGCTACCACCACCCGTTGAAAACCAGCTGCATACCTATACCGAACAAGTCTGGTGGCAAACAACCAATCTATCCCGGTCACACATGCAAAAGGTTGCCCGGCCCTGTCTACTCTAGTACCCTAGAACTTCGGCTTCTCCTCACTTATCTATCTGTCCTTGGTTTAAGACTTCGTTTGAGACATCTTGCCCCGATTTGGCTTTGGATTCGGCTCTTGGCTTTGTCTACTGATCCTGCTGAGGACGTTCACCGCCATCATGGCTTCACTTCAATCCTATGTCCTGGAGAATGACCAGTGGGTGGCCCGGACCATATCTGCCGAGGAGCTTATGAAGGAGAATGGTACCTCTCGCAAGAGAATGGGCAGACAGCCACCGCTGAAGCCACCTACCTGCGGCCTCCTGACCCGGACTATAATCGACAGCCCTATTATCCGCTGGGTGCTACCCGTACAACTGAGATCCTTCCGCTACAATGATGTCGCCTTAGTTGGTGTAAGTTACCCTTTTTTGCTTTCCATGAGCATTTTTGTTGTCCAACTTAGTTCTACATGGAAATTCTTGTATTTGTTTTTTTTTTTAAGAAAAAAAAAAGAAAAAAATACTGGCTTGCCTCATTTCTCTAGTACTCACGACGCCCTTTCTTTCCTTTTCCCTTTCTCGAACACACAGGCGGGCAAGAATATAAACTGTTCCTTTCTTCTAATCTGCATACAGGACAATTGCGTTCAAATATGCGAACTAGGTCAAGATAGGCAATTCCAAGATGTCGCGATCAAAAGAGACTTCAATTCTAGGATTCGAAATGCTATCGTAATGGGTCCTCCTAATTACCCTATCAGTGACAACGGTACACTGGTTAGATCAGGGGGTGGTGATGCGCATATGATGGATTCCGGATCTCAGTCTCATGAGTACCCGAAAGAAGAAGACCAACTCTTCCAACAATTACTCGTATTAGTGCTCGAGCGCGGCGAAATAGTGTTTCTATACTTACGGCGGACGCCTATGGGGGGATGGGAATTCGTCTCCTTTCACCACAGTATACCCGGACACCGCCTCGTGAACCCTGGGTTTCATATGACCATCGATCCTTCGTGGAGCTACTTGACTGTGGCCTGTTCTGAGGATCTCTTTATAATGTATCAGCTCGAGCCGATGGAGGTATTACGTTTTCGGCAATCTCGAGGACAACCCCTGGAGCCTATTATCTCGACACAGGCCCGAGCTGTCAAGGGTATTATCCACAGGATTGAATTTCTCCATCCTCTCCGGGGAAATGACCGCCAGGTCATACTGCTCATAATTATGATACAGCCAAAGTTTTCAAAGCTGGCAATTTATGAATGGGACCATTCTGAATCGCTCAGAGAGGTCTTCTCCGAGGAGAAGCCTGGCCATAAGCTTGATGATGCGTATCGAATGCCGCTAATGATCATTCCCTTAGTTGTTGGAAGTGCCTTTCTCATAATAACGGAGCGAATCACCGCGACGTGTTCGGATGTGCTCAGTGGCCCGCCTATTTTTATGCCCTTCGATTTGGCAGACCGTGAAAACACCCCACTGCATCACGGCACCCATCGGCCGCTGTGGACAGCTTGGACAAGGCCCGAGAGGAAAAAAGAATTCCATGAGCATATGGATGTCATTTACTTGGCCCGGGAGGACGGCTTTATCAATTTTCTCGAAATCGAAGATGAATCCGGCATTGAAACAAGTGTTAGCATGGGTTCAGTTAATTGTAATATCGATACCGCCTTCGCATCTGTATTCGATCCCTTTGGAGACGTTTTGGTGGCTGGCGGGGACTCGGGCCCTGGCGCGATTTGGAATGTTAGTTGTTCTGGGATCCCTCTGTCATCCTACCCCCTTCCACTCTCCCTCCGCCTTGTGTCTATACTAATGTCCTCCACTTCCTGCAGATAATGGCGAGAGAGCACCCGCAGCGTATTGGACCAATCCCAAACTGGTCACCTACCGTTGATTTAGTCGTGACTAGTGATGCCTCTAGGGGAGCCGGGGAAGAGCAGGACAGAGGTTCGAAGGCATCTATAGCCAGCAAAGTGCCCCCTACTTGGTTGAAACCGGATAAACTCTTTGCTTGCTCAGGCAGGGGTATAATGGGGGCTATCACCGAGTTGCGATATGGCATACAGGCAAAGACTGGGTTGGATCTCACGTACTCGTCACCAATTAAGCAATGTTGGCCGATCCCCATCCTTGGTGAGACCATAGAGGATGGCTTCTTGATGCTGCTAGCACTGCCAAACAGATCGGCTATTTTGCATATTTCGCAAAATCTTTCCGAAGTCTCCGAGAAAAGCCAAGATGCCGTGCAGTTCGACCTCTCATCTATAACCTTAGCAGCTTGTCAGACAAAAGATATGGTAATCCAGATCACTCCTGCCTTTGTCACGATGATAACCCCAGATGATTGGTAAGTCCTTCTAGTAACAGCAGTGTATACCCGAGGCTTACTCGTTCCACGGTCAGTTACCAGCACTTGACAAGTGAGATCACCCAAGAACCTTCGGCTGTTGTGACCGATGCTGCTGTAGACCATGGTATCATTGCTTTGGCAGTGTATACCGGGTCTCGGTGCAAAGTCCAGATACACACTATAGATGGTACTCGTGTGGCTAAGGCGCGAGTCTTCGAAGTTGAGGGGGAGGTGACTTGCCTTTCAATTGGCATAGTCGCTGGTAATGCTGTTGTTATGGCAGGGCTTTGGCGAAATGCAATTCCTACCTTAGCCGTCTATCCTGCTAGTCCCTCGGAGCCTGCTTCTGCTGGTCCCATACTGCTCGACATTCAGAGAGGTATGTGTTATGCCCTAATTACCGCCAACTATAGTAGATTCTTGAACTGATAAGCGAACGTGATCAGCCGTAACGGATTCGAACCTTGCCGAAAGAGACGATAATATTGTTAGCGATCCTTTGAGTGCTTTGACGAGCATCATAGCTTCTGGTGGCCGTGCGGATAGGGCGACAATCATAGCAGGTACAAGAAATGGAGGCGTTCTCACACTCCATCTTGACCTTTCTCAACCAGGACAATTTGTAGCATACCAAGACGTACTTGGGCAATCGCCATCCCATGTCTTCCCCGGGGTTGTGCTCGGGGATTCGAGCTCTGTCTTGGTTTGTAATGACGCCGAACTTGCGGTGATGACGAACTACGTGGTTAGGGCCCAAGGGGGCTACTATGAAGACAAATATCGAGTCTGGCCTACTGATGCAGTCGAGCCAAACATGATGTCACCCCCGATAAACTCCGTAGCCAGATTGAATCATATACCCGATTTTGGGGATTCGACATTGGTGATGATCGCCGGTTCACAAATCTTGATAACGGAACTACAGTCTCAACCGAAACCTGTCCCACGATATATGCCAGTTAACGGTACTCCGATGAAGCTTATCTACTCTAGATGGCTCAATGCCCTCGTGACTGTTGTCGTGAAGAATGGGTTACCTTCTTTGCATTTCCTCGATCCTACCACTGGTGATGATTTATCATACCCTACCAAAGAGCAGGATGATAATCATCACTATGCAGAGATCGAACATATTTCAGGCTTGGGTCTTCCAGAAACCAAGGTTGTGTCGCTTGCAAAGTGGAACTACAAGAACAATGGGGCTCGCTGGGAGTGGATTGTCTTGGCTGTAAGGCTGGAGTCGTCGTCCCGGAACAATCTCTTGGTCGTGTCTACTGAGCCGGAGCAAATTCCGGCGCCGGCAGGCTCGTCTCGCCGCATACGTTTCTGGACCAAGTTTAAATTAAAGCTCCAAAACGCGCCGTTATATTCCGTGACTACGGATGATCATGGGCTGTTTTTATGCGCCGGAAACAGTCTTCAGTACCACACCATCGAGCAGAAGAAGTTCAAGCTTACACGGCAGCATGAACTACCTTCGCCGGCTACGTGGATGCAGGTCGTAGATGGCCGGCTCCACGTGCTGACCACCAAACATTCACTTATTATTCTAGATTACACGAGCGACGTGCCTTTCGAAGGTGAACAGATGGTCCAGCTTCACACGGATGAGACTTGCCGAAGTGGCTTGCATTCAATTGAGGTTGGGTCGTTTCTGAGTTCGGAGCAGCGCCAGTCGATTACCATGTTGTCTGACCCGATGTGTAGCGTGTATGGCTTATGGTCACCGTCTCAAAACGAGAGACCATTAAAGCTGGTATTTCGCGCTGAACTCCAAGCGTCGATACGAAGGTTTGCTAGAGGGCGCGCGCGGCCACCGTGGGGCTTGCTTAAAGGCCCGCCGCGTTATGGGTGCGTTCAGAGCGGGCTGGATGGGGCTGACGTCTTAGGCCTAAGTATCGACGGGTCGCTGCAGCACTTCTCGCTCCTAAGCGAGGATGCCTGGCGCTTGCTCAGGTACATACAGAATCTGGCAATGGTGTCACGGACCATATGTGCGATCGCACCGGGATCTAGGAGCGCTCTCAACTTCGACCCAGAACCAAAGCTCAACCCCAAATTGAACATGCATGTCGATGGAGACATCTTACAGAGGTGCTTGGACAAGCGTGCGCTAGAGGAGATGACCTCGGAACCACAATACTGCCGACGACTGTGTGAACTTCTCCAAGCACTCGATGGTGGAATATATACGAGTGCGATGGAAACAAATGCCGATACTCAGCCATTCTACGAGCTAGCTTATAAGATTCTCAGGTACTATCTGGTACCTGTGCTATGATTATAGTAAATGGCTCACCGGTCCCGATGTTGTTTGTCTCATAACCTAATTTGTGCGAAGGAGCGGGGTTTAAGGACAAAAGTTACCTGCTTTATTGAAAATTTTCATCCAGCTTTACTTCCTAGAGGAAGCATTTGAAAGGAAAAGAGGGAAAGGGGTAATAACTAATAAGCAACGAAAAGAGGCCCCGCCTCCCCCCCTTTTTTTTTCTCTCATCGTGCCCATGTTATTACGTTTTAAGATGAGAAAGACGACGATGAAGTTCACGATAACGACAACGAAGATGATGGGTAATATGGGTTTAAATTTACGATTGGCTGTGAAAATTGGGAGGCTTATCTGCGTTTTTGTTTCTTTGATTGTGGTGCTAGCAGGTAATGAAGTATAAGAGAGAGAATAGAAGAAGAAAAAGGGGGGAAGGGGGAGAGAGAGGGAGAGGGTGTAAAAAGCGCCAGATGAAAAACAAAAGCTGATAAGGATTCTAAATTCTTTCTTTCTTTTTTTTTTCTGTTCACTCAATAGCTACCTATACTCGAAATATTTAGTAAAGCGGTTCAGTTTGGAGATGATTTAGTCTACCTAAGGCTATAGGTACCATCGAAAATATTGCCATCTAAGTTGATTGAAGCTTTAGTATACACCTTAGATGTCAATATCAATTTATGACCAGTCAGTTAACCTAGGTTAGTATACTACCTTCTCATGTGCTTATCGATAAGGTATCAATGCTCGCTTAATCTCTTATTTTGGCCTGCTCAACAATCGGTTTCATAACTCTCTGGATGGTGCTACCTCAATATCTGAATAATGCTCACAAAAATATTTTTATTTTTATCCTTTTAGGATCTTATAGGATCTTATATGTATGGGCTTGCAACTAACCTAGTCCACTAAGCAAGCGTCATTGTACCCCACCAAACCTATATGCTGGTATCCGTGAAAGTGGAAGGCCCTAACCCTTCTAAAGGGCAGTTAGCTTTCCTTTAAGAGTTTCCCCCTCCATATAGTGGGAAAATGAAGTAAGCTAAGAAAGTTGAAGTTCCATACAACTAAACTAAACCAAACTTTCTAAATCTCTCCCATTTACAACTTCAGAGAAGAAGAAAAAGGAAAAAGAAAATACAAAATAAGTGCACATCCACTTTTTTATTTTTATTTTTAACTTTTATTTTCTCTTCTTCTAATTTATTCCTTGACTTCGGTTATTTGACGGACTTTAAAAAGAAAAAGTCTCCCTTTTCTTTTTTGCCGCCATAGTAAGGAATCCTTCTCTCTCTGTGTCTTTCATCCTCCACTTTCATCCCCCCCACTTTAGACCTCTTCTTACATACAAGAAAAGTCAACGCCAACACCACACACACATACACACACTTTTGTGGTCTTCTTTTTTCATTATTGTCGTACTTCTAACACCTCCCGCCCAAGATGCCTCCCAAAAAGAAGGTAAACAAGAAGGCCGACGACTGGGAAGCCGAGCTTGGAGAGTCGATCGCACCCACCAACGGTGCTGCCGAAGCCGCCCCTGCTAACCCCGAAGAGAACCAGGATGGGGAGGGAGATGGAGAGGCTGCCCCGGTCGGTGGCCTCATGGCCATGATGAAGAAGAACCGGGAAAAGCGGAAAAAGAAGGGCTTGTCTGAGAATTTCGTCGATGGTAGTGAAGCTGCCGGTGCTGCCACAGAACCCGTCCCTGAACCTAAGGCACCCGAGGAGGCTACTATGGACGACGAGTTCGCGCTACCGGAGAAGAAGGGCAAGGGAGGAAAGCAAAACAAGCAGCAACCTGCAGCCAAACCCTCGGCTGCTGGGGACGAAGACGAGGGCGAAGGAGGGAAGATTCTCACCAAGGCCGAAAAGGAGAAGCTAAAGAAGGAGAGAGAAAAGCAGAGGAAAAAGGAACAGGTGAGGTCGAACTTCAGCCATACATACATACATACACATATACATATATACATATATACATACTAACCTGTCATAACTCAGGCTGCGAAGAAGAAGACAACCACACCAGCGCCGGCCGCTGCAAAAGCACCGGAACCCGCGAAAGCTGCGGTCGAAGAGAAAAAGGACACACCTGCCGCAGCACCAGCACCTGAGACCGGGGGCAAGAAGAAGAAGGTCCCGGCAGCCCTGCTGGCTATCCAGAAACAACAAGAAGAACTAAGGCGGCAGCGAGAAGATGCCGAACGGTCAGCTGCCGAAGAGAAGGCCCGGATCGCCGAGCTAGAGCGTCTCGATGCCGAGGAAACTAAACGGAGGGAAGAAGAAAAGGCTCGCAAGAAGCAAAAGGAGAAGGAGAAGATCGAGCAACTGAAGAAGGAAGGTAAATTCCTTACCAAGGCGCAAAAAGAGGAGAAGGCTAGAAATGAGCGAAAGCTGCAGCAGATGCTGGCCGCTGGTATCAAAGTTGGCCCATCAGATGGCGGAGAAGAGAAGAAGAAGAAGGTTGTCTACGACAACAAGAAGCGTGGGAAGAAGAATGACCAAAAGGTATGATATGACATGTGCCCCCCTCCCCCTATTCAGCAGATGACCTCCATATCAGCATTGGATCTAACCTCTTCTACTATCCACAGATCGATGAAGAGAAGGCATTGGCTGAAGCGGCCGAGCGGGCTAGGCTCCAAGCTGAAGCTGCTGCCAAGGAGGCCGAAGAAAAGGCTGCGAAGGAAGCTGCCGAAAAGGAAGCTGCAGCTAAAGCCGCTGCGAAGGCAAAGGAGGAGAGTGATCTCGAAGACGACTGGGAGGCTGCTGCCGCTGCTGATGAGGATGATGTTAAGGAAAGCTGGGATGCTGACTCGGACGAAGAGGCTGAAAAGAAAGGAAAGGCCAAGGCCGCTGGGGCAAAGTCCTTGCCATCCAGACCTAAGAACGACTCAGAGGATTCTGAATCTGAAGAAGAATCATCTGAAGATGAGGAACAAACAGCTGCACAAGCCGCCGAAGCCCAGAGGAAGAGGGAAGCTGCTGAGCGACGCGAGAAGGCCCACCAAGCAGCATTGGCCGCGCGATCAAAGGACAACCTGCGTTCACCAATTTGCTGTATCCTGGGACACGTCGATACTGGAAAGACGAAGTTGCTGGACAAGATTCGGCAGACCAATGTCCAAGAAGGAGAAGCAGGAGGTATCACGCAGCAGATCGGTGCTACATATTTCCCTGTCGAAGCTATCAAGGCCAAGACGGCCGTTGTCAACCCAGATGGCAAGTTCGAATTCAAGGTTCCTGGTCTCCTGATCATTGACACTCCTGGTCACGAGTCCTTCTCCAATCTGCGGTCTAGAGGTTCTTCGCTCTGTAATATTGCCATCTTGGTTGTCGATATTATGCACGGTTTAGAACCTCAGACCCTGGAGTCTATGAAGCTACTTCGTGACCGGAAAACCCCCTTCATCGTGGCTCTCAACAAGATTGATCGTCTATATGGTTGGAAGAAGGTGGATAACAATGGCTTCCAGGAGAGTTTGGCCCTCCAGAGCAGAGGTGTCCAGAACGAATTCAAGAACCGGTTAGAGCAGACGAAAGTTGCTTTCGCTGAGCAAGGTTTCAACGCTGAAGTCCACTACGAGAACAAGTCAATGGCTAAATTCGTGTCCCTGGTCCCGACGTCAGCTCACACCGGAGAGGGTATCCCTGATATGTTGAAGCTGATCCTTCAGCTGACCCAGGAGAGAATGGTGGGCTCACTTATGTACTTGTCAGAAGTCCAGGCAACTGTTCTTGAAGTGAAGGCCATCGAAGGTTTCGGTATGACTATTGATGTTATTCTGACTAACGGTATCCTCCGCGAAGGAGACCGGATAATGGTGTGCGGTACAGAGGGAGTAATCACCACAAATATTCGTGCACTGCTCACCCCGGCCGTGATGAAAGAATTGCGTGTCAAGTCACAGTATGTCCACAACAAGGAGGTCAAGGCTGCCATGGGTGTGAAGATCAGCGCTCCTGGTCTAGAAGGCGCCATTGCAGGATCTCGATTGCTCGTGGTTGGTCCTGACGATGACGAGGAGGACCTGGAGGAAGAGCTCGAGGCCGACCTCAACAAGCTATTCAGCCGCGTTTCCACAACAGGGCGTGGTGTCAGTGTTCAGGCTTCAACTCTTGGATCACTCGAAGCCCTGCTCGATTTCTTGAAGGATAGCAAGATTCCGGTAGCCAATGTTGGAATCGGACCTGTATTCAAGCGTGATGTCATGCAGTGTGCCACCATGTTGGAGAAGAATCCTGACTACGCCGTCATGCTTTGCTTCGATGTGAAGATTGACAAGGATGCGCAAGCTTACGCTGACGAGCAAGGCATCAAGGTCTTCACTGCGGATATTATTTACCACTTGTTTGACGCATTCACCAAGCACATGGAAGAGCAACTTGAGAAGAAGAAGGAGGACTCGAAGATGCTGGCTGTATTCCCCTGTGTTCTCAACCCTGTGGCTGTCTTCAACAAGACGGGCCCCATTGTTGTCGGTGTAGACGTTGTGGAAGGTAGTCTGAGGGTCAACACGCCTATTGCAGCTATCAAGCAGAACCCCACCACCGGTACCAAGGAGATTATCAGCCTAGGCAGAGTGTAAGTTGACCCCCACCTACGATCAGTATAGCTAAGAAGAATTACCCAAACTAACAAGATACACAATAGAACATCGATCGAGCGAGATCACAAGCAGATACCTGTCTGCAAGAAGGGCCAACCCTCAGTGGCCGTCAAGATCGAGATGGGAGGCCATCAGCCCACGTATGGCCGCCAGCTCGAAGAAAAGGACATCTTGTACAGTCTGATCTCGCGTGCCAGCATAGACACGCTCAAGGAGTTTTACCGCAAGGATGTAACGAACGACGAGTGGCAGCTCATCATCAAGCTCAAGCCTATGTTTGACATTAGTTAGGTTGTAACAAGAGGAAAGCATTGGGCCTTGATTCTGATCAAGGGCGATGAAAAGGGGGGAGGGGGGAGCGCCAAACTGAATAACCTGGCTAGGTCAGCTAGGTACCTAGTCAGCTAGCTAAAATGAACTTTTACGTCGTAAGTCAAATTTACGGATGGGTAAAAAAAAAAGTCATTCATGTATTAAAGGATGAGAGAGAAAAAGAAAATTTTAAAAGAAAGAGAAGAGACAAAAAGAGATTTTTTTAAAAGGGTTGTAACATGTCGATATGGTGTGATGATACTCTAAATATCAAATGTAAGGGATGGTGAAATGATGATTGACGATGATGATGGTGCTTTGACTTTTTTTTTCTCGAGTATTGGACGGCGATGTATTGAATTTATTTTATGATTATTCCCCTCTCCGTGTTTGTGTGTCCTACTGGTTCTTTGCTTAGGGTGGTGTTTATTCGGTCTCTTCCTCTCACTGTGGTCTTAGTACCTGTGTTACTTTTTTCTCGCCTTGACAGATGAGAGAGAGAAAGAGAGAGGGAGGGAGAGAATATAGGAGGGAAAAGAAGAGAAAAGGTAACGAAAGGACTTATCGTGGAAATGATGGCGGGAGATAGGTTAGTAAAAGGGATAAGAAATCGAATTTTGATAAAATAAGGAAAAGAAAAAAGTGACTGCTTGGTTTTTTCTTCTTATAATTGTGATATAGTTTTACTTCTCATGCTATCATCTGTAGGTAATGATAAAGTAGTCATCGTATAGGTCATGTATGGACGGTAGGTAAAACATTCGGGAGTGTCCAAAGGAGGTTTATTCTTCGTAGAACTGATTTATTCACGGTTTGGATATGATGCACTTCAAGGGTACACGCTTGGGTGTTATATCGGGCTTGCTGGATGGATGGATGGATGGAAAAAGAGGTGATAACGAACTCCCTTCCCCCTTTTTCTTTTAATTCAACTCATACACCTACCTACCCTACCCTTTACGCACCGCTATCCCCTTGTTCCTTTTCATCAACTTAGCATAAATGAAGGCATCCCTTTCCCGCCTCCCCGTCCCATCCCCTCCACTAACTTGAATTTCTTGCCTTGATTAGCTGCGTAGGCGAATAGGCCAGAGAAAACAGGTGCAGGTACGTCTGCAGGTTCATAACCAATAATTAGGCAGCTAGGGGTTATCTATTCAGCAAGCATGGAAGTGTATGTAGATAGGCAAGGTAGAGCTCGATTCGATATACACATTAACCAACCTCTGTAGCCCAGCGAACCTACTACTCCTCTATCTCCTCTCCTACTCTCTGCTCCTCCCTTCGCCCAGTCTATATCATAAAGAGAAGCTTGGGGGCAGGCTTAGTTCTGCCTCTCCCCCCTTTTTGTTGATCTGTATACCCTAAACAGAACGTAACCTAAACCATAAGGTTATGTAGGTAAACCTTTCTCTTAACACCCTATACGTTTATTTACCCTGAATACCTACTAAAGTGAAGTGGTGTGGTTAAGTATATATCAACCCCTTCCCCTTCCCCTTCCCCTTCCCCTTACTCTTCTTCCCCATCTCTCCCCTTCCCCATTTCCTATTACCCATTCCCATGATACCTTCCTATTACCCCTTCCCTTCCAACTACCTCCCAAACTCTCACCTTTAAAAGAAAGAAATCTAATCCAATCTAATCCAATTCAAGGTGATTAAAACCAGAAAAGGGGGAAATCTAAGAAGAAGAAAAAAAAGAAAAGAATACCTATATGTATATGGAAAAGAAAAAGAAACGAACGAACTCACTCTTCATTGAATCTCTATCTATCTACCCCTTTCCCTTTCCCCTCCCTCCGCCCCCCTTCCCTTCCCTTTTCCCCTACTTTCCCACGACCTCCCTTCCCCCTTCTATCTTCCCACAACACCCCGCGGCCCCCTTCCCCGGAATTACACGCTGCTCGAGTATTTGTTTTAACATTAGGTAGACTTGGGGGAAAAACACCACCCTCTCAACATCCTAAGTACCACCGACCAACCAAATTACTCGAGCTATACTTCCTTTCCTTTCTTTTCACTTTTTTCAATTTTTTTTTTCATCACCACCATCTACAAATTCAAATTCAAATTCAAATTCAAATCACTTCCAAAAAGCATCAATCACCGCATCACCTCATCCACACCATCACCAACAATCAAAATCACAACCCAAAGCTCAAGTTTAAAAAGCCCGAGTAGTAAAAAAAAAAGCACATCTCTCTTTAATCGCCAAACCTAAATAATCACGCGCCTCTGCCTCTTTAGTTAGTCTATCAACAGTAACAAGAAAAAACGAGCATATCAAAAACCGCCCCTTCCTTCCTTCTCCCCCAAACTAGAGAGAAAAAGCAAAAAAAAAATTCTGTAGTGTGGGATAGGATAAGGAGGAATAGGATGGATAGGATAGACGGGATAGAGAGAGAAGAAAAATAAATAAATAAAAAAAGCTCTTAGAGATGAAAAATGGGAATGCCACTTCATCATCATCTCTTCTTTCTTTCTACCCCTCATCCCTCTTGTTTGTGTGTGTCTGTGTGTGTGTACTCATTATACACCTTTTTCTCTTCCCTTTTTTAACCTTCCTCCCATTGAGTCTCTGCTCTTTCATCATGATACATGCTCTCCCATGCTGTGATATAAAAAAAAACCATTGCCCCCACCCTCATTTATCCCTCGAGAAAAATAAAAATTTGTTCATCTTTATGGTTTGTCTTTTACGACTCTGGCTCCTCAACCTCGGGCTTGGCCTCGGCATCCGTCATTTCCTCATCCTTGCTACCCTCAGTCTTCTCAGGCTCTGCTCCCTTCCGGCTCTCCTCTTCCGCGGCCTTCTTGGCGGCGTTCTCCGCATCAACTTTAGCTTGAACGGCCTGGCGTTGAGCCTCGATCTTGTCGAAGTACCGCTGGGAGATAGGTCCGGCCATGGCGCGGATCTCGTCCATCTTGGCGACGTAGACGGCCTTGGTAGCATCTTCACCCTCTTCGTATAGCCAATCCTACTGCATGTTAGCGAATATGATTCAATATGACTTTTTTTTTTTTTCAGTAGTCTCTCACCTCGCTTTCCGTGAGCTTAGACCGCAGCTTGTCCTTCTCCTCATCGCTAGCTAGGTCGGCAAACTGGTCGTCGAGCTTGTTACGCAGGTCGTAGATGTAAGTCTCTAACTCGTTCTTCTTCTCTTCGGTGTCGGCAACCAGCTTGTCTTCCATAACCATAGAGGCCTCCTGCTCGGTCAAGCTGTTCTTGGCACTCTCATCAAGGGCCGTGGTGCCGGCCACAATGGGAAGATCTCCCTTGCGAACCTGCTTCTTGACCTTGCGGGTCTTGGGCTTGGAGTCGTCCTTCTTATCGTCGGTCTCCATAGCCTGTGATATGGTTAGTTTGTGATTTCGATACCCACAGAAAGATAGGTATCAGGGGAATTGAACGCGCTTGGAATATGGGGTATAACTTACGTCGGGGTCCTTCTTGTCGCCATCTTCCTTCTTCTCGTCCTTAATCTCTTCCTCGACTTCCTGGTCCTCGACGTAGTAGCCACTCTCTACATTCAGAACACCGTGGATGTTAACTCTGGCCTTCAGCTTGCAGATCATGAACTCGGTCTTGGGGTCGGCCTTGACACCCTTCACCGAGAAACGGCCAATGAAGGGAGAGACACTGCCGGGCAGGTCCTCGGGCTTGGCGTATCTGGCCTCGAGATCGAAAGGCTGCTTGCGGTAGAAGGTCAGGATCTTTGTGGAAGGGAGAACATTGCCCCGGTTGAAGACGGTGAGGCTGGTATCTTCGTCGGGTATGTCGACGTCCTTCTCCCACGAGAACTCGATCGGGTAGTGGACGATGTCCTGGACAGCAAAGTCGCGGACCTTGAATGCGGGAGAAAGGATGGCACAGCTGAAGGCACAGCCTCGGGCCACGGCCTCATCCTGGTTGAGGGTGAAGGAGAGCGTCTTGCCGAAGAACGCCTGGATTCGCTCCTTGATGGCGGGTACGCGTGTGCAGCCACCAACCAGCTCGATTACGTCGATGTCATCCTTGGTGAGCTTGGCATCGCTAAGGGCTTGCTCCAAGGGGCCCACGACCTTGTTCAGCAGAGGCTCAACGAGGGCCTCGAACTCCTGGCGGGTGACCATGGCCTGGACATCGATGTCGTTCATGAGCGACTCGATGTTCATGGGGGCCTGCTGGTTGGCCGACAGGACCTTCTTCAGCTTCTCGGCAGCAGCCTCGACACGAGCGAGGGCCTTGGGGTTGGTGGAGATGTCAATGTGGTATTTGCCCTTGAACTCCTTCTGGAAGTGGTTTACCAAGGCCAGGTTGAACTCTCTACCGCCGAAGTGACGGTCGCAGGCAGTAGACTTGACCGTCAGCTCGCCCTTCTTGAACTCGACAACGGAGCAGGAGTAGTTGCTGTGGCCGATATCGACGAAGGCGACCCGGCGGGGCTTCTCCTCAGCAGAAGGCAGGTCGAGCTTGGTAATACCGTAACCGAGAGCGGCAGCGGTGTTGTCGTTTATGATACGGAGAGGCTTGAGGCCGGCGATCTCGGCAGCATCAATAAGGCTCCTCCGCTGGGCGTCGGTGAACCAGGCGGGCACGCTCATGACCACATCGGAAACGGGTAGCCTCAGCTCGTTGGCAGCAGTCTGCCTCACCTTGCTCAGGAACATGGCAATCAGCTGGGTGGCCGAGAACTTCTCCTTCTTGCCCTGGTACATCACCTCGGCGCCAACCTGGCCGTTGACATCGACAAGGGGCGCCGTGATATACTGTTGCTCGATCTGAACATCGGGGTCCTTCAAGGTTCGTCCAGCGAGACGCTTCAGGCAAGAGACGGTGTTCTTGAGGTTGGAGGTTTCTTGGGTCTTGGCTGCTTCACCGAGGTATCGAGCCTTGGGCCCGAAACCAACTAGAGATCTGTAGAGGGGGAGAAGTGGTCAGCATGGGGGGATCGATGGTATATGACGAGGGACGACGAGGGGAGATCGGTAGAAAACAAAAAGACTTACGGCGTTGCTCGGTTAGAGACTTCATTGGTGATCTGTGGTGTAAGGAGTAAGTCAGTAAGTAAAGTCTCGTCTATCTTGGATATGTGTATGTGTATGTCTGTTTGATTCTTCGTTTGTCGCGCAAGATATATAGGTAGATGTATGTGTAGATGTATGTGTAGATGTATGTGTAGATGTATCTAAAGAAAGGGGAGTTACATACAACATCGACACCTCGATTTCTGGCAACGGCAATAACCGTGTTAAGGGTTCCGAAATCGATACCTGCGAGTCATATAAGTTAGTATTCAGTCTTCATGTCCTCCGGCTTCAGTTGCTTGGGTGGGCTGTGGGAAAAAAGGGAAGGGGAAAGCAAAGATATATATGACTTACCCACTACGCTACTCATCTTGAAAGTCTGAAGGAGGGTTCGTCAACAAATATGTTGGTGATTCGTTTCGTTGGTGCACTATCACAAAAAAAAAGAATTGTGAAGCGATCTTCCGGGGGGAAGAGAAAGAAGAAAAAGGTGTAGAAGGGGAGGAAAAGAAGATATCAAGAGAATTAGTAGTTGGTGGTGAGAGGTATGTTATATGAGTTAGTCGAAGACACTCGAAAAGGAAAAAAACGAGTAAGGTTCTTTCTTTTTCCTTGGGTTTGGTTTTCTTTGCTGATTCGTTGGCCTGGAGAAGGATTGGCGGGGAGAAGAATGAAGGGGGGTAAAAAGGGAAATGGAAGAGAGAAAAAAGAGGAATAAGAAGTTGTTGTTATTTTGTGGTATTTTGGTGACAAGTCAGATAAGTTTGAAAAGAAAAGAATAAATAATTCTTTTTTTTTCTTTCCTTCTTTTTCTCTTTTTCTTTTATTCTTATCTTAAAAAAAGAATAGGAGAAAGGAAAATGTAAATACTTAAAGCTGCCCAAAACGATACAAGGTGGGAGGTTTTGCAGAGGTTTCTTTTTAAAAAAAAGTCTACCTTAGCCTTAGGACCTGATAACCCCTCCTTCTACCCTTTAAATACTACACCCCCGGGTGTGGCTGACGTTTTTTGCTAGTTAGGAAAGTTCTAGAGAGTTCAAGATCCCACTAGTTCTTTCTTTGTTATTAAAAAAATAATGCTGCACCTGCTATGGGTTGTTCGCTGTTGCCCTTTGTTGCCCTTCGTTACCGCCAGCCTTACATAAAAAACCACCTAAAGTACCTGGCGCTTCTTTTGCTCCGGGTCATTGGGTGGGTTGGGTAGATACGTATATACTACGTCCACCCCCAACCTTATCTAATTACCCCACCACAATCAATTTATCTGTTATCATAAAGTAAAAACTCCATTATCCCCATCCTTGAATCTTTGGGTAGGAGGTGGGAGGGTTAGGTGGATGGTGGGGCTGGTTCTTTTTTCTTTTTTCTTTTTTTCTTTCCTTTTCACACCCCTTCTTTTTCTTCCTTTGCCCTGACCTGACTTTGACCGCCCCGCATACCTTCTTCTCTCTCTATCTTTTGCACAGCGCCCACTATGTATGTAATGTAGAGTCGGGTATAGTCAATCTTAGTCTATTTAATCGTCTAATCCATCACTGGCTGACGTGCATAACTTACTTTTGAATTTTTAGTGTATAACACCCAACCTCCGTTAGGTATGTATTATCCATATGTTACATATTTTCTACCAATACTACTTATTACAACCAAAATAAAAAAAGAACATAAAAGATGTTTCTGGATATTTTTCGAATAGTTGTATTGCATAATAAAGGAACCAAAAAGAAATATTATTTCTGACAAAAAAAAAAAAGAACAAAAGAAAAATGTGCGTGTGTGTGCCGCTTAACCGCCACTTTGACAAACCGCAAAATAGAACAAAAATAAAATAGTAGGTGAAGTGTTCATGAGTAAGAAGGTAGGTGAGAAAGTGGGTTGGGTTGGCCTGGGTGGGTAATGCGTGACGACATAAAGGGGAAAAGAAAAAACTCTTATTCAAATCGAATTGCCTTACGGCCTAACCAATGCGCCAGGCCCTGCTTGGCTGCACCTCATTCTGCTGGTTGTAAGTCATCCCAAGAGCATGGATCAGGTTTCCAACACTAATCATTTGCTTCCAATCCCCAGCAGTCCCAAATACTATCACCAAATCTTCACATTTTGCCAAGCTAGGTTATGTAAAAAATAGGTAGTCGATATAGAATTTCTGCCTATGCTATTCGTCCATCGATATTGTGTGCGAACTCCTAATCCACCACCTGTTTCTTGTCCGCCCACGAAGGCTCCACGCCGCGGCACACGCTCTCATAATCCCGGAACTTCTGCTCGTCCAATGCCAGCTCCGGTGTTGTCCAGAACATAGTCCAGTTCATGTCTGCAAACTTCAACGAGCCACGAGACCGCTCGAAATACCACTTATTGACCGGGTTGTCCTTCCTGCTTCTCCAGCACACCCCATACGGGAAGCAGTCGCGCACCATCGCATTGAAGATAATATCTGCCACACCCCCCGCCCCCTGACTCTTGCGCAGCACCGCGAACTTGTCCAAGTAAGGTACGAGTCTGGTAGCATCCTTCTCCCCTCCTGCATCATTCATGCCCGCAGGCCTCTCCCACGTGAGCAGCGCACCCCCTTCGTATTGGCCGGCGATGATGATACCCGCGAGATTACCATTGATACGTCTGAGATAATGGTCAACGTCGAGCTTCCGCCCAAACGAGTCCTCGATGAGATGAACGAGGCGAGGAAGGTCAATGCACGGGTCCGTTAAATTTAAACTCTTTTGTCCTGGCCGGGGCGGCTGCCAAGGCGTGACCCGGGGGTCCGGGTAAATGGTCAACGGCATACCACGCTTCGCTAACGTCGTCAACGATCCAATCTGCGACGTTCCTGTCGCCGATGTGACCGGTCTGAAGCGCTCGGATGGCAATGACGACGAGTGCACCGGCTTGTCGGTGAGGAGACTATGTATCAACGGGTTCTGCCCTCGCCTGGTGCCGACAAGAGCCCAGTCCATATTCCGATCCTCCGGTCTCCGCTCTGTTGCTACTTCTTCCGGAGTCGTGATGACGGCTGAAGAAGTCGGTGGAAGCAACGATAAGACATCCTTAGCCAATTGGGCATTTTCTAGATGTATCGTGTTCTCCTTGTTCTGTGCCTTGCTAGCCGGTTCGGTAGCCGTCAGCTGCTCTTTAACTTCCCGAAATTCTTGTTCGAGGTTCAGGAATAGGTGCCGGCCCGTGGCCCGATTCTTAGCTGGGGTTCCGCCGAGAGGGTCCAGGATGATGAGCCTATATACTTCGGCGGCCTTCAGTAACGGTGCCATGCGTGAATCTTCGGCTGACTGTTCCAGAAATTGAAGGCCTGAGAGTTGCCTAGTGAGGGCCAGCACAGCATCATTCGCACTGACGGGCTTAATAGTGCAAGTGTCTGCGGTGAAGCCGAACGAAGGGATGATGGGAATAAGCTCTTCTTTCAACGCGCTCATAAGATCGGTCGAGTTGTTAATAAACAAACTTCGAGAGGTAAACGGCGAGTTAACCTTGTCGGGAGCATCCCCTATGGCAATAGGGGAATCGATGACCCGCGCACCCCGGGCATCGTACTTGTCAATGGCCATGGCAATTCGATTGGCCTGCATGCCTGCGGTTTGGCGCTTCGCCGCTTCATCCTTTCCGCCAACGTCACAATCCACCACCACAATGCTAATCAGACCGAGCTTCCTTAGCTGGCCGAGGGTCTTACCCACGCCATTTAGGGTGGCATCGTCGATTTGTTGAGGAGCGCGGAACTTAATGAGAGCCACAAATAACGACTCCTGAATAGTAACGTCTTGTTCTAGATTTGGGCGATCAAGGCCAGCTATCTTTTCCCCTTGGTCAACAACCAAGTCTTTGACTCCCTCAGCTGTGTTCTCAGGTATCACGACGTTGTTGGTTTCACGGGTCTGGGTAGTTGCACGTTGCTTGAAGCCAGTAGCCCCTTTTCTCTCGAGGACAGGGATGAATTTGTTCATATAACCCTTGGTATCTCGCTTCGTGGCCGACGTCTCGAGAACGGAGACAAGGAAATCCTGGAGCGGAGTCAGCGGGAGTGAGACGACGAAGGAAGGGAGTTTCGGGGACGTAATGCAAATATCATACCCTGTCAAGACGTTTCTTCTCTCTCTGTGATTCGGATATAGAGGTATAGGGGGATTTGAAAGCTACCGGTTGCCTACCAGCTTTGGCAGTAGATATGAACCGAACGCATAATGGTGTCGAGCCATGATTCAACTCGCGCGAGGATTTCCGGTTGAGGTCTCTGGCCAATGGCGTCTGCAAGACAAAGACATGTTAGTTCCCCGGTATTAGGTTACTAGGAAGAGGATAAAGAGATAGGGATAGAGATAAGAAATAGTAAGACAGAGGGAGAAGAATGTGGATTGTTATCAACTAACATGTAGGCCAGTAGCAGTCGTCTTCTTCCAAGTCGCGTAGTATCGCATTCTCATCTCATATCTCAAGGGAGCATCTTGGGGTTCGTCAAGAAGTTTTGACGGTAGAGGCAGAAGTTCAGGACATTATGGGGGTTTTGTAGATATGGGGGGAAGAGAGAGAAAGAGAGGATAGAAGAAAAGAAAAAGAAAGAGAGAGGAAAGGAAGAGAGGAGGGAAACAGGGTTAAGTTTAAATAAAATCTGACCAAACTCAAGTTGTCTATTTGAGCTGGTTTAAGTTGGTGTCAATTGATGTCAAGGTTTAAAGTTTAGGACTAGATTGGAGACTTGGAGCAAAGTCGATGTGAGTCAAAACTGCCCTTTTTCTTTGGTTCAAGAACATCGATAAGCAGCCTGTAGACCTCCATACTGATACCCGCATAAAATCTTATCAGTGGGCCGTTATCGGCTAATACATACCTACTAGTGACCTTGCCCAAACCCCACTACATACATTACAGTTGTACTAGGTAGTAGCATCAGAGTGAGGGACTTTTTGATAGGTCCAGTTGGTTTCTTAGCTTCTACCCATACCCTTTCTCCTCACATGCAAACTCCAAAAAAGATTTATGTACTATAAATATATATTATCTACCTAGGTACATATAAAAAATTTGGAGTAGTTAACAGGTCATCAGGCCAGTGTGACGTGCATGTATGCAAATTGATCAGTATACAAAAAATAGTTAACTAGACAGAATGTAGGTAATGGCATAACCTAATAGGGTATATAATAGGTACCAGAGATGCATCCAAAAAATAATAGACTAAAGAGCCTTCAAGCTAATAATTTTAACTATATGTACAAGATCCCGAGAATTTTGAACGCTATACCTAATATTGTTACACCCATGTGCTTGACGTACGATCTAATCTTATCAATCTATAGGACCATATCCACACTTGACGGGGACTTCGGAGGACTACAACTCGTATACTCGAACTAGGATCGGTGTACCTGGTAAATATTACCTAAAGTATAGAACATAGAATTACAAACGAGGTAATTATATGACTTGCCTATAGTCTGGAATCCGGCTTTGTTTAGTGTCATGTAGTAAGCAGGTAAATTGTCCCAGTACTTCTACTTATACATACCCTCTACTTACATACATATCATGATACTTTAAGTAGGTAGGTGAGTAGTAACGAACATGAGATCCTCAGATCAAACCAGGAAGTTCGGAACACTAGCGGTAGGGCGAACCAATCGGTAAAAGTCAATCATGATCCAGCTTGGCACTTATACCACTCATCATACTCACCTAACTAGGGATGTAGGGTATTAAGGGGTAAGGGGAAAGGGGGGTAGAAGAGTCTAGACTCTACGTGTAATATTCTCAGGTATCATATCGTATAACATCCCTAATTGATACTGGAACCTGAAGATATCTACCACGATAGCTTATAAGTCACAACGGTTCTATATCATACGTAGCTAATCAACCAATATGAGAAGACGGTTGGAAACTATACGAGGGACCATGTTAGACTAGGTACGGTAAGTAGATATGCAACCCCTAACTATCAGAGAAATATCATAGAAGCCCCTCACACGCCTTCGCCGCATCCAAGATCGTCTTCTTAAACGGGATCCAATCCTGCCCCGTAAGCTCCACCACCGTCTGCGTATCATACCTCGGCCCCTCCTCCGGGAAAGCAAAATCATCACCAACCTCCTCCTCTCCCTCCGCCCCCTGAATCACCCCCTTCCTCTCCGGATACGCCTCCCTCAGCACCTTCGCTACCCCTCTTGGGCTCACCCACGCGCTCGCGGCCAAAAACCGCTTCCCATCCGTCTCGCGCGGGTGCTCCACCAAAAACGCCGTCAACCGCGCCACATCCCGCACATCGACGTGCGCCCCGTGGCCCAGCAGCCCCTCCGCCGGCGGCAGCTCCCTCCCCGCCAGGATATCGCACACGAACCCGCCCGACCCCCTCGCCGCCTCGCGCGCGTCCGCCGGCGCCACCGCCGCCGGCCCCGCCACGAACACCGGGTTCACGCACGCCAGCGCGAACTTCCGCGGGGCGAGCTTCCACAGCGCGCGCTCCGCGGCCGTCTTGCCCGCCGCGTACGCCAGCGGCCCAGGCACGGCCTGCCCGCGCGCCCGCAGCGCCTCCGCCATCACGTCCAGGTCGCTCCACTGGTCCGCCTTGATGGTCGCGCCGCCTGACCCCCCCGCGCCCAGCCCCGGGACCCCGACCGCCGCCACCGAGCTCATGAGCACGAAGCTCTGCAGCGCCGGCAGCTGCGCCGCCGCCGCGGATGCGATGTTGAGCGTCCCCTGGATGGGCACCTCGAGCATGGCCCGCGCGTCGGGGTTGTCGAAGGTCACGGGCTGCGCCCCGTGCACGATCGCCGTGAGGGGCGCGCCGGCGTGGAAGGCCGCGTCGAAGGCTCCTGGAGCTGTGATGTCGGGGACTTCGACGAGCGAGAAGAGCCCTGATGAGGCGTATGGGTGGAAGGGGCTGGAGGGGCCGAGGAGCGGCTCCCGGGTGCGGGCGAGGGAGCGCACGGTGCCGCGGACGGTGTAGCCTGATTGAAGGAGGGTCAGGATTATGTGCCCTGCGATGTAGCCGTTGGCGCCTGTGACGAGGACAGTGCCCTTCGATGCTTCTTTCTGGGTAGGTTCGGACATATTTCTACATAAGGTGCTGTACGCTGCAAGGAAGAGTATTTTCTCCTCCTTTTTTTATTCCCGTCTGTATTTCCGTTGCCTTTTGCTTAGGGTAGCTGAGTGGTAGGTTGACGAAGATAGAGGAAAGACTCTTTGTCCAACAGCGGCGAGATCGAGACCCTTTTATAGCAAACCTCCGAGGCCTCCTCAAAGGCATTTATGCCGACGGTGTTTCGTCTTACGAAGGTTTCACTTGTAGTTTGTATTTCCGGTTTGCCCCCTTTCCCCTCCCCCTTTAACTCTGTTCTAGAGGTTTCGAAGAAGCGATACCATGTATACGATGAATACGACGAGCATGACGGAGGTCTTAGCTGGTCCAATAACGGCAGTATGCGTTCAGCCTAACTTAGGTGATATCGGTAATGTCACCCTAAAGAAATGGTCCCCGATCCTGATTATAAATCCTACGATAATGAAATGAGCGTTAGTAGAAAGGAAAATGGATCCCGACCTTGACTATCCGCGTCGAATGTATACCTACCTAGGTATGCTGCTGTCTCGGATGTGCTAACTATAATCTAGAGCGAAAGTAATTAGTTACCTACCTACATAAGAATAATGGTAATCTAGTGAATATCATGTTCTTGGCATGGTTAGAATATCTCGCCAACTACTTAGGTAGATACGTACATACGGTATTATAAAGATAGTACAAAGAATATGTTTAAGAAGTATCTCTTAAGGAATATAACCTAGATATCTGGGCTATAGTGACAGGTAGTCTTATATCATTATAAAGTAGTATCTCCCTGAACATGAACCCAGAAGTAGCCCAAGCTAATTAAGATGTCATAGACCAGAAATTGACACCTCTTAACAAGCTAAATACATATTCAAATTAATTTATTTATACTACCATAATTAAGATATAGGCCTCGTGTCCGTGTAATTCCACATCTATACTTAAGTACACAACCTATCGTCATTACCGGGACATCTAACTCTCCGTGCCTGTACGGACCCACTACTTTGATACCGAGGACCAACCTTTTATGATTACACTATCATAAATCCCGAAGACTTAGCTACTAGCTTATACCCACGGTACTCTATATCCAAAGTCTGAAAGCTAGGGGCAGGTTGTGGTATACATCCTGTCTAAGTTTAATTCACACTTACTCGTCTGTGTGTATCATTCCGGTCGTTCTATAATCTTTAGTCTACTGCCCATATGCAGGGACCCCTTGCAACCACTTGTTTAAGTCTTCGTAAATGAGCCTATAGTATCTCAAGCTTGGAAAAGAAGCCTGGGTCTGTGAGTTGCGACGAACTAGTAGGAATAAGAGAAAAGCTCTGTCGGTGTACCACACTAGCATACAATATCATGTTCAGTGATAATCATTTTCTATACCGGGCATCATGATCAACCTACGCATTGAATATAGCTACATTACTAGCTTCACTTGACATTATACATGATGACCTTAATAATCCAAAGCTTCACCTATTCATTTCCCAATATATTAGAAAACGTGCCCGTGTCTGCCACTTTTCCCTCTCCTAGGACCCCCATTCTGGTGACTGAAACCGTGTAACTACCAAGGGTTTATCAAATCCCCATTGCCGCAAGCTTCTCCTGTCCCTCATTCGTGAATAAGAGCTTCCCGTTCATCCAACCAACGACGTAAATAAGGAGATAGCGCCAGTGCCACCACCAGAAGTGGTCGACGGCCCCGAACCAACCAAACACGAGATCCAGATTGTAGCACAGGATATTGCACGCACCCAGCACCAAGACACTCAGTATCGCACAGAAATGGACGGCCCGGGCCCCGTAGATAGTGTCCACGATAAACACGTTGATGAGGCCGCCCATCGCGCCGCCCATGCCCAGCGGGCAGAAGAAGAGCGTCCATGCCAGCCGTGGGAACAGGTCACGGAGCCCGGAGAAGGCCAAAATGCTGAAGATCATAACGGAAACCTCGAATATGAAAGAGCCGAGCCAGAAGAGGAAGAACGGCCGGAGGTACAGAGTACGCCGTTTCTCGGCATGGGCTTTGTCGTCTTCGCTGGCGATGATGACTTGATAAGTATTATGAGCGGCGGGGGCGTTAGACGACATAATTACGACGGTTAGGTATGTTTGCTACGAAAGTGAGACACTTTATAACTTATGCAAGGGGGGTTGAGGTTCCTTGGGGGAAGTAAGTAGGCTCTGCTCCCCTCTCAGACACTTATTTATCTGTATCACTTGGACCAAACCTTTAATACTCTCATGAAGACAGTACCTACCTATAATCCGGACGATTCGGACCTCGGTCATGCAACTTTATATCAACGGCTAGTCCCTTTAGGATTGCCTGGTACAAGGCTCTCAATGTAACATAGGCTGCATTTCACTGTCGGTATAGAACATCCGCCGGGTGTTTAGAAGAGGGGTTATTGTTGGTATACGAGTAAGTTCATATATACATAGGGGCAGTATACGCTCAGAGGACTCATACAGGGATTTCTGTTACATAGCTGAGAAGATACATTGTTCCTATTACAAGTTGCGATACGCCTTATTAATCTTCTCTAGGGACGTAAAGGAGGGCATAACTTAGAATTGGTTAAATAAAAACTACCTAGGTACTGGTATATTTAGAGCATGGCAGATTCGTATATAAGACAGCCAACAATCAAGTATTGAATCCTACATCTACTACTACAATACTAAGTAGTATATCGGCTGCAATCGAAATTAATAGACGGCTTATCTTCTCGTACGGTAACCGTACGACGGTTAATTTACTAATGTTCCTATTTACACGGGACTCTGGAACTATAGTTTCCCTATTTGAGACATCCTTTAATCGCCTAGACTTGCTGCGAATCCTCCATATCGCCAATAGTTGACCAAGTCAATAGTGCAACATAGCACTCATTCTACATAACCACATAGAACCCTCAAAGATTTAACAACTCGGATGACTTCTTACTGGTTCAGTAAAACATCACCAAAAAAAACCCCCCATATCGTAGACTTTTAGTAGCTTAAATAAACTTCGTTGAATATATTACGGGAGGGCTGTGGAAGTATATTTTGGATAGAATATAGAGATGCATACTCCGCGATTTAATAGTTGGTTTTGGACCTTGGCCCATGAGTCTGAATATTCCTTGACAATGCCAATAGCAATCACACCCCACCGCCTCCCTTATATTAGTAGTGTCAAGAAGGATTACCATTAACAAGATAAATTGCTACCATGGATATAAATGAGCACATACGTGGCGCTTCGTCGACCTTTCCAAAGCCATATAACCCCAGATGATGCTGAATCAAAGTCGAGATTTACCTCATAGAAGTTTAGGGTATGTCTAGTCGTAGGTACTAGTTATGTCCGATGGCTTAGAAATCACCATCACGCCATCGTCAGAAGGACATCTACAATACGTTGACCCTAATAACCAACTACGCCTTAGTGAGAACAACAGGTCCCTTTAGACTTTGCTTATTTTACTAGTTAGCTCTTCAACCACCAGTGTCATCACATACTAGCAACATCTTTTTAGCACCAGATTGGATACGAAAGAAAGCAGTGGTCAGAGCATAAAGGATAGTTCCAACTGTATTGTATATCTCAGCCCTAGGTCTCGAGCTAAGGATTGGAGCAAATACCAGGACTAGTCATAGGAATCAAGTCAAGCTTTCAAGGTTATTCTACCAGTGTTGAGATTTCCTACCTAGAGTCACTACAAGTGTATTTGATGCACCTTACTATCCTTGAGTGAATATAGAAACAGTCAATGCCGCCAAAGTGATGAACCGCCGGGGGAAGACGAGTCTGACTCTTTCACAGCTAAATAGGGAGGTAGGTACTGATACAGAGTACTGGTCCCGCTTTCGTAACAGCCGAGGACCTCGGCTCTTTTTGGCTTCGAATCCATCAAGAGGCTCCAGCGTATAAGATCATCACCATTGTAGAAAGTCAAGCTACAATCCCGGTAGGGGTCCACTTCAACCATGGCTACGATATGACTACCTAATGTATCAACACACAGGCCATGGTACCGACGAAAGAATATCTTCTAGACAGATGCCTTATTCTAACATCCTAACGAAGGACGTGTTGATTATCTCAATAGACTTGCTTTCAAGTTTTGAGAAATTTCGAGTGTATATTCATAGATAAGCTACAAAACGTTGACTCGGATCGCAAGAGAATTGCTTATATTGCTGTCATTGCACTCACCCTAGTCATTCTATACAAATCATGGTCTCGTTGGCGGAGCAGGTCGCAGTTCAACTTCAGGGCAGTGAATATGTATCCAAAACGAATCCCATCAGGATGGGCAACTCCATGTCCATCGCGTACGGAGGCTGTACCATCGCAGTTGCCGTGAGTGCGGCCAACGCGACGGTCTCGCCGAAATTCTCACCGTATTCCATTCTCGGCCACTTCCACGGGCCGGCGTCAACAGATCAGAAGCTTCACTGTAGTGTGGAAGAGACCAGGAATACGCGATCGTTCGCGACGCGGCGCGTCACGGTCAAGCAGCCGCAACCAGATGGTCGTCTCCGGACATGTGTCGAGCTAATCACCGACTACCACTTGAGCGAGCCCGCTCTGCTCGACTACTCGGCACCGCCGGTGGCAACGTGGCCTAGGCCCGACGATTGCCCGGATGTGGCAACGCACGTAGAAGGGCTCAGGAAGAGGGGCGTGATCTCGGAGGCGGAATACAAGGGATTTTCTTGGATGATAGGGCCTAACGCGGAATTATTCGAGACGAGATACTGTCTAAATGGCGTATCGGGCCAGAACCTTTCTGGAAGCGCCAAGGATGCCGTCACCTCGCAAGACGTGCTCCCCTTGACTTCGAAGACGTCCGCAGAATGGCAGCGGGCCATAACAAAACTGGAGACACCTCAGGAGCACTACACGGTCCTAGCGTTCCTCATGGACGGCGGACTCTCACTTCTCCCGCTGACACATAACCATCTCTGGTTTGATGATGTGGCGGCGTGCTCATCCCTGGATTTTGCCCTCAGGATATTCACCCCGGATGTCGACATGAATTCCTGGCATATTAAGGAGAGGGTCACGTCGCGCGGTGGAACTGGCCGTACTTATTCGGAAGGAAGACTATGGGACGAGAAGGGGAATTTGGTAGCATCCATGACGCAGCAAAGCATCATGCGTCCTAAGAAAGGGGATCCCTCGCAGTCGGCAGCAGGAGTGAAGCTGTAGTTTTTTTTTACCCATAAAGTTGGCTAGTACGCCATTTTAGGGGGTATTACGAGGTAGTGAATATATCGTCAGCAAAGTTATGTTCTATATTCACCACAAATATATAAGAACTTGGTCCAGGTCTGGTTGACTATGAACTACTTAGATTTATTGTGCATGTTAGGTAGGAAGAGGGATTATGATCCCAATGGTACGTAGATAAAAAAAGCGAGGGCCAGGACACCCGGTATAAATCATCATCAAACTACCAAACAAGCAGACTTAACTTAACTACCAGCAATCATCCCAGTGCATGCCATTTTGTTTGCCGTAGCATCCCAGAGTAGCGTAAGCTTGGATGAACTTGTCAAAAATATTTTCCGATATTTTCGGCCTGTGTGTATGCGATGCGTTTACCCGCTTCGCCCGAGCCGCTATCATCAACCATCAACCTTGAACTGATGCAAACAAACAAATCTACCGCCATTTACTCTGCTTGGGAAAGTTGGCTACCTTAGTTCTGGCACCTGCCAATTTTTCCTGAATCCAGACTCCGCCAACTTCAACATTTCGAATTGCATCTCTGGCCACCAAGAAGAGTACCTAGGTTAAACAACACCTTCTCGCGTCTATCCACAATGAAGCTCCTCCTTGCTCTCGTGCTCGAAGGTATACTTTTCGCTTCGTCGACTTTGGCGATCCATGTTGGCGTGCGCAATGGCTTGCCCGACCTCAGGGAGAGCTACGACTACATCGTTGTCGGCGCTGGCATCAGCGGGCTCGTCGTCGCCAACCGACTGTCAGAAAATAAGTCAGGTAAAACATAATATTAAATAAAATCCCTACGTGTCTAAATGTACACATATATACACGCGACCGAACGACTGAACATTTTCCTTAGTTTCTGTTTTAGTGATCGAGCCTGGAGAACTGTATGTCTCACTGTCTCCTTACAGCTTCTGGTACGCCTCTCCTAAACTAATCGCATTATCAGGGATGACCGCGGCGAAGATGTTACGGTACCTGGAAATATTGGACTAGAGAACCCTGGCCGATACGAGTGGAATTTGACTATGGCCCAACAAGAATTCCTCGACAACAAAACCCGCTCGTTCAGTCAGGGGAGAGTCGTCGGAGGTGGCTCCATCATGAACGGGCTCTGCTGGACGAGAGGCTCAAGGGCAGACTACGATGCTTGGGTGAATCTTGGAAACCCCGGTTGGGGATGGACAGACCTCCTACCCTATTTTCTGAAGGTATATCACCAGATCCCTTGGTTAATGGAATACTAAAGGCTCATCGAAACTTTAGTCGGAGTCGTACACAGCACCCCGAAATGGATCGCAAGCCATTCTCATGCAGATTGACCCTGCCATGGAAAAACACGGAAATCAAGGCCCAGTTAATGTCGGATATCCGCAGTATATATACAACCAGTCATGTATGTTTCACTCAGCGCCATCTTGGGTAGAATATGTACTGACCTTCGCCAAGTCAATTTTCTGGATGGCATGCAGGAGCTGGGAATACCTATCAATCCCGACTTCAACAGCGGCTTTGCTACAGGTGTGAACATCATCCCCAGCAGTATAGCCCCGGGAAATCAATCACGATCGGATGCTCGCTCTGCGTATCTAGATCCGGCCTTGCCACGCACAAACCTCGAACTCCTGACAGGTTATACTGCCACGCGAATCCTACACAACGGTAGAAACGCAACTCATAAGAACTCGGACGTCCGTATAACTGGAGTTGAGGTAAGCAAGAATGACCTACCTTTTTAAAAAAAAAAAAAAAAAAAAAAAAAAAAAAAAAAAAAAATATTTTTAAAAAAAAAAAAAAAATATATATAAAAAAAATAAAAAATAAAAAAATAAAATAATAAAAAAAAAAAAAATAAATAAATAAATAATT
>MU394058.1:504333-584887 GCA_022578605.1 Camillea tinctor
ACCCACACCCCCCCCCCCCCCCCCCCCCCCCCCCCCCCCCCCCCCCCCCCCCCCACCACCCCGCCCCCCCCCCCCCCCCCCCCCCCACCAACAAAAAAAAAAAAAAAAAAAAAAAAAAAAAAAAAAAAAAAGCTATAGATTTTAGCTAATGCTTTCCTCCTCCCCCCTTTTCACAGTTCGCCGCCAACTCGATCGCGCCAAGATACAACATCTCCTGCACTAAGGAGGTCATTCTCGCAGCAGGCGCCATCTTTTCACCCGTGCTACTCCAGCTCTCTGGTTTTGGCCCTGCCGAGCTTCTCAACAGCCTGGGTGTAGATGTCGCCGTTGATCTGCCCGGCGTAGGGAGTAACTTACAGGACCACCCCATGGTACAGCCCGTGTACGAGTGTAAGCAAGCCGAGTTCCAAATCTATCTACAACAAGGCGAAAACCAGTCCCGTCCCGTTACTGACATGAATCCCGCAAAGTTGCCGCGCCCGATGTCTTCACCGCACACAACATCACAGGAAGCACCCGCGACGCCGTGCGAGCAGAGTACCTTGCTAACCGAACCGGTTCGTCCCCTTTCCCCCCTTCCCCCCTTCCCTCCTACCTCTCACAAACCCCAAAACTAATCCACCTCAGGCCCCTGGACCGCCCCCATGGTCAACACCGTCGCCTTCCCCTCCTTCCCGCAACTCCTCCCGGACCGCACCCCCTCGCTCTTCCTCTCCACCCTCCCGCCGGCCTACGACGACTCGGACGCCACCCTAGCCGCCGGCTACGCCGCGCAGCGCGCCGAGCTCGCGGCTCTGCTCGCGCGCCCCGACGCCCCCGCCGTCGAGATCATGTCCACGTCGTGGGGGCAGCTGGCCGTCAGCGCGATGCGGCCGTTCTCGCGGGGCGTCGTGCGCGCCTGCGCATCTGCGCCGCCGAGCGTCTTCGACGGCCCCCTCGTCGACCCCCGCTACTGCAGCCACCCGCTCGACTGCGCCGCCCTGCGCCTGGGCCTCGAGCTCAACGCGCGCCTCGTGCGCACGCGCGCCATGGCGGAGCTGCGGCCCGCGCTCGCGCCGTTGTCGGATAATGGAGAGGAAGGAGAGGAAGACGCCCTGCGCGCCATGGTGCGCACCGAGTTCCACGTCAGCGGCAGCGCGGCCATGATGCCCCGCTCGCTGGGCGGCGTCGTGGATCCGCGGCTGAGGGTGTATGGCGCGGAGGGGCTGCGGGTCGTGGATGCGAGCGTGATGCCGCTGGTGCCGGGGGCGCATATACAGGCTGCGGTGTATGCTGTCGCCGAGAAGGTATGTTTTATTTTCTTTTAATGCTTGTTCTTTCATATCTTTTTTCTATGAGCAATCCGTGCTGATATTGGCGTGATTCTATATAGGCTGCGGATATCATCAAACAGGATGATGCTGCTGTCTTACCGCCCCGGCCGGTCTCCTGGCCGGAGGGCCGCCAGCCTCGGGCTCCCGGCGCGTGGCACCTCTGGTAGAGAACAGTATCCTGCTCCTTTTCGGACCTATATTACCTTAAACTGTACAGCGGCGAAGGGCTAGGGTTATAAAAATATGGGTTGGTCTATAGGGACATAGGTTTTCTTTTTTTTTTCCGTCTAGAGAAAGGGGGTTTGGTTGCTTCTTAGAACATAGTGTCTAATCCATATAGTGGGTAGTTCATGTAAAAAGAAGAAAAACGCGAGCTTGCACGACGGCAGTGAGTGCAAATTGGTACATCAGGGGGTGTGTAATAAGACCTGGTCAGGTTTGGGACTGTCTGGATTCTTAAGTAGTGGTTAGGTCTGATTGAACAACCTTTTAATATTGGGTTGGGTCGAGTTGACTGCTACTGGTCGGTCCTCCATGTCTGGACATGAATGTAATATTTAATATTCACCTACCACCTTAGTCTTTCTCAGAAATCCTGATTGTGAACTGTCGGTTGGTCCTGATATACATGGAACTTACGTAGCCTATTTCATATGCCAGGTTGACGTTATTTAGGAAGAATACCTAGGTATACGTACCATTTTTTTTCAGTTTTTATTATATATGGATTTACTCCAAAACACCGATGTATTTTGCCTTAGAAGTTCTTATAGGCTGGCATAGCGTCAAATACCCTACGCTTTTGGGCAGGCATCCCAAAAACATATGATGAAAATTACAACTGCAAGCGAGTAGTTATACCAAGTATTATTTCTACCCATACCCCTGATAAACATAACATTATGAATGTAGCCGATGGAGCCTGACCCCGTATCAGGCTTTCAGGTTGTGTAAGTTACCTGACATGAAGAAGCGCACAACCCGTAGGAAGGTGGTAACGTTTGGGATAGGCACACATGCTGGCTCTCCGGTCTCCACGCGTGTAGCCTGATCATCGTCGATGGGATGGATAATCCGTGCTTGGGCCATCACTACCTTATTTTTAAACACAACGCGCTGGACCCAAGGGGAGTGGGCAGAAAACAATGTGAGATGTCATTAGTTGAACAAGCTCAGCGAATCCCACTTCCGATCTCCAGGAACCACATCTTATGTGTGGAAGGGGCTCTGGGGAATCCTGGGCGAACGATGGAGCTGCACGCCAATCCTCCTCGTTCGGATCGAAACTGGCCAATCGATCAAGACTACGTAGATGGCCCCGGCCACGCTTGCTATGAGAACCATAAATCTATTCGTGCTGCTCTGCTCGAAAGGATTGTCCTATACATGAATAGAACTCTTAGTTTGGTAGTGTAATGCAGTGTAGGTTAGTGTAGTATATGAATATCGTGAAGACGTAGATACTTAGGCTAAGGCTATTGGTCACTTATACAGCATCAAGGTATAGGATAGATTCGAGAAAAAGTGGAACTACCTAAGACGGATTGGCTTCACTTAGGGAACTCCTTCTGTCCGATACGAATACTCCATACAAAGCACGATGTTGCTATGGTATGGAGTGGTGTGGTGTACCTATTCTGTATACTACAACGAGAAATGGGGCTCGCATGTCTCTTGGTTCGATATGGTTGATCAGGTCAAGGCCTAAGGTGGATTGTTCTTTGGCATTAGGGCTGCAGCAAGGCAAGACCCTCAGCAACAACAATGTTCTAGATTATCAAATAGTGGATAAAGTTGACATGGAGAGAAGTGCCATAATACCTATACCTAGCCTTTTGACTGACTGCCGCAGAGCCGCGATGGACGTGATGTGGCTGGTGGGAAGGGAAAGTAGAGCGGATTGCCTAAATAGGTAAGATGGTAAAAATAAACATCACAAATAACTTCGACATCAAAAATAAAAATAAAATCGAAACTTTGAAATGCAAAACCGGAAAACCCCATCAGATCAAATTCCCCCATTCATTGATTTGGTGTTGGGCCAATGAAAAGATATGAATGGGGTGCAGTCTCCACATCTAAGATTGGCTCACTGAAATTAAAATTTTTTGATTGGTTAGAGCGATCCACAGAAACAAGGGAAACAATGGTCGAGAGAAAAGGCTACATCGCATTTTCCAAATCAGGTATGGTTGGATTACGAGAAATCACAATCAGCCGGACCCACTCTCTCTTCCCCAGGTGGTATAAATACCTGGCCCTCCCCCCAAACTCTTAGGATTTCTCTTCTCTTTTTCTTCTTCATACTTACCTTGATTAATCACGGGAAGCTCAAGAATTTCCTGTGGTAGGGCAGGAGGCCTGCATTGCACAGCGCGGAGTTGACTGCCCTGTATTATCCTTCGGGATCGTACTGATCGCAATTTTTGCTCTCACAACCTTTGTTTTTCATTATGTTCATCACTTGTATGTGGTGTCATGAAGAAGACTTCTATCGCATTTCTCAGTGGATCGTAGGGATAAATAAATGGCTGGCGTTTATCTTGGAGGCTGCGTTAAGTGTATGCCGTGCCTAGCGTTGGCGCATATAATATCGCATTGTGACTACTTGATAGCAATGATGTCTGTCAATGGGTGTCGGAAGTGCCTCTAGGAAAATAGATGATTGGCATACAAGGCTATATGGGAATATCTATCGTATTCGCTACCTACTATTTCCCCTCAATCAACGTCTAATTGAAGGTGCATGCATGCTTTTTTTTTTTTGCGCCCTGAACGAATTCTTACATATATACCTAGGTATATATATGTATATATATGCGTACATAACCTAACTTTCTCGCCTTTTGATCGCCCTGTTACGCAACATGATGCGTGATTTCGCCCTTTGCTGACCTCGTTGCTCGTTTCTCGTTTCCTTCGCGCCCTTTTCACTTTCACCCGCAGTGACTCAGCATACCAATGCTACCATACAGCATGCCATTCTGCATTAACCCTTGGAACCCTTGGATGCACAATGACACGGGGAGAGGGTGTAAGATCCGGGTGCCATGTCTCTCTCTCGATGCGGCAGCACTTATCCCAATCCGCACCGGCTGGATTTGATTTAGGTTAATACCTTGAGAGAATTCGCCTGCATGCCTCGCTGCTCGCCTATCTAGTGCCTACATAATAAGTTCTTAGGGCCGAGGTAATATGTCCCATCTGTGACCAAGAATGCACAGCACAAGTGGTGAGCAAGCCTGCTGGTAAGCCTGCCAACCTGCTTTGTCGCCCTCCTTGCCTCCCCTCTTCCCATGTCCGACCCAGGCAAGATAAGTCGGTTTCCTCGGTGGTGATTGGATCGATGAAGTTCATGACGATATGACATAGATTAGAGAGGGCGGATGGGAGCACATACATAGCATAGCCACACACGCTACATGCATCCTGAGAGATAGACTATAGCCCAACATCCAGTAATAAACCACCGGGTCTGGGGGGAAGGGATTGAAACGTTCCAACTCCCTACATCATCGTGTATGTGCGTGCGTACGTATGTACGTCTCTGCAAGTTGGAGGGCAGCTAGGCAGGCTGGTAGAGCATGCCGATACGGAGTATAGATTTCGAGATAAACCTAGAAAGCGGTGAGGAGAGCCTATGAACATTGAATAAATGTTGCAAGGTTTCTTCCTTTTGGGGGGGCAACTCGAGTTTTTTTTTTTTCCTTTTTTTTCTGCTCATCACGCGATCGCTATGAAGTACGCCACAGGGGGAGGAATGCTAGGAATCTGTGCTGTGCTGTGCTGTGCTGTGCTGCGCTGTGCTGTGATGATTGACGTCGAATAAACCTACCTAGATCCCAACCCGGCTCCTCCAACCAGAGAAGAAGAGGAAAACAGAGTTTGACGGAGTTTGTGCTGCCCAGAATTCTATTCAGGGTCTTTCCCAGTCAACCACAGATGTGATGGACGAGACAGCGCTGAGCGCTGGGTTACTTTGGGTTAGAAGGCTTCGGCTCGGTCGCTCATCGTAATAAGAAAAACCATCAACAAACAACACGGAGATTTCTTCTTTTTTTTGACTTTTGACTTTTGCTTTTTTACTTTTCTCTCTCTCTCTCTCTCATACTTTCCTTTTTAATTCGTTATGGTTTGCTGCCAGCGACAAAACCTAGATCTCCCCTCTCAACCTTGGTCGAATGCTAAGAATAGGAGTTGGTGGTGATGTTCCCTCCTTTTGACAATCCAACATCGGTGGAACGATAAAACCTATATTAATGAACCGGAGGATCTAGAAGTAAAAAACAAAAGGTTAAAAAGGATGACATGGTGGTATCACCACATGTGACCTATTGATTCTTGCGCCGTCTGGCCGTCCACCGTTTATTGGCCAACAAACCCCATGGACATGGTAGGATGGGTTATCGGCCGTGTCACTAAATAAATAAATTCTCCAGGTAATATTCGTACGTATATAACAGTCCCCGAGGTAATCATGCCCCCTCTCTCTACTATATGTAAGATAAGGACAAGGGCAAGAACAAGAACTAGAACCAGAACCAATCAAGATAAATTTGACTCCCATCGGTGATAATAGTAGTATATCATCAGACTTGAACCGACTTGAACCGACTTGAACCGACTTGAACCGACTTGAACTGAGTCGTGGACTCGTTGTCAGCGGCCAGTTCCAACTTCCTACTACTAATAACTGCCAGGATGCTTGATTTGCTTGTAGACAGAGAGAAGGCACCTTGCAACAGGCATCTTGCAACAGGTTTAAGCTTAAGATTCCCTAGTATCGGTATCAACTCTACCTGTCTCAGGTATGTACCTAGTCGTATCTATGTACCCAATGCTTAAGACACCCAAAAGAGAAGAAAGGAAAATGAGACGACCAATCAGATGAGACTAGACTTTACAAGTGCTTCGAGTACTTAGCAATAGTACACTACAGTACCAAGCATGCATATATACCTACATACATAGTACATACATTACATGATTGTAGCCCTGTTTTATCAAGTGAGCTCTGTACACTAGGGGTAACTCCAGACAGGGTCACCCCAGTCTAATACAATGTTTTACTAGTGTAGTGTATGTACACTAGAAAGGTAACACCCAAAGCCCCGCTCTACTCGCTGCACGCGAAGGTAGCTTGGCATTGTTCCGCTCCCTCTACACTACCTACAGATCTGTACCTAGGTACCTCTGTGCCTCTCTCTAACTTGACTCCCCCTCTCCACTAATCACCCTTTTTGACCTCCACTCATTTACGGAGTACAGGTTATTGATCGGCCTTGTGACACTGTGTCAGGCTGTGGGCCAGTACCAAGGACTCAGAGCTCCAAAGTCTAAGGAATACCTCCGCTGATGCTTTCGTCATAACATAAATTCTTTTCCCTCACATTGCACATGCTTATTATTTTCTTTTTTCCGACAGAAGCAAAGGGAATATCTCTGCTAGACCACTATTATCTCCTACTTACCTTATTATCTACCGACTTACATCTTCCACCGTTTCCGTTGCTTTCTCTCCCGCGCCATCTGCATCTGCGATCATCTAACTTAGCATTTCTTGCCGGGCTGGCTATATCACATTACGCATTACAGGGCGTGCATGCTTGTCATCATTACGCCAAACCTAAACGCCAGACTCACTGATGGCTTGGTATGAAGAGAGGATGCCTTCGTAATCAACGGCCGAAAGAGAGAGACTAAGCACATAAAACCACAGAAGACGGAAGTCGATAGGAAGAAGGACCTCGGACTACGGTAGACACCCAACGGAACAAGGGGGGAAATATGAATGTCAGCACGTCCCTTAACCCTCGTCCGACTCCGTCGTCGCGTTGCTTTCAGAGTGCGATCTTCACTTATGAACGGTGATCGGAGCCGGAAGCGATAGTGTGTGTTATCATCTAGGTGCTCGAATATGTGTCTTAGCTGCCTGAGGATTTACTCGGATTTACTTAGAAATGGGGGTTGGCCCCTGTAGCACAGGGATTAGATTCGCATTCGGACCTTGTTGTATGATTGGTTGAATTTGTCGGTCGCAGGACTATCGCCATTCAGGGTTTAGCGCCGTTCGCAGGTGCATCGTGAGTGGCTTTCTCTCTCTACCTTTTTTTTTTCCTCTCTAGACCAATATTTTTGCTTTCCCAGGCTGCAAGTACGAAGTACCTAAGCGGGCGACGGCGGTACTAACAGGCATCCGACGCCGCATCTTCTCTGCCGCACAGAGTTGCTCCTCTTTTTTTTTCTCTTTCCTTCCCTATCACCCCCCAAGTCAGACAAGTCCCGTCAGCCAGAAAAAAAAATTGTCTTTTCTTTCATGTGCTTTCTACTCCTCCCATTCAACCCACTCAAGTCAGTCAGTCACTGAATTCAGTCTCTTCTTCGATCGAAGCAAAAGACTAGAGAAGTACAATACGGAATACAACAATATATATATATATATATTATAAACATGAATTATTCATTCTCCTCTTTGAACTTGAAATGGTTCATGTGTTTTCTTATATATAATAAGTAGTTCTTATTTCTTATTACTTGCAAGTTTGCAAAAATTTTTTGTCGTTGTTGAAATCATTATTATAGTTGTTGTTTTGGGTTTTTAAACCCAGATGGCCTCTTGCCGATACGCGGGTTGTGTGTATTGTGTGTGTGTGTGTGTTGGTCCCGGTGGGTGTGCTTCTCCCTTTTTTTTCTCCTGTCACAAATCCCCCCTCCCCCTCGAAAGTACCCAATCTTACTCGGCGGCTGCAACAAAAAGCTGCATTTCCCCCTCTTCACGCTAGGGTGATAAGTACCTGCCTAGCGAAGAGTGGGTTCAGTGGAAGCTCCAGCTGAGTTTTTTTGGTGCTTGGTGCTGGAACCCACCCCAAAAAATGGATAGCCAAATAGGAAACCTAGCAGTCTAGGAACATTCAGGACATGCTGGGTACAGCAGCAAGACGAAGTCCAATACAATCCAATAGCACACACAAAACACCCACGGATAGAAGACGGTTTGCATTCGTTTCCAAGGTTTACTTTATTTCTTCTCTTTATACGTGACCAATGACCAATATTGGTTTTTTTTTAGTGCATGTACTGCTTTTTTTTATTTTTATTTAATTCTTTTTTTTACTACTCCCATACTTAGTTTGGAATAGGTGGTATAGGTACTTATTAGTGTGAGTAAAGTACCTAATTAACCTATTTTGGAGGGGGAAGTACATGAGAGTAGGAGAAGAAAGACATTTGGAAGGTAGGTACCTACTATTACTACTACTACTACAGACGGAAACAGCAACCAGCGAGACAGAACCAGACCCTACCTGCTAACTACTACCTGCTAACTGCTACCTGCTACTGCTGCAGCACCCGCACGTACGCACGCACGCACGTACATACTTTTCTCACACTGCGCACTCCCTCTCCCTCTACTCACTCACTCTCACACACATACAATACATACCATACCTAAACATACCTACCTACACACACACACACACACCACACAAGCACCCACGCACATACTCACTCTCTCTCTCCGCTCTACTACCCAACTAGTCTCTAGTAGGTAATCTCTCCTCGACCTACCTGACCACTGCGTGCTGTTTTTGCTTGGTGCGCATGCAACTCTTTCCCTTCCCTTCCTCTTCTCTCTCTCTCCTCACTTTCAGTCTCTCTCCCCGTCCTCCAAACCCTCCCTTTTGTTTTCCCTTTCTCGACTACGCAAAAATCCCCAATCACGAAGATTATTTTTTCTTCTTTCCAAACGACCACGACAACTTCGATTCAATCCGTTTCAACCTCTTCTTAATACGGACCCGTCTTTCAATCCCGACCCGCACCAATTCCATTCGTCCTCAAGGCGCATTCTTCCCCATCCAACCCGAAAAAGCTCGAACTTGTCGTTTCCCACCCATCACCACGGCCCTCTTTGCGATCAGTTCTAGTTTTCATTCCGCCCTTTTACACTGTCTTCGTTACCGTGGCATTTCATTTCCTTGATCTTTACACTTTGGCGACATCATTCTACTGTCTGCCTTGTTCTGGACCCTCGACTTTTCTTTTGTTTTCGTCGTGTCCTTTGTGTGTGTGCGTGTGTGTGCTCTCTCAAACCCATACTCGCACACCACTTCCTCTCCCTTTCTCTCTCTCTCTCTACTCTTCTCAGGACTCGACGTGTGGGGAAAACACGATTTCGACACCAGCCTGACCTAAACCCACGATCCGATTATCCCGACATCGACGTATGACCTTCCGACGAGGCGCCTCGCCGTTCTTAGCGTGTTGGGAAAACTTTTCAGTCGCGTCGGATCACGGTTCGTCGTCGTCGTCATGCCATCCGGACTCCTACGATAAACTCCCTTTTCTACTATCACCTCTGTGCCATCTCACCTTGTGAGGTGCATGTTAGATTATGACAGAAAAGCTCCCATCACTCTTGACGCAATCATTGACTCCGAGTCAGACGGCCGTCCTCAGTCCCAAACCCGCCTCCATCCCTTCTAATCATGTCTCCAACAAGAACCAGACACAGGCCGAGGAAGAGCCATATACCATCAAGTGTATATGCGACTTCACTGACGATGACGGGAATACAATATATTGCGAAATATGCGATACCTGGCAGCATATCGAATGCTACTACCCCTACACTATGGACGAGGCCTTGCGAGAGGACTTTGCCCATTCCTGCGTTGATTGCAAGCCCAGACCGCTCGACCGTCAACGTGCCCGAGACCGACAGAGATTGCGACAGAGCAAGGTCAATACCACCGAGACCCCCGAGAGGAAGAACAAACGGCCTCCCTCCAAGGGTCAGAAGAAGAAGACCAAGCCGTCCGACCTCGCACTGAATGGCCACAGCGGCTCCGACACCAACAACGCCAAACACTCCCACGACCATCCCCCCTCTCACCAACACAAGAAATCCAAAAGCACCCACCGACCCAGCCAATCCATCAGCTCACAAAACCCGAAACGAAGCCCTTCTTATGGCCAGAAGACCGGAAACCCCCACGGTCATCCGCCTAGTCCTGCCACCACACCTCCCGATCTCCCTCACGAGTTCGAAGTCCACACCTACTCAAATGGATTCCTCAACCTCTACAAGGATGACCGTGATGTATCTGTCGTACAAACGAACTCTTTCGCAAGCCTCAACATATCAAATGTCTTGTCCATATGGCTGCGGGATCCCGAAAGACTCAAGGAGGAGACGGGCTGCAATTTTCAGGATGTATTCCAGAGCCTACCGCACGACATCGACTCGATCAAGGCTTCGCCCAACGTCGAGTCCAAGAAGGTACCGGTCGGTCCAGACAACGTTGTGCAGTGGCAATACTTGACCACTCCAGAAGCCATTGAAAAGGATGTTCCCCTTGTCGAACTCAACGGCCAGATAGGGATCCAGAAGAACTACTGCGAAGACCCAAGCAATCGATGGCAGGAATTGACCTCCCCTCTTCCCTTTGTATTCTTCCATCCTTTCCTCCCCATATACATCGATACCCGAAAGGAAGGCTCGCTTGCACGTTACGTCCGACGAAGCTGCAAACCGAATGCTGTCATGGATACTTACCTATCGGATGGTTCTGAATACCACTTCTGGCTGGTAAGCGACCGTAGGATAGCACCGAACGAGCAAATAACTATACCTTGGGAATTCAGTCTCCAAAAGGATGTCGCCCGTCGTTGGCTTCAGCTACTAGGTCTCAGTGACGAAGCGGATGGGCAGCCAGAGTTCAACGATAAGGAAGTCGACACGTACCAGAGCATTGCATCCTGGGTTCATACCATCCTCTCCGAATATGGTGGTTGCGCCTGTAATCTAGGGCCCGAGTGTGCATTTGCTCGTTTCCACCGGAACTACATACTCAGACCTCAATCAAGGGAGAAGATACCACCGAAGCAACGAAAATCTCGCAAGCCGAAGACGAACAATATCTCACCTACGAGCACTGGCCATGCGACAAATAGTCGTGCACCTAGTGAGGGCCAAGCTGATGATGGCGGAGATATCGAGTCCGGTTCCTCCCGCAGCAAACCCCCAAGCCGCGACATGACACCCGCACCGCGCCAAGGCTCATTTGACACACTAGGTGTATTGACCGAGCTCACGGACAGGGACAAGCGGAAGGTCCAGATGGTCGAGGACTCGTTCCGCCGCATGGAACAACAACAACCGCCTCGTAAGAAGAAACGCACGTCAGACGGCACAGGTGCTGGTGCTGGTGTTAGTGTCAGTGTTGGTACCGGTACTATCAGCTCCAGTATAAGCTCGAGATCAAAGTCGAGAAACTCTGTGAGCCATCCACCTAACATGCCCAACGGCAGCACAGAACGCCGCTATGTGGACGCCGGCACGTCTAGAAGCCTGTCGGGTTCCCCAATCAGCACGGTGTCTCCGAATACACTAGGCAACCCTTTTAAGCAGCATGATTCTGTTCCGGTTCCCTCACGACATTCTTCCCAAAGCCCTCGTCCGAAATACTGCGATGCTGCCGTACAGACCGATCCCGTTGATGGAGAGTGGTTCAGTGATATCCGCCCTACATCGAAACCGAAGAAGCGAGTGGTCTCCCTATCGAAGCGTCTACTGGAAAACCGGCATCGCCTACGAGCTGATGAAGAGCGACGAAAGGTTTCTGCTGGATCTCCTACTTCTGTAGCATCTGCTCTAGTGAAGATGGACCTAGATTCTCCGGTGACCGAGCAGCAACCTGCAGCAGCAGATGCAGATGCAACTGCTGCTGTACTGGAGCCAACAAAAGAAGAGATCGCCGACATACCATTAGCACAAACGAGCCCAACAGGGGATATTGCTATGGATGATGCCCCACCGTCTGTGTCTGTGTCGCCGATGGAAATAAAGGTTTCTCCTACTGATGTATCAGTAACGCCGACACCTCTTAAGACCAAGTCCCCTGAACTCCGAGTCCAAATGCCTCCGGTTCCTGCTTTTAACAGTTCACCAAATAACACGGCAACCACCCCACTGTCATCAACAGGAAATATGATCCAATCGCCATTCTCAGTGAATAATCTTCCAAGCCCGTTCCCACCGCCAGTCAATGGTATTACTGTACATCCAAGTCCGGTAAAGAAGAAGCTGAGCCTTAGCGACTACACAAAGAGCAGGATGATCAAGGCGGCAGCAGCCAAGCCGAGTACCTCGTTGAAAACTCCAAGCACAATACCCGAAGAGGCCAAGTCGCCGACAAGCACAGACACAGTGATGCTTGAGCCATCTGCCGAGAAGAGTACGGATTCTTAAGTCCGGTGTCAATAGGGCCGATACATCGAGACATCTTTGTAATATATACAGGGGACTGACTACCCGACCTGAGATGTAATTGGAAGGGGCGTTTTACGTCGGATAGCAATCGTTTCCGTGGCACAAGATGATGGTTCATTCCTTCTCATTTGCGCATTCGTGGAGGGTTTTCCGAAGCAGATCATGCGGATATGGTGGTTAGGAGTTCTGCCATTTAGGCAATGTGTTTTGTTTCTCGCGTCTGGCGTTGGGGATGGTATACGGCTACGGTGTACGGTCGCGAGACAGGGACGTGGACATGAGGTTTTCAAAAAGAGATTATTTGTTCATACGGTTATTCATTGGTTCTTCTCATTCTGCTTCTTTCTTACCTTGGTCCTACGACCAAAATAGCCTACTTGACTTTGCTATCAAGTTTCAGCTTTAGCCTGGAGCTGCATCAATGAACGGAATAGAGTCATCGTCTCTATGCATGCAAAAAGCCTTTTTGTTTTCTTTTTCCCCAAGGGAAAATTGTGCGAGTTGAATCCAGAGATGATTTGAGCTGAGCACGAGGAAGACCTTTTATTTTATTTTTATTTTTTTGTTGTGAAGGCGGAGAGCACCGGCAAGTGGAGTCCAGTGAATCAAATTCCCCCCAATGACATTGATGGATCCGCATCGTTATATCGTGCGTACGTGTATGTATTATTAAAAAACAAGAGGCGGGGGAGGAGAGAAAGAAAAAGAGGGAAACCCCCAGAGAGCCGCACAACATTTTGCGGAAAAGTCTTGAAAAAGGGGGGGTTAAGAGAAGAGAGAAAAAAAAAATACCAAGGGAGGAAATTCATGATAAACCCTTTTTTTTTATTCTCTTCTCACTTTTTTTTTGCCTGCCGCCGGCTGCTATTATTGTTTGCTGCCGCATGGAAAGGGAAAGGGAGAGAGAAAAAAAGGCTTTGATGTAAGGTAGGCAGGTAGTAAGTAGCAATGGGCTGAAATCTTACTACATATTATTTGGCTTGCCCCCCAAAATTTCTGTTGGTTTTTTTTGTCTTTGCCTTGCCTGCCAGGTAAGGTAAGTTAGGTATTATGCACTGACTGCCTTGATGGTACGGGTAAGCTTATGTCAGATGATGTGAAAAAAAAAAACTCAGATGATAGATACCTAGGACAGATGCAGCACGGCATTAGTGAAGGACTGTGAGAGGCGAGACAAGACTGTTGCTCTGTATATCTCGGCCTGCCTTGTTAATCAAGCCTTGCTTGTTTACTATAGATATGGTTTTCTAGGACCTGGTGCTGCTGGCCATACCGTGAAGGCTGGCTAGTGACTAGGACTGGGTGAGAATTTAGGGGGTGGTGAGTGAGAGAATCGGTAAGCTTCACTGTGCGCAAGATGTTATGCTTTGTAGGCTAGTATGTAGGAATGCTTTTTTTTCTTCTCTTTCTTTTTTTTTTAACAGGTATTTATGTTTTTGTTGTAGGAAGGGTTTGAGAAAGAAAACTATATACCGGAGAAATGCGAAGATATTATTTAATACTATAGTCTATCTGCTGAAGGTAGGTAAAGGGGGAAAGGGGTTGGGGAGAGACAGGAAAAGATGGTTTCTTTTACATATCACGTCACGCACGGTTGTGCGATTTGGCTACATTGGTGGGAACTGGACTTTTCAGGTGGCCGTACATCAGACTCTTGTGGTTAGGTTAGGTTAGGACTATCTGTATGATTGCTATTCTCTTTCCTGCCCCTTGTTAAGTAAGTCGCGGCTAGGGGTGGTTAAGTGTGGTGAGTAGCGAGTGTGTAATGATAAGGAGAACAAAAAGGGGGTAGGGGGCAGGTTTGTTGTTACTAGCAGGCAGGTATTATTGCAACTCATTGTCTGCCCCTTTTTTTACTGAGAACTATCGAGGCCTTGTTTGGTACTGCATGATATGGACAAGGTGAGTTGGGATAGATCAATTAGGTATCAGGGAAAAGGGGGGAGAGGGAGGCGAATAGGGGAAGCAAAGGACTATACGGTCACATGTCATGATTTCCGCGCTACCATTATCGTTGTATACGTAGTATAGGGGAAATGGCGTTGCATTTAGATCATATTGTATGGATTATTTTAACCATCTTCTGATTTGGTTTAAGGAGGTCTTGCCATCTCGGCAAATAATGCAGAGCACTCGCGTTGCTAGGCTGGCACCGCGTAGAGAGGCGGGCGTAGCTAATACCTATTAAATCGGCGAGCCTTCTTCCCCGCGTCTGAGATCATACATTGAATTTTACTTCTCTGGCTTATACTACGGTCTAGAGACTGGCGTCTAGGTCTATGTGGTGAAACGTGGTGGACTGCAAAGGTCCCTAGTTGTCGGTTAGCTTGCATTAGCAAAGGTATCAAGGCTTATGCGTATTTCTTTTTCATTTGATGGAATACGTAGGAGGATAGGAGCTCGGATGAAATTCGAGGACAGGGGAAAGAAAGTGGTACGGCCGTATACACATATATCTACCTAAAGGCATTCATTGGGGTGATACTAAACTGGTGGCGCCAGGACACAGAGGGATGGGTTGGCGAATACTGGTTACCTATGCACACTTGCGAAGTAGATAGAATAAGAAAAAACTCACCTAGTCTTAGAGAATTAAGCTGCAGTCCATGTGATCAGATGTTTGCATGTTAATAATGAATCTTAAGCTATTGAAGTTTTACGCCACGGACTTGAGCTTTAGGTCGTGTATGGACGGCACGTAGGTTGATGTGGAAATAGAGTATGCTTTAGATATATCATAGGACTTCATATAGGCCTTAGCTGATGCACTAATTTTACGGTTCTGATAGTAGGTGAACCTTGATAACTCGATCTTTTATTTATTCAGACTCGAGTATGTCGTGACCTACCCAGGGATGATCTAATGCAGGCATCCAATATAACTTGCTAATGTTTTACAACGGCCATAAAGGGGTTTGAGAAATAAAATGAACATCTGGTAGTCGAGCGCCATAATAAACTAGTGATTAAACTTAAATACAACGTCGGGAGGGACGACGATGAGCTGTTGACTAGCCTATATAATGATGTTACTTTGCCGAATTGACGATCGAAGGTTGTGTAATGTACTAAAGACTTATTTACCATGACGAGCATGACAAGGCTGGATGATCTTTTAGTTTCTTTTTCGTGTAAGTAATACTTGAAAGACTTAGAGGTATGGTACTTACTAGTTGTCAAGAGCTCGAGTAGGTATATAGAAGCTTATCTTCCTCCTTACGAGCTCTATCTGAAAACTAGACCGTCGTTCCTTTCTCTGGCCCATTATCCTTCTACAAAAGTATAAATATAGTTAATAGCAGCCTTTTACCTGTAAGTGTAGGTATATAGTTGCTAGGTGCATATGTTATTTAATAGTTGCGATGCATGGTATCAAGAAAGAGGACATGGTTTATCTCGCGTAGGTATAAGTTAGCAGAAATCGAAAATCCTTCAGTTATTCACTTACAACCACCTTATAAAAATATAAAATGACATAAATTCAGATGGATTCGCACCATGTTGTTTAAAATAGCCAATATCTATTTAGAGACAAAGAAGTGGGACGGCGATCTTTGGATAAACAGGTGCCTATTGCGGAGTTATACTCTACAAATGGGCCAGACATGAACATATATAAACCCAGTATACCTACGTGTTTGATTACGATTCCATCAGTGTACTTACTATCACAATCTTTTCATTATTCGTTGAATCAGGTGGCTCGTGTGCCCTGCATCCATCTAGTCAGCATGTGTATATAAAGCGTTTGCTCTCTACAGGTCTACAGGGGCTGTGATCCTTCCTCCTTCAATCAATAATGCCCTCACGGCAACGTATCTTGGGTACAATATTTGATTGCAACTGACGCATTTACAATAATATTTCCACCATGACGTCTGCTACTGGTGTAGGATCGCCACTGGATCGGCTCCCTGACGAGGTCCTTCGGCGTATTCTTTACTTCGCCATGGAAAGTCGCGACCCGTTCTTCTTGGAGTACGAAGCTCAAGCTAGCAAATATCTCGAACGTGAAAACTACAATGTTGTAGAACCTCTGCCTCCGGTGTACGAAAGCTGGTCGGTATACTACAAGCACAGGGACACTACGGCATTGCTCAAGAGGAGACAAGACCCTACGCAGGTGGAGCACATGGCGGACTGGATTATTGTCAATTCCACGAACCGTCGGATCCGTCGCCTGGGAAAGGAGGAATTCTTCAAGGCCAAGATTCTCGCCATGACACATGCGCTGCCGGGTAGGCTCCAGACCGGGGCCGTCCGTGATCTGGTCAGCCCCGAAGACCGTGCTCTGGCTCTTGAATACGCTAGAGACGTGGTTATACTCGATAATAACCCCTACGCGCCGTCCGAATTTGTAGGGCTAGCAAAATCCTTGCAGCCGCTTTCGAGATTGAGGGCCTGCACGCTGCTCTTCGGATACTATCTCAGTGAGCCCCCAAAGCGGATCGCTCGAGCAGTCGCAGGCACGCCGGAGGCAGAGGGGAGGTTCAAGATGCCGAATGACCTTAGACAGCTCTTTGTCGATACCGGAGTGCCTGAAAATATCAATCTCCAGGTCGCTGTCTGTGGACGCATCCCGTGGCATTTGCATTTGGATACTCTCGTTCAGCACGTTTATCCCATGTTGCGATTTCGAGCGCAGGCTCTCACAAGGAAACGGATGGCTGAGAACAAGGAGCCGGAGTTCTCATAGTCTCGATAAAACCAGCCTCGTAAAAGTCATAGCACCATCTACATAATCACCTATTTCCTATTCTCTTAAATATACCCCATGGATGTTGTCTTATGGTATGGGACATTGACGATGAAATGGATTCAGGGGGTAACAGCCGCTACTCACCTAACTGCGTCACTGCCTAAAGCTGAATACCCTAGGGCTATCCACGAAATTTGCGAATGAGTCGTGTCTATGCTCCAAAGAGCGCCAGTGTTGGAAATAGAACGAGGGGGGCAAGTATCGATGGCCCTGGTGTTTCTCTGGCGAGAACCAGTTGCCCATAGACCATATAAGACAGCTATCCAACCCCATGGTTGTCGTAGATGGCGAAGAAATGGACGAGAGCTAACTTGGTGTGTGGTCATGTTGTCTTATCTAGGCGACCTATCAAAGCTTAGGTGTGCGGTTAAGGAGACCAAGGCCTTTCATGTCAAAGGGCATATATCCGTGTCGCGGTTGGAAGCTGTGCAACAATAGCCTCTTTATCTTTTTTCTTTCTCACAAGCACTTCGCTCGCTCTGAAATGTGTAACTCCGTGCCGTGACGAAGACGAAGACGAATACGTGTCATGTAACAACCACAATCGGATTCCTAATATCGATGAGCTGGATAGATATGCTCAAGCCATCGCTGATACTCCTCACTCGGCCCATTTGGGTATATACCATTTTGATAGATCTTATTGACAGGCCGGGAGGGGCTTGGGTGGAAAGAAAAAGGGTCGCTTGGCTTAATGCATCTTGCTCGGATCGTGGAGGTGCGATCATACAGGATTCTCGGGAGAATGTGATGTTGCTATTATATCCATCTTGATCTGATAACTTTAAATAACAAAATTGAAGGCTCAATAACTAAGATGAGAGCTACTCGGTATGAAGTTTGCAGAAGTGTGGAAGGCCATCATCGTATTTTACCAATTTTGATCACGCCTTCAGGGGTAATGCCAATTTTCCCTAGTATGATCCAAGAGAACTTGTATCTATGATTACGAAAAATCGAAAACACCCTTGGCTGTATTGGTAAGCGCCTAGGTAATGTGAGCAAATGTCTTGCGTCCTCGTTCATAAACCATGTCTCAGATCTGTTTCAACCGTCAATCCCCACGGGCCATGTGGGATCGTGGTAGGGGTAAAGGAGGCGATGGATCCACCCAATCCCTAATAAATCTATGGGGTGACAGAAACTTACAAAGTGTTAAGAGGAAATCGACGACGAGGTCGACTATGGGGTATGAAAAAGTATTCTAAGGCTTAAAAAATCAAGACAGTTTTCCACTAGATGATAACATTTCACATACCGTTATCTCGTAGGTGCATTGTGTTTGAGGCTAAGGCCAAGGGCCAAGACGTGCCAGTCAGTAATTATGCGAAAGGTAGGTAGATAAGCTTGGTTACATATTGTTTCGAAATCACCAAATGGCACGATGGAAAGCCTCAAAAATCGACTGACCATGGGCTGAGCGCCAACGACTCCTGGTTAGAGGGCCAGGGGTACGTCTTGCAGCACTCTTGGTGATAGTTACTTAAATCGCCCACCATCCTGTCGCGTCGATCCCATAAGTTTGTATATTTAGCCAGAGATTTCCTTTGCTTGAAGTTATCACATATACCCATATACCCAAATGTTTTCATAGTCGTTTAATATCAATAATACCAAGACCACATCGAAACTTTCGTCATCCCCTTTCAATCATGCCGGCCATCGATACACAACTAATTGCCCGCGAGCTGCCCCAGCTCATCAGCCGCGAGATGCAACACATGAGCATCATAATGAAAAGAGATGTTGATCATAGAGCATTAGAGACTTTTGCTGTCGGTTAGTAACCTGAAATTTATCCACTTGCATGATTCGCGCTGACTTATCTTCTCTTGGCCAGTCTTCACATGCATATTCGGAGTCGGCGGTTGGATGTACTGGATGATGAAGCAAAAATAGACGACGAGCGCGAGAAAGACAACACCACATCTCTCACATTCACATACCATATAGCCTCCTTAGTTCTACAGAACAAAGGCTCATTGCTCAAAACCTGCACGGCGTTTTAGGGGATGGTGTACTTCCGGGGTGGAAGGAAGGAGGACTAATACACCGATACTGCGAATATACCACACGGCTAGTCCGTGAGGTTCTTCCAAGAGATCATAAAAGAATACTCAAATCTAGTTGACCCAAGATATGACTGCTTGAGGGAACATAGGGACCGCAGGACTGTATATCCTATGGATATGCAACGCCGCAGTAGGATCTATGAGCACACGGACACACAGAAGCTGTAAGCCGTTCATGTTAATATGGAAATCACGTTCTCAACATAAGAGACGCACGTATATACCAGAACAATCTTGATATTAGCATTAGTCTAATATTGTTTACATATGAATCTTTAACTACATTCATGAGTTTTATCGTTTTTCATGCACATAAATAATGTGAGAACTATGACCCCCTTTAAATATTAGTTACCTAGGTACCTAGGGTATTAAGTGTTACGTCTTAGCTAGGGATTGGCTGGAGAGTAACTACCTAGGTATATAGTACGGAATTGGGATCCAATGGCCGCTCGGTCATTGAGAGAATCTTTTGGTCTCATGGTATGATGGTATTGCCCAATACACTGTCGTAACACCAACGTCTTTTGGTTTAAAATACAGAACATTCATCTCTTACCACTTATATTAATGTAGCTTTTCATGAGATTATCTAATAAGAGCCCACGGGAATAAATAACATTGGTGTCATGATGGACCAAGCAAGTGCCTAGGTAATCAATACATTGTTGTGCGAGGAATCTAGATTACAACTATGGATGTCACTGTTACCTATATATACAGGAGTCTTCTTTGTTCCTTCCTAACCCCTGAAAATCAGGCGCTTGAACAGTCTTTCGAACGACTTTCCCTCAACTTCATCCTCAACGAAAATTGTAACTGGTCTAACAAAACTACCACAACTCCCAAGAGGGCAATGACGATAGGACAGGCGGCGAAGATGATAATAATGATAGAAAACTTCCAGCTAACTTGTACAAAAGCTGCCCCGACATCCTGGCCCTTGGCTGCAAGTGCAACTTGCATCGACGATAGAATTAAGGATAATATTGCAAAGACAAAGAGCAATGGAGCCCCGAAACGCTGTATGTAATCTTGAGTTTGCCAATACTGCTCCTGATAGTACCAGGGAAAAATCCCTTTCATGGATCGTGGACGGAAGACCCGGACGGCGAAGTTCAATCGGGTCAATCGGAATTGACCGTAGTGGTAGCGGTTCGAGACGGCATCGTCACCGAGTTCACGGAACGGTCGAATGAATTGTTGGAATTGGAGGAAAGTCACCCCGGAAGGCACCAGATTAGCCTGTTGTGCGATGAAGAAGTCCGACTCATGTTGGATTAGAAAACCGTAACTCCGGATATACCCTAAGGCAGCTTTGCGGTTGTAGGATGCCTGTTGTTGTGATGTTGGTATTTCCGGCCCAGGAGCAGAGCAAAGATAAGTCGACCAAACAGTGTGGTTCAAGAGAAAATTCGGGATCGGTTTTAGGTATATTGTGTCGTAGTACCGGACTAGATGAAGCTTTGGATGTTCGGCAATAGTGACTGTCCGCTTTTTAAGCAGGTGTTCGTGAAGGGAGTCTATATGTCGTCCTTCTTTCTTTGCTACCAACCATAGATGCTCGTAGAGGTCATCTAGGACATCCGTCTTAAGCTCATCGGTTAGAAGATCGTGCCAGTCATCTGATTTGTCCCGAATTCCATACCGGACAGCTAACTCGCTTGTGGGATTGCAATTAAGAGAACTTTCTTCGGGGAACAGAACTTTTTGAATAGATTTTGCCATTATTTTGGCTGGCACTCAGGACTGAGCAAGACGATCATCTACGGTATGAATCTCTCCGTTGGAACTTGGAAGATTTCAATAGGAGTCTCGAAGTAGGTGAGGCTGAGAGCCACACCACCCACTTTCTCTTTTCAGCTAGAACAAGGCAGTAAATCCCTCGTGCTGCAATCAGAAGAAAGGCGAATCAGGGCTAGCCACGAATACATTTATGAGAAGCTGAAAATCCGAAATAATCCCTTGTCCTTACGATAAGGCTAAGCGGCATACTACTACTACATGTGTATATATACCTAGCGGGCTTACGCCTTGCTCAGACTCCCTCTTGGTAAAATGCACTTCATACTTTTCCCTCATTATAGTCTCACTGCAATAAAGCCATGGATGTATTCCCGGCAAGTGAATTAATTTTCTGGGTTCCCGTTGTAGCGGTCTCTATATGGTATAATGTATTCTGGGCCATTATTTCGATCAGTTTGGCTCTGACTCATCTGCACTATCTTAAGTGGCCATTTACAAAATCTTCTAAATTTGCACAATTGAGATTTATCGGGTTGGTAATTTGGTGTGTCTATCTTTCGCCAGCTCAAGTGTTTCTTCCCGTTCTCATGGACCTTTGGGCTCCATCCTCACCACATCTTTCATCATCAAATCCCATTGACATAGTGTATGATTCCGGTAAGAATGCAGCCGTCGAGTACGTACTTCACAATTCTCTTCTCTTCCTTGCTGTTAACCTTTGACACATAGTATCTTTGCAATTCATGGACTTGGTTCAAACCCCGATAGCGCGTGGACATACTGGGATAACGGAACAGAGATGCGTTGGCTCAAGGAAATTTTGCCGAAAGAAGAAGGCCTAGACAACATCAGGATTGTGATGGCAAACCACCTAACACATTGGACTGGAGGATCGGTCGGTGCGAAATTCGAGGATCATGCGGAGATACTTCTGAGAGACATTGAGAGAGCTTATAAGGTACGTGCCCGCCATACACGCGGCTTTTGATGCAGGTATTGAAACATGCAGAGTGACCAAAAACGACCGGTGATCTTCATAGCGCATAGCTTCGGTGGACTACTTTTGAAACAGGTATTTTACTACTCTTAATGACTGTTTGGCATGTTGCTAACTGTATAAAAGACTCTCCTCCTGGCAAAAATGCAGTCCAGTCCTATTGCTACAATGACAAGAGGAATCCTTTTCTTAGGAGTCCCTCATAGTGGTACCAAGGCAACATATATAGGAAAGTTTCTATCGTATACATCATATTGGCGTGGCTCTTCAACGACTTTACTTGAATATATGGCCCCTGGGTCAGACAATGTCATCCGTCTTGAAGAGAGCTTTTATAATATATATGCTAGTCTTCTATCGAGCCACAGCCCTCTTCCATATATATGTGATTTCCTGGAGCTGAAATCCGAGAAGATTGGGAAGCTTCCGTTGGGACAAGTGAGTTTTTAGATCTGGTGATTAAATTACAAACAACATTTGACTTTGAAGCTTAAACAGACTGTCGACCGCAACTCCGCAAGATCTACCCATGGAGAGATCGAATGGCTCAACACAGACCATCGTGGGTTGAATAAGTTTAAATCTCCCCAGGACCCAAATTTCCGAAAGTTCTTGAGTAAATTTCGGAGAGCATTTGAAGTTGCACCGACTGAATGTAAGCGTCTCATATATACGAGAGACAATAGAGGAATAGGAGTTACAATGCTTACTTTTTATAGTTCGCCGCTTAAGAATGCCTACCCTCCTAGGGGCCAATTTTGAGGAATATTATATCCCATTCCAGTTGAATTTCGTGAGAAATGACAAGTTTACTGGTCGAAACTATCTGCTTGAACGCATACACGAATCTTTGACCCGTGACCATGAACCCAGTCAACTGAAAATTGCCATCCTTCAGGGGACAGGAGGAATAGGAAAGACCGAGCTCGCTGTCCAATATGCCCATCTACAGCACCAATACTATAGCTCCATTTTCTGGGTTGATTGCTCTACTGAGAACTCAGTGCAGCGTAGTTTTTCAAATATTGCGACTCGGGTATTAAAACATTACATGGGACAACACGATGACCATACAGACTTCAATGCTTCGGTCAGTAGACTTGGTCTGAAGGGGCTCGTTGATGAAAACGGACTTGTTTTATCCCATGGCAATTCCATTATGGGGGTCGTAGAGGCAATGAAGAATTGGTTTACACAAGGCCCCAACAACGAATGGCTACTCATTTTCGACAATCTTGATAACCTGGAGGCCTTCGACGTTACGAAATATATTCCAACAGCCGGATCGGGCAACATCCTCATAACGAGTCGGCGGAAGATTTCCAAGAGGTCTTGGACCCCCATCAAAGTTGAAGAAATGAGTGAAGGGGAAAGTTTGTCTCTCCTAGCGAAGACCGCGGGATTTGATGGGAAACCAACTCTTGCTGGTATGTCAATTTGATTATGCCGTCCTACACAATATTTCTGACACAGTGCAGAGCAAAATCTGGCTTCAGAATTGGTGCAACGACTTGGTCATTTCCCTCTTGCTATTGAACAAGCTGGTGCATATATCTCGCATCGCGTATCTGATGACGATGATTCGTACTCTCAGGCTCTAGATGGTTATCTTGACCTATATAAGAGGAATGCCAAGAAACTTTTCGACAAACAACAACCTATTACGCAAAACCACCGAAATGACACCATTTTGACCACGTGGGAAGTGTCGTTTAATGCAGTCAGGAATGAGAATCCTGAAGCCGCCCATTTGCTTCTGCTATGTGGTTTCCTCGCCAATAGTGATATTTTTGAAGAAATGATTAACCTTGGTTGGAAGCTCTCTCCAAATGGTATGTCTATATGCTAACTAAGGGATTCATTTTCTGACTTGGTTTTATATTAGATCTAACATTCGACGATCTCGCTAGGGAATTATCCTCGTATTCATTAGTAAGTCTCCGGGGTGCAAATGATGCATTTCTTGTCCACCCATTGGTCCAATTTTGGGCACGGGAACGCTTGTCTCTGGACGTACAGCGACGTTTAGCAAAGGAGGTAGTCCAGCTGGTTGCTCGTGGGCTACGTCTCAAAGAGGAGCAGAATAATAGCGAATACATGGACTTTGAACGGCGCATTATTCCTCATCTCAAGAATGCTATCGACAACGTACAAATGCTCCTGTCAAGCACTCCCGCGACAAATATCCACATCCCACCGCCTTCGGCCTTCACTGGGCAAGGCACTATATATAACCTATACGAAATTATAGAAGGATGGTATCTGTGGATATGGGGAGCCATCAACGACGTTTCAATGGTCTGCCGTCGCCACATATTTTCTGATGTTGAGTCGATCAGTGAAGAATGGCAATTGGTATACAAGCTTGGTTCGGTATATCGAGATTGGAGTTCCAGTTATAACACGGAGAGCATATACCGATGGGCATTCTCTGAGGCGCGCGCAAGACTACATATTCAACACCCAAAAGTTCTGGAGATTGCAGGTGATTTAGCTCACTCAATCCTTTGGCAGGGGAGATACGATGAAGCTGAGGATTGGTACAGCTGGCTTCTCACATCACGCGAGAAAGTACTCGGCAAAAACCATCCAGCAACACTTGGGGCGACAAAAGGTCTAGCTACAATATCGGAACTCAGAGGGGATGCCGACAGAGCCCTGAAGTTATACCTCGAGGCCTGGGCAGGACGGGAAGAGAAACTGGGCCAAAACGACATCTTAACAATAAATGTCGTGTCGGATATTTGCGGTTTGTATTACAAGCAACGGAATTTTGCAGAGGCTTTGCCTTGGTATAAGCGAATGCTTAGTGCACAGCTTAAGATGCAGAGAGAAGAATACGGAGATACGTTGCGAACTATGTACGATGTTGGCGTTATTCTTGAGGAACAAGGAAATTTCGAAGAGGCTTTACGCTGGTATGGACAAAACGTTGCAGGACAAGAAGAAGAACCACTTGGAAAGAAACACGAAAGCACACTACTAAGTATGCACGCCATTGGCGGGATTTATGAAATCCATGGACAAGATGAAAAGGCTTTGCACTGGTACAAACAATCACTTGCCGGATTTCAAGAAAAGTTTGGGGAGAAAGATTTGGCTACTATATGGACCGTCTTTCGCATCGGCGAGGTCCTAAAGCATCAAAGAAACTTCGAAGAGGCCTTGTTCTGGTATAAACAGGCACTAGTTGGATTCCAAGAAACGGCCGGGGAAAATGATCCGAGCACTGTAAAGGTTATCACCTACATTGCTGAGGTTCTAGAGGATCAGGGAGAGTACAAAGAGGCCTTAGGTTGGTTACAACAAGCACTTGCTGGGTCACGAGGAACGTTTGGGGAGAAACACAAAAACACGATACAGATCATCGATGATATTAACAGATTATCACTGCGCATCCGGTGGGGGGTTATGAAATCTCGGTTTCACTACGGAACTAGCTATGACTATCTAACGGTGACTGCGACAAGACCATCTGGTGAGCTTTTTTCGATGTGGGGGCATGTTTGACGAAGACGGCGATAACTACGCCCTTATGAAAGTATCATTGGAACTATGTAAAGATATAAGTCTATATTGTGTAACTAGATAGGCTTGGTAAAGGGGATCAAGAGCTCCCTCTTGTAAGTATAAAAGGGAGCCTTTCTCTTGCTGCTGGGTAGAGTCTTAGTTACAGAAGGCAATCTCTTTTGTACCCAAACCAATACCGTATATAAAACCAGTATAACCTGTCAAGAGTGCCATGTTGGAGCATGTGGTATAAGTGGTACGTATCCCTTACGCGTACAAAGGGAGTATATCTGATGTAAGTCTTGATTGTCACGCCTCTGGTCTGTGCACATAGGTTTGGCTCTTAGTCTTCTTATACTCACCCTGCCGGGTTCCTCGCTCTGGTTCTGCAAGACGTCTGGGGTTTAAAAGCTAATCAGTACACTGCGCGCGCTGATAGGGGGGTAGTGAAGGAGGAACCACAGACAAGGCCGAGAGAGCTTAACTATAAATCAATGGAACCCCGTCCGTTGGCGTCGAGAAGACAAGGCACATGCCTTGCCGAAGACCGAACCTTGGTCCCGATATACTGTCAAGTCCAGGCTTTCAGACGGACCGTGGCTGGCTGGATAGCTGAGAAATCCCAACCTTGAGAGGTGCCAGACCGCCAGAGTCGGCCTCCGGTTCGATAAGACGAGCCCCGATTTATTCAACGACAATCACTTGGACGCCAGTCTTACATTACCAGATACGCAAATCCGAAGATGCTATATGCACAGAAGAGGGGCTCAGCCGGGTATCAGACATCGCCACCCGGATATCGAGCAACCTAGCAGTCTGGCAACTGTAAACAGACAGTAGCCGTATAGCCCCTGTTCTTAAATCTTCAAAGTTACATATTCTCCTTTATCCCCGGCGTTTTAGAGGGTTGATTGGTTTATGGTATCATTCAGGGCGACCTTACACGACTCGGATTCGCCCAAACAAGGCACACCGCAAATCTAATCTCTCTGAGATCCATGTTCGGATTCGCTTCGTACCCATATTGGACCCTGTGCTACGCTTAATCTACTCTGACTGGTTAATATGCACTATATTGTGCATATTGCCCCAGCATACCCGAAAGAATAACTATACCGGTCAGCAGGAATTAGGAATTAGCCGTCGGTGACATGGGTTCCAATGGAAAAGCCATCGGTGCCAAGCAGACGAAGCATCGTTCTATAGCCAACGTGAGAAGAATGGCGCTGGCGCATCTATTTCAACAGCTGAACCAGCAGCAAAAAGGCAGGAGGCGTTCCTCGAAGTTGACGATCGATTACATGAATTTGCATCAGACCTTGTGATTATCAGAGCTCAGGAGTTTGTCAAACTACACGCTTTGGAGTCTGCGCCAAAGCCCTTGTGGAATGATCGAGTTGTCATATCACGATAATAAGCAATAATATAAAGTAGGGGAAAAAGTAGATAAGATGGTGTGTCTACCAAAGCTCTCAGAAATAGGAAAAAAGAAGCTCCTTATATACCTTACTATGGAGCTTCGCTCCATAGTTTCTGAGAGCACGCGCATTAATCACTATAGATCTTTATATTATATTAGTGGCAGCTCCATACGTCATCACTAGGTTGGATTAAGAAGGACCAGGTGGCTTTCATGCATGTTGAAGTCCTTCGATGTGAAAGCCGCTTTTATGAGGCTTGAGGGCCGCTAGGTTATCTGCCACACAAGCTGACAAGGTCATCCCTTGAGAGCTGGCAGTGTGACGAAGCTTATGGCTCTTATCACTTGAATTAATCACTCGAAACATGAAGGGGGACGGACCCCGTGGAGTTATTCGTATAGCCTACTGACTTGCACTTCTAGAATGAGGCGCTCCTCTACTACATGTTGAGGATCAGCAGACAAAGTAAGATGACTTTAAGACAGAGCCTTGCCAGTAGTGAAGGGGGCCCCTGCTATAATCATAGTGACCTCGAATAGGGATATATTGATATATCGTCACGAGGAACCAAACAAGGGCTTAGGTAATCAATACGTTGTTGTGTGAGGAACTGACTACAACTATGAATGTCATTATTATCTATATACCTAAACCTTCTTTGTTCCCTCCTAACCCCTGACACATGTTATATTATGAGGATGAAATGTTGCGAAGGTCATCATAAGCGTATATATCTGTCGAATAACTGTACAGGAGGTAGTGACAAGGTCCAGAAACCATCACTTACCCAACATGAATTGTGATAGGTCTGTACCATAATCCTACAGAAAGCCGTCCCCGGAATTGAAATATTCCTGTCCAATGGTCACATAATTACGAAAGTACTCTGTGAAGCTCTGACAGCATCATAGAGCTGCTTTGTCTCAACCCTAGAGCGAAGGAAGGCAAAGCTAAATATAATGAGGAAAGGATGGATATACGAATGAACGAGTTGTGTACCTAGTCAATCTTTACCCCGGTTCTCAACTCAAGTCCTTATTCAGTCTTTGGAATATAGTGAAACTATCAGTGAGATCTCTCTCTAGTGAACACCTTATTACCACTACGCTTTTTTACCTGCAACCAAGAACCCTATAACGTACTGCCTTCTTAGTTAGCTAGACATAATAGAGATAAGTTCTTTAACTACAAGTAGTGTACTTGATTAGTTTGAATGCCTATATTCTCGTAAGCCATATATACGTTTTCTTTATGAGATATTTACTTATATTGATAGTTCCTGCGCAAGACTCAGTAAGCATCGGATGCACCTTGTGCATTTTAATTGTGTAACGGCGAAGTATGTACATTTTATTCATATAATGTAAATGAACGCACTTTTATAGCCAAGCCGGTGAAAAATTCTGCAGGTTCAGCTGCTTGCTAAAGCATGGAACGAATACGTAGTATACTAAGAGGGGTAGTATATATGAAGAAAATAAGCAGATGTATTGTACTGTAGGCCGTGACGTAATAGTATGGCTGAAAAAAAGGAACTATAAGAAGAATAGGTCGAGATACCGAATGATATTGAGTAGGATGACATGCCCTTTATCAGCTTCCACGGGAATGTACGCTCTATCCATATCAGATATGTTTAATTATGGCGCTGTTCATTCATGGACTCTTGTGTGTATAAATAGAGCGGTCATCTACTTGTAGTCCCTGTTTTCTATCCTCTCACTATCGTCTCATTTCAACAGAAAAAACACTTCCTGTCTAGTTCAGTCGTCAATTATCACTTCATTCTTTGTGAAAGCGCAACATATTCTAGAAAATTATCTACCCTGGGTATAAATTCCTGAAACGCTTTGTTTGGCCGGCGACACGATATATTCTTACAAGATACGTATTCTACTCATCTTGTTACACTTCTTCTCGTGTCATAATCCTATATCACCAACGGGTACCCAGGCATTTGAAGTGATCCATTTCGCCCTATTGGCCTCAATATGACGGATAATCGCAGGTCTTCTCCGGGTTCAAAAGACACAGCGCAGTGTGCACCGAACCACGACAACTTCATGTCACTACTTTCAGAAACAAGATATGATATTTTGTCCTTCAAGGAGATTACGGACTTGAGCCAGCCAGAAAGGCTAGTTGTGGCTGAACGTTTAGAAGAAATTTTGGTTGCTTTCTTGGATGAGATTGGATTTCAGTTCTATTCACCGCCACGCGATCTTGAACTCCGCAAAGATCTTTGGGCTTGGGGACACCGCGTTTTCATCAAGGCTTGCGACGGGGAATGGCCCCAGGCCGAGCATATTCTTGAGGGAAGTGCATCGATTGTCGAACACTTCTACCCATCAGCATGCCAGGACTCAAGATATCAGTTAGCTGTCGTTACAGCTGTAGGTTTGCACGTCGAGTTCAACTCAAAGAAATATCCAGACCGTCTGGCTCATTTCCTCTCCGACTTCCTGCTTCAAAGGAACCATTCAGAAGACTGGTATACTATGTACAACGATGTCATAAAAGACAGTGTTGAACACTTTGGAGCCAACGATCCTCGCATAGGCACACTCGGAGCAATAAGCCTGGCCCGGATAATTGAGACAGCTCCTACTGAGAATTCCTTCTCTAAGAAACTTCCACCTCACCTATCACACATAGCTATCGGAGACACAATGAATGGATGCAGCTCTAACGGCTTTGCATACTTTTTCCGTTACTTCACTGGGATGCCAGCCTCCTATGTTATCGGCATCATGAAGCCATCTAGGAGTGAAGAGGTCCCTTACGACTATTGGATTACGAGCGTGGTCGACTTGCTAACCTTTATAAATCAGGGCAATGATCTCATATCTTTCCCAAAGGAGGTTAGAGCAGGTGAAACCGCGAACTATATATCTCTTCAAACCCGAGCCCGCCAACAGGCCGGCACACCTTCTCAATTCCATGCCAGCGGTGGGTGGTCATTTAGAGACACTTTATATGAAACAATGAAGACTGTACATACTTCTATCATTGCCTTGGATAGAGCATTCATTGATTTTGCTAGGTATGTCGCATAACATAATGACTGCACATGGATGGCTAATAATCGTACAATAGGACATGTCCAGAAGCGGAGAAAGTATCCTGGAATGCTGAGCTCGCTAGCCGAGCCTGGTCAGGATTTAGACACGGTTATCTATCATGGCATCTATATGAACCCCGGTACCAACTTGACCACTTATGGAAAGCCATGAGTCGCGGTTCAGACAGGGGAGTATTCTGGATTGAATAAGTATCTGCCTCTGTGGAATCAAGGATTGAAGTTGGTGATACGGACCAACACTCTTATGAGGGAGCGATTTAAGCGATTCAACATCAAAGTATGGAAGAAAGAATGCGTATAAGTAGGATGGGATTTCCTTGTGTACTTACTCATTCGTTTTCAGCTATAGATTTAAGACCTCTTTCGGTTCTAAAGTAAAGTGATAGTATTCTAGAATCTCTCTGACGAACGGACTATTGTGAACTACTCTGACGCAATCGCGAATCTACTACTGCCCTGGAAACCCCAAGAAAATCGAGTATGTAACCGACTTATAAAATCAAACTAATAAAAATAAGGGAAAGCTTGTTGCAACTATCCCCTCAACCATAGATCTTAGCTTAACACAGATTTTTGAAATTCCAAAACCTAAAACATCTCATTATCAGATAGTAGTATATATATATTGTGGATTTAGTACTCTCTTCTTCCCTTCTACATCCTCAATACATTCAGATTACACAGCCAAGGGCATTATCGTGACACTAGGGATGTTACGTTAATTTGATCTGCTACCTACATGCGTAATAAGTAGCTAGGCCAGCCTCATTTCTTCAGGCAAGACCTTTAATTACAACTACCTCGAATTGACCCAGCGCCGGTAAAGTTATTTCTCCATCCCTCACCACCAGCATAGCGTCCGCTACAAGCGCATGAGCCGTGACGTTGACGCCGGATACCCGGATGGTCCCTGCAGGAACCGGCAGGTGCGTACCGAAGTTTTGATGGCGGAGGCCGGACATGTTGATCAGATGCACAACAATAGTCCCTGGCTCTCTGGAATTGAGAGTGACTTCGACTTGCTCAGAGATATTGAACATAACATTTTCTCTAGCCTCTCCTTCCTGCCGTAGAACCATCTCGTAGAAGTCCCGGAATACCTTCAGCCCAAGCTCATAGTACCCACGACCGACGGTGAAGGGGATGACGATGCCCTTTCCGTCCTTGAAAGCGCCAATGCCTGCTCCTCGTTCATTCACTTGGACGTTTCCATAGGCATACTCCGGGGGCGAAAAGGGGGCATTAGCAAGCAACTTGTAGATTCCTGATGTGCCTTCTTTCCAGTCAAATACGTGGTATGACCCATACACCGGTACAATCGGACCAGAATAGATATTCAGTTCTGTGTCATTCTGTGACGGTGCAAAGTATGTCGACCATATCAGTTTGTTTTCGGTGATGACATCTCTCCGGCGCTCGTACGGCAGTGATTTGAGAGACACCGTATCATTCCCGACGCCGCTGGACCCGGTGGCGACCAAACTCCCTCCCGCGGCTACCCACTCATCTAGAGCGTTGGCCTCTCCAGATGCCAGCTCGCCAAGGTCGGGCAGGATTATCGTCTGGTACCTCTCTAGCCCACCGTTCTCAGATATTTCAGTAATATATTCGAGCGCAAGCACGTCGAACGGGATGTGGAGCTCCTGCATCGCCTTGTAGAGGCCCCTGAACTCCGACAGAGATTCCTCGTACCGCGCCCCGCTCATCGTATCCCCATTAGGTAGCACGAGGCCGGTCTTCGCAACCGGGCGCAGGCCGTCGTACACGTCTTTCCACTTTTTGTGAAAGCTCGTGATCTCGCTGGCAACGCCCAGGCACAGATACGGGATCTTTCCCGGGGTGCCCATTATGTAGGTCGAGGGGTTCCCGCCGCGAGAGATGGTCTGCAGGAGGTACTGTGCGAAATTCGCCGGCTCCTCGCTTCCCATGCGATAGGGCATGTCCACGAAGGCGACCGAGTTGACAATGACGGGCGCCACCCGGTACGACTTGTATGTGCTTACCGTTTCCGATGTCTGGTGAGGCCAGAGTTCCCGGCCGATGGCGTTGTTCGCTTCGTGCCACATGATGTCGGCGCTGTCACCCAGCATAAGGCCAGCGTCCGGCAGCCGCTCGGCAAAGAAGTCGATAACCCGTGTTCTCCAATTCTCGAGGATTTTTTTGCTGAAATTTAACCATTGGGGATACGTCTGGTCTTCAGGTCCGTTGGGAAGCTCAAGATCAGGTGCGTATTCTGCCCAGCGTGGCTTGCAGTTTTCACAATGGCAGACTCCGTGGTAAACTTTGTAATAGTCCTCTTCGTTAAAACTCGCCCAGTTGGAAAACATACCGTCAACCTGGTAGCGGCTCGTCATCTCACCAAGAATATCGAACATGCGTTCCTGATAGTAGGGCCCGGAAGGACAGACCGATACCAAGCCAGCCGTGTGGTTCTGTGTCTCGCCTGTTGGAGACCTGTATAACCAGTCCGGGTGCTCGTTGGCAATGTGAGCCGGGACTTTCGAGAAGTCCATCCTGGCAAGGAGCCGCAACCCTCTCTTTCGAGCTGCCTCCAGAGCATCCCCGACCAAGTCCCCACTCTCTCTTTTGGATAGATAGGGGTTACGTTCTTGAAAAGGTAGGTCGGTGGGATACTGTGCTTGAATTCCGCCCACGCCAATAAGCCAAGCAGTAGCTCCGAACTGTTCAATGTAGCTGGCGACTTGGTCGACATCCATATCTGCGTCAATCTCCCGCAGGTTTGTCTGAAACATGCCAAAGGGTTCTTGCCACCATTTCCTTGGTTCCGAGTTGTTAATCCCGAGACCATGAACACCCAATACCCGGCTCCATTGTGAAAATAGGAGAAACCTAAGGATGGTGGTGCAAAGCAAAGATTTAGCTCGGAAATTATGAATAAACATTGTAATGTGCTATCTGCTGTTACTAGACCTTTTTTTTCCTTTGTGTGATATAATATAGTAAGAGTTGTAAGGAGTTTTTTGTTTATGGAAAGTATTCTATAACTAGCCCTAAAGCAATCTTATCCCTTATATATATGACTCTCAAATAGTATAGCATGGCCTTTAAACTCTTGTCACATTTACTATTTCTTTATTATTCAATTGATCACACCCATGAAACTTGATGCATATCATCTGGTATAGTACGTGAACGGATGAGGAGGGATGTTGTCGATGAGCGGGGAATGGGTGAGAGGAGGTTGTCGGATACTCCTCAATGAGTCTTGGCAGTCACTATACCCCAGGCTTTCTTCGGTAGTTGTAATATTCCTTTATAACAAAACCAACACTAATAATACATGTCCAGTATCCTCCTTTAATACAGCTAGCTAGCCAGCAAGCTGACTATCTTAGCCCCTATAGCTAAACGCCCCCCTCCTACTGGAATATCCAAAAGAAAGAAAGAAACAGATGGAAACTTCGTGTACCTGAGAATATGAAGTACAAAATAATACAAGCGACGGGATGCGTTGTGGTTTATTCCTGAATCTTGACATCTTCGGTGTAATCGATCTGGAGCCAACCATGCTTGCTCATAGGCTCCTGGTTAGGCCAGGCAAGGGAAATGGCACCACATCGCATGATTCCATGCTTGGGCATTTCCATAAGGAGCTCCTTAATGCGTTTAATGGGCGTCAACTCTTGGGTGCCATGAATCCTGAGGTCAATACCGGGGCGTAATCCTTGGACGTTCCTCTTGCCAGTAATCACTACTTCTTGGGGGTACTAGAGAGAGAGAAAGGAAATATCGTTAGTGCCATTCCTAGAAGCCACGGAAAGAGAATACAAGAGAGAGGAAGAGGGGGGAATTTATATAATATTTAAATGCTGCAGGGGAGAGTCTGAGAAAAAACTTACCTTTCTCTCAGGGTCGCGTAGAATAATTCTGTCGACGCTTTCCATAATGTTATTAATGTTTGCAAAGTTCTGAGTGCTGCACAATGGGTCTTCAGCAGTCGACGTGACTGCCTTATCTTTCCAGTTCGCGTCTCTTCGCGGGCTGATAGCACCAGCAGAAGTGAGAGTGGCAGCACCAAGGCTGAGAACGGCGACGAAGGTGGAAAGGAACTTCATTTTGATTTATGATTGTTGAGTATCAGATATAAGACTTGACGAAAATTGTTGATGAGAGTGTTGTTATTGTTACTGTTGTTGTGATGATGATGATGATGATGATGATGATGATAAGAAGGATACGGGAATTAAATGGGATAAACCTACATGTTATATAGAAACTATTTTACTAATGTTTTGTCTTTAATACGTACAATGTATTTTGGTAATCAAACCAGCGAAGTGAGAAAAAGCTGACACGAGCCTTAGAAACGAGTTCAGCATGACATCTTCAGAATAGCATCTGCTCTCTACAGTCAGCAATTCAGAGGGATGCCAATATTTCTCAGAAACTAGTATGATTGCAATTCCCGGATAGTTACAGTATGGGAAGCTAGACTTTCCATCTTCTCTTGGCTACAGCTAGCTATTCCTAGCTTACTGCTTCCATTGTCATCATGGCCGTATATTGAATCCCATCTCCAAGTACCTTCGCATCGCTATAATTTCCCAATGACTCTAGATCTAGTAAGCTCGGCAGATAGAAGGAAAGTCTCCTTCTATGATGGAGCTTATGGGAACCCCGAGATCTAAGCTAGGCTGACGTGCATTATTTACCTTCAACCAAGGGTATAATCTAGTAAAGACATTTATCTAAGTTAGTCTTATTGTCGACGATACGCTTATTTCTCCAGATTTTCATGACTCGGATATCGGCAAGTCTAATAAGTTACCCACCCCCGTATGCAAAGGGATCCCTCTTTAATATATATAATGGCCTATGTTTCTTATAATACATATACCATCAGCCATTTCAGTCAACCTGGCTGACGGAATTCTCTTAGTTCTTGACGCTAGAAAGGGGGAATTATCGTATAGCTCTGGACTTAAATCCCCGTAGACATGAAACCACATGTTGAACAGCAAATTAACAAACGTCGAGGAATATTACCAAGGAGGGGAGCGTACAAGTAATACGACCGCTATCTAAGCGGCTTCCAAAAAAGCTGGCATCAAAGCTACCGGCAGATAATTCGTATAATTTCGATGCTGGAAAACATCATGGACATTGTACCACTGAGCTCAATTTTGATATTTTGCAGCTTTAACCGCGAGATTTAGTGTTTCGCGCTGTGCCTCTCCTATGCTTTGACGAATTGGCTTAGCGCTGACTATGCACTCAAAATAAACCGCAGGCGGCTTATATACGAAAGTAACCCGGCTTTGTGGGGTTCTCGCGGGAACAGATCCTTCAAGCGCTGAGCTAGGTATCAAATCGATGGGTGGAGAGGAAGCAAGTGGGAATTGACGTATCTGGACAGGGACATGGGAAAGGATCTTATAAAGTTCGTTGGAAATGAGCTGAGAAAAAAGTTACCTAACCTAGAGATCAATCCAAGACCCCCTTGTGAGAGGACATGCTATTTTCCAAAAAGTCTTAAGACGATAGTCAATGAAGGAATCTACGAAATCCCCACTAAAGGAGAATACAACCAGTGTGGGTATTTTCTAGAAGCATATATAATCTAAGAGAAAAATTCTAGGGGGATACTGAATGTAGCATCATGGATTCAAGACACGGCAGTTCAACCTTATGTGGACGTAAATCGAGGCCGACTTGATCAACATCCTTTCAGACCCATCGCCTAATAAAGCCGTGTAAGTCTCTCTCTAACCCTCCAGACCCCCCCTCAACCGGGTCACTATCAGGACAGACACGTAAGTAATAAACACAGCGCTTTTGTTTCTGCTTTTTCAGATATATTTTTTTTAAATCTACGTTTCCGCTCCCTTGCAAGAGCAGAAGCGACTATCTACCAACTCTTTTTTCTTTTTTCTCTTCCCACTCTCTCTCTCTTTTGCCCCTGTCATTGGTTCTGCCGCTTGCCTGTCTGCCTGCCTGCATTCCCGCTGAGAACGACATATGCGTGTTGCCTCCACATATCTTTGCTCGCTGAAAAAGCTTTTGATGTAGTTGCAATGGATGCTCCTCCCTGAAAATGCTGAATGAGATGGCATATATCTCCAGTAAGTAGGTGGAGTGAGGTCGTAGGAATTATGAATTTTGTCAAGGCTGCGCAAAGGGTTATGATGCGAATAGGGTGACCTCAGGCCACTTCTCATGTGAAGCTTTCTTGAAAGCGTCTGCCCCGCTGCTTCGCCATTGCATGAAAAGACTCAATGCTTCGGCTGCCGTCTCGTAATCTATGCTGGCTAAGCTAAGCACATTGTTTAAGTCCTTCTCACACTGCTCCGCATCTTCTCCGAGAAGCTTTCGGGTTTTTATGGCAGAAATGACATGAGAGGCGCTGTCTTTGTGTTTCTCTAAGAACTCGGCATTGTAGGCCTTCAAGTCTGCTGATGCCTCAATGGCTTTGAATTCGGACTTCAGTACTTCGGTGACTTTGCTTGGCAATGATGCAAGCTTCGAGTCCAGCTCCTGGCGGAAACGAACGACTTGCTCGTGCACTGTGGGGTTAGTAGCATCAATAGCCAGCGCAGCATTCAAACACCGCAGAGCGAGAAGATATTTTTCTTGGAGATAATATGTTAGCGCATCATACTATGTGGGAGACATGGGAAAATGAATTACCTCTTCTGATGTATACTTCAAAACCGGCGATTTGTCCATCAATACTCTTTGGGCTGAACTGAAGGATAGGTGCTAGGAACTTAGTGGCCTCGACTAGGGGTTCTGCCGTGGCAAGATACCTCAATCCGTTGGGGTCATCGTCCTTCTTCACCGGCTCCGTAGAACCGGCCTTGGCCTTATTCGGGTCCTGCTTGGCGGCTTTTTCAGCGGCTTCCCGCTCAGCTTTTTGTGCTTCCTTCTTGGCCTTCTTGGCCGCTTTCTTCCGCTCGGCGGCATCCTCCCCATTCACATCAGCAGAGCCATTGAGCCCATTGGCCATCTTCCTGCCATCGAACATACCGATGTAGGCGGCAATGGCACCTAACGAAGCACGAGTATAAAACGGATGCTCACGGAGATGGTCCTCCCATCGCACCATATCCACATACGCACGGATCTGCCCCTTCCTGAGAGAAAAGCTATGGAAGTCGAACTGGTCCTCTTGCCACACGTCGAATATGTTATAAACAGAGTGGAACCGCTTAAGCGCCAAAGCAATATTCCCACTACGCACCGCCGCTTCTCCGTCTTCAGTGAGATACCACACGCTCTGCATATCGAGGAGATCGCTGAGAGGACCACCTGGCGAGTCATTTCTGGTGAACAATGCCATGGTCTTGAGAGCAGTTTCACTCTCGTTATTCCGTAGTTGGTATTTCGCTGCCTTGGTGTTGATGTATCGGTCCTTCAAGTCCAGGTTGCGAGCCTGATCCATCGTCTCCGCAGCTTTCTTCGTGTTGCCATAGTGTTTCCATATCCTGGCCTTGGTCATGTGGAACTCGACGCTGTTGGGGACCAATTCTATACCCTTGTTCACAAATTCCATAGCTTTGGCTAGGTCGCGGGACAGGCGGTAGTTGTAGTGCTGGGCTAGGTAATATAAGCCGGCCGGCTCGCCCTTGGGAGCTCCATCGCCTGCCGGCTTTTCTGCCTCGGGAGACGCCTTCTTCTCATCAAGATATTCCTGCGCTAAGGCTCCCAGGGTCTCCTTTTTGGACGAATCACCGTATAGATGCTTGAGGTTGGCAAAGGTTGAGGGAACTCCCTTGTCCAACATCAGAGTCAAGTATGCCTTAGCCGCTTCCCTGAAATCATCACCTAGAAGTCCTGTTAATCACCATGGCCTTGTTCGTCGATTTTTACCACGACTTACCGGTAAGGAAGTCTAGGGGCAACCGCTTCGCAGCATCGCAGCGGGGGTTCTTCTTGGCATACTCATCATAAACAGCCTTCCGGGCGGCTAGATCATTGGGATCAAGCTCCGTCGTCTCAATGAGCTTGTTGTAGTAGTCTGGGTGCTCGGAGTTGCGATCTAGCAGTGCCCGGTATGCTTTGACAGCTTCGTCCTTCCTCCCTAGCTTGGCTAGGTACTGGGCCCTCGACTCCATAACAGCAAGACGGTCTAGGTTGTGCTTTGCGATGGACTCGAGGTGAGTCAATGCCTTCTCGTAGTCGCCCATCTCGGCAATAATAGAGTTTTTATACATGACGGCTTCTGAGTTCTCATAGTCGGTCTTGGATGGCGGTGTCTTGAGAGACTCCTCGTAGGTGGTCAAGACCTTCTCAGCCTGGGCAAGATCGCCGGAGAGGTGGTGGGCTACGGCAAGGGCTGTCCAGTTTTGCCTGACCTGAGGCCTAGCCTGCAGCATGGAAGCTCTGCTTTGTATGTAGCCCTGGTAATCTCGCATCTGGACCTGTAGGAAAGCGAGGTCTCTCTGGATCTGGTGGGAGTCGGGTTCGAGCTTGAGAGCAAACTTGTAGGCCTTGATGGCCTCCTCGTAGTTCTTCTGGTGGCGGTACAGCAAACCGTAGACATGCCAACATATGTGCGACTTCATATCTGCCGTCAGGGCTTCCTTGCCCAGAGCAAAGGCCTCTTCCGTCTTCCCCTGCTGGTTCATGATCAGGGCTTTCATAGCCATGGTGTCTCCATGCTTGGGGTTCTTCTTCAGGATCTGCTCGGCAGCCTTCAAGCCCCTCTTGTACTGTTTGTCTTCATAGTTGCGGATGACTTGGCGAAAGAGAGCGTTCTCTTTCGCATTCAAGGGTTGAGGCATGGTTGGTGTTGGTGTGGGCAGGCGGTAGATTTGGTCAGGCCCTATTCTTTGACGGGACTGGGCTGTGGTGGCTTGTTTACTATTTATATACGGAACGGACGAGGACACAGGAGAGGATAGCAGAGGAAAAAAGAGCGCTATTTTCTTGTGTTAACTTCTTATTTTCGAAAGTTGGGTTAGGTTCAGTTGTGGATTTGTGGTTGTGGTGGTGATGGTGATGGAACTAGGTTGTTTGCTTACATGGCGACAAGTTCAAGAGAGAGAGAGAGAGGGAAGGACTCGTAGAAAAAGAAAAAGAAAAAGAAAAGGGAAAAAAGGAGGTGGGTGTTGGTGGTTACTTGTGTTTTACTTGTAACTCACTCTCTCGTGTCCAAGGTTATCGTATAGTCTGTATAGTCTGTATGGTCTGTATGGTCTGTATGTATATGTATTTGGGAGCTTTGCGCTTACTAGCGTGCAAGCGGCACGAATCGAATTCAATTCAAGGTGGGATGTCTGGTCTTGTCTTAGCTAAGTCCCTAGGTACGTACCTATATACCTAACCTAAAAGAAAAACTACACTAGTGTAAAAACTGCTTCATCACCCGATGATTTACCGGCCTTGCATATTCTATTTTAGGTAACCTACAAGTGGATAACTACTTATATGCATCTATACGGGAAGGGAATAAGATATCCAATGTAGTAGTTCCCATATATGCTGACCTATCCATATTAGAATTGACCGTGATTCTCTCGCTAGAACCAATTGATAAGTAAATAAATAAATAGATTTATTCGATTGCAGTGGAGAGGGTATACAAGGGTGAACAGATAGAGATGTATGTATATATATAACAAATACAAGCTTGCAGATTTAAGTGTTCCATAGAACGGCGAATGGTAGGTAGTGCAAGACGTGATCAGGGGCTGAGGAGGAATGGAAAAGGAGATGTGGTGTTTATTATTCACTCCGAACTTCTCTCCGTTCTCTCCGTTCTCTCCCTTCTCTCCATCTGTTCAGAGCTTCCTCAGCATCCTGTGTGCTCTCGCCGCATCGCTCTCTGACCAGGCCCCAAGTGCGAGATCTAACGATGCTTTCGACACCCCTTTCTTGCCTCAACAGCAAGGCTAAGCTCTCCGTGCGAGGTTCTCGGGGGAAGTACCGTCCCGAATAAGGATCCAAGCGTTCATCGACCACACGCTCGCGGTTCTTTTCCGACTCAGCCGCACGGAGACCTATCTCGGGATCGTCCGGATCGGGGCTGGTGGCTACATAGGCGCAGTAGGTCAGCACATCCGACCTCGCCTGCCACGAGGGGAAGAGGACCTTGTCCTTGAACGATTGGCACGCCTGAGGATCTATCTGCCTCGAATACGCGCGGGGGTGGCGGACCGAGGTGGAAGTCGGGTCGAAGCCGGACTTGGCTGGCGTCACGAGGGCATTGAGATTTTGGGTGATGGAGTCGTCAATTGCGCCACGAGATATACGCAGAAAATCTGCGAGAATAGAGAGGTGAGCAAGGTCGAGCTAGAAACAACAGACAAGAGAGCAATGCATACCCCTGAGCGCTCCAGTGGCGAAGCAGAACTGGGGCGTCAACTCGGGATGTGATGAGGCTTCGGTCATGATATCATGAGCACTAGTGGTAGCGGCGGCATCCGTGGTGGGAGCCGGTCTTCGGGACCAGAGGAGACCAGCCAGCGTGACGGGGCTGCGAAATTTATATTGGTGGTGGGGTCTATGGAAACGAATTAGAGGAACATTTCGGAAGATGGATTTAGCTTAGACAAGCGAATTGGTTCTATGTTTCGTGGTGAACAAGGCGAAACGGACTTGAGGATCAGATCAGAACAAGATCAGACCAGTAAGAGACAAGAAGAAGACAAGGGAGGAAGAAGAAGAAAGCTGCTGCTTAGACCAATGAAATGGATCAATGACGAAATAATTATATAGGTTGGTTGCATAGTGCTGCAGCTTAGGTAATAATTCAACACGCTTTAGATACTAAAGTGATGGATATGCAACAATCAGTACTATACCTTATCTCATTATCTCATAGTGGGAACATCAAATCAGTCAGGCTGATTAGGTACGCGACAGCAGCACCTGCCTGCAGCTTACCTTAGCTTAACCTTGTTAGAAGCTGTCCCTTCCCGCCTAGACCCCCCAAGCCTTAGGGGTGTTATACGTACATCATTCACCATCCACCAACCAAGCATCAACCATCCACCATCACCCGTCCATCTCCGAATCTGTTTGATGCCAGTGCACACTCACCCACACTAACACAACCTTTTTTCTTCATACAACAACTGTCTAATTTCTGCTGACTGCGCAGGCCTCACCTTGTGAAATTATTACTTTAGTCTCTTCTTTCTCTTTTTTTTTCCCCATCGTCACTTGCGAACGGAGACTTCTGCCGCATTTTGTACCAATCATCCAAACCTAACCTAACTACTACCACCACAACCACTGCATACATCGCCATGTCGAGTGCGCATTTTAACCAGCGTACTGAACGCCGTGAGTCCGACGACGATAAGGACGAGAAGAATGGACGGGGTGACGATAACGCCAAGGACTCGGGCAAGGCGAACGGTGATGGAGACGCAGACATGAAGGATGCCGAACCCGAGGTGGACGAGATCCTCGATGAAGAAATCCTCAGCCTCAGCACACAAGACCTGCAAACCCGGAAACGTCTGCTCGAAAATGATGCCAGGATCATGAAGAGCGAGTTCCAGCGGTTATCGCACGAGAAGGCAACCATGGGCGAGAAGATCAAGGAGAACATGGAGAAGATTGCCAACAACCGGTTCGTTGCTTTTATTGTCTTCTTCTTCTCTTCTTCCACCTCCTAGCTGACCATACCATATTATCTATCTTTCAGGCAATTACCCTACCTCGTTGGAAACGTTGTCGAGCTGCTCGACCTAGACCCCACCGCCGAATCATCTGAAGAAGGGGCCAATATTGACCTGGATGCGATACGAGTGGGCAAGTCGGCAGTCATCAAGACCTCAACCAGACAAACCATCTTCCTACCCTTGATCGGCCTCGTCGACCCAAACGCCCTCAAGCCTGGTGATTTGATTGGTGTGAACAAGGATTCCTATCTTATCCTCGACACCCTGCCGGCCGAATATGACAGCCGCGTGAAGGCTATGGAAGTCGACGAAAAGCCTACCGAGAAATACAGTGACGTGGGTGGTTTGGACAAGCAGATAGAAGAACTCGTTGAGGCTATCGTCTGGCCTATGAAAGAGGCCGAGCGGTTCAAGAAAATAGGCATCAAGGCGCCCAAGGGTAGGTTGACTGACTACTCCCAATAACATGTGCATAAGGACCCTCTACTTACCTCATTCCCAGGCGCCCTAATGTACGGTCCTCCCGGAACCGGAAAGACCCTTCTGGCCCGAGCTTGCGCCGCCCAGACCGACGCCACCTTCCTCAAACTCGCTGGTCCGCAGCTGGTCCAGATGTTTATTGGAGATGGTGCCAAGCTGGTGCGCGATTGTTTCGCCCTAGCCAAAGAGAAGGCCCCGGCCATTATTTTCATTGACGAGCTTGATGCCGTTGGTACCAAGCGTTTCGATAGCGAAAAGAGTGGTGACAGAGAAGTGCAGAGGACTATGCTGGAGTTGCTTAACCAACTCGACGGTTTCGCCTCTGACGACAGAATCAAGGTGCTGGCTGCGACGAATCGTGTCGATGTGCTCGATCCCGCTCTTCTGCGATCCGGTCGTCTGGATCGCAAGATCGAATTCCCTCTGCCCAACGAGGAAGCCCGGGCCCAGATCTTGAAGATCCACTCCCGCAAGATGAAGGTCGATGCTAGTGTCAACTGGGGCGAGCTGGCGCGGAGTACGGACGAGTTCGGTGGCGCTATGCTAAAGGCGGTTTGTGTCGAGGCCGGTATGATTGCCCTGCGGATGGGCAAGAACAAGATCAGCCACGAGCACTACGTAGACGCCATCGCCGAGGTCCAGGCCAAGAAGAAGGAGGTAAGTTTACGAATATTATTTTTCTTTTCTTTTCTCTCTCCTCCCTTCCCCTCCCCTCCCTCGTCTAATATCCCCACTAACCTATTCATAGACCGTCAACTTCTACGCATAATCGATTCTGCTGAGAGTAAAGCACTGGGTGGAAGGGATATCGGTTATGATGACGACGAAGAGAACAAAAAACAAAAAAGATTCTGTAATAGTATTTAGCCCTTGCCTACCCCCAATAGATGGCTAAGTTGCGTTTTGCTGCGACTGTGCACTGTGCATTTCTCTCCTGTGTATGAATTTGATCTTCATCTATGTGTCCTTGACATGCTAACTATTTGATCTGGATTCCGAAAACCCGAAAATACATGAGACGCCTCAGCAGAAAATAGGAGATTGGACCTTGATATCTCTAGGTTGTCTTTACTTTGAAGGGATATTTAGGTGTGGAAGCCACATGTGGCTTGTTATGTGGCGCAGTGGGTATCTCGCAACGAAGTGGGTACTATGTAGCCCCTTTTCTTGAAGGGAGCGCGGTTACTCCATGATGCGTTCTACGGCATAATTTGGGTTATGCTAAGATGATGTTGACTGAGGGGATACCGGATAGCCGTTTCCTTAGGTCTTGGAGATCTGTGCTTGGTTATTTCTAGTGTTTCTTTTCTGGCAAAGCTACGATCTTTAGTTCTAGCTAAGAATATAGTTCTGTTGGTGTCTCGAGCCTCGAGGTCACTCTCCTATCGTACCAAAAAGAAATGGTGTGGACCATTGCATACCTATGATTTCGGATTTCTGTAGTATTTTATGTAGAAAACCTTGGCTAACGGCTATTTCAGTCGGGGGATTCGGGCTTTTAGAGCAAGGGACACATAAGCTTTGTGAGATTATATGATCTGTATCATATGGGTAAATGAGCGCACGATGAGTTGAGAAAGGTAGAAGGAATCCAGTGGCCAACAATTAGACTAAGAACCATCACCATGGAGCCCGTCCTCAAAGCCTCGGTACTTCTCCAATTCCTCTCTATCCTTATTATACCAAAGGACGCCTATCCCGTAGCCTTTCTGTCTTGGTGTCCCCATGTAGTTCCAATTACCGTATCATAGTACTTATATTATGAACCGAGTGATTACTGGTCCAGCCTCTGTATCATCTGTCCAATGACCGCCGCCGAGAGCTCGCCATACTCCGCCAATAGCTTCTGGAACGAGACACTACTCCATAACATCTCGGCCTTGCACCCGATGTATTTGGTGAGGAGCAGCCGCAGCTCGTCCTTGTTAGCGCCTATGTCGGCCGTGTTCTGGAAGCTGTACTCGATTAGCGGAATGATGTTATCGATCCGTGCACTCAGCAGCTCGTCTTTTACGAGCTGGTAGTCCACGAGCATCCGGTGCAGCTTCCGCAACGATAGCTTCGCGAGCTTCTGGATGTCGTAGTAGTCCGCGAGGACGTAGAGCCTCGCGTGGGAAAGAAAGACTTCCGAATAGGACGCAGGTGGTAGTTTTGCGCCCTCTTTTGGCGATTCTGGGATTTCGTATTGCAATGATTTGAACTGATCCCAGAGTCGACCAGGATATGGGAAGCAATCATCAGGAGTCTGCTTCTTGGGCCTTTTACTTGAGCTGGTGCGCTTGTTATAATATTGAGTAGAATGTGAATATAGTTCATCTTCCTCTACAGGCTCATCTTCACTTCCAAAGTTCCACGAATTTTTGGATGCGACACCGGGGCCTGGGCTCAAAATCTTGGTTGCATCCTTCGCGAGAGGGAGTAGCTCTGGTATCCGCTGGTCATAATTGCCAGTGTAAGCGAACTGAGAGAAGCGAACAAATGTTTCTTCGTCAACTTCAGGCCACTCAGCAACACCTTCGTTCGATTCTTTCATCTTGTTGTTAACAAGAGCCTCGAGAGGCTTGGACATATTAGAAAGTAGGTCGGCATGGATCGTGAATTCCTTCTTCCTGTCCCCAACCAGAACTCTGAATGGCCTTGACGCCATGATCCTAGAATAAGAGTTAAAAGAGAGGCGGCAATACCTCAGACGTAGCTACTCACTGATTGTATGGTATGTTTGCCATTATTGGAATGATCCTTTGAAATCGAGGACCACTGTACAAAAAAAGCCTGATCATGTTGTAGTGAGGAAGCTCTCGGAGATCAGCCTTGTTAAGCGGGGTTTATACGCCGTACAGTTGCCTGATTCAACTTGACCAATCAACATTGAAGTAGTGATGCTCCTGTTCGTTAAAGACATCCACGGCGGCACACGGCATGTAGCTACACAATACGAAAATATTTTGTCTCGAGAGCAATCAGAGTATTTGACGACGGAAAGTCTTGAAAAAGCGTTGCGGGTACCAGTAGCTATCTATATATTCGTTAAACTTTTCATTACAACAAAAGGAGAATTTCACTAAAATTTATAAAAGTCGTTTCGTAGATGAACTACGCTCTTGTTGTCTCAACTTGAGAGTATTCACGTGATTTTTGTTTCCCCATACAGAGGAGAAAATGCCATTCTTAGACCTTATGATGAACAACACTATTGTGGTAAAAGCGAACGCCAATTGCCCTTCGGCAATCAGCCTCTATATAGTACGCCACATCTACATACTATCTCCCAGAATTAGTCCACCCTTTTCCGATACCTGAATGTTCCGTCGCAATCTATGACTTGTCCATAGGTAGAATTGTGGTATCCAAAACCTGAACTAGGAAGCAATCTCAGCCTATTCGGTATTACTATATATTTTATTGAGGATAATCAATATCATTAGAAGACTAAATTAAGAAAACCAAAACAGCCTGTGTCCTCTGGGCCTAAAGCCATTTAACTATTATTCTAGAAGAGCCATTCCTTGTGCGTTTTTACCCACACCCAAATCTTGCAGCTGGAAATGCTGTACCTGCTCCTTAGTCATCGCATTTACCACTGTTACTGCAGCTTGCGTAGTTCCATTCCCAGGACTGAGCGCATAAACAAAGTCTCCTGCTGCCCGGAGATCAATGAGACCTGGATCTCCGTTGGCACTGAGGTCAACTTGACCCTGAATGCTAGCATCTGTCAACGACATCTCGACCATCCTGTTGACCCCGACATCAGTGACAAACGCAGTGTTCGTGGCCGGGCTAATCGCTACCCAACAGGTAGCTGTCTGTCCATAAACAACCTCCTTGCCTTGAACCGTAGCCAAAATTCCCTGGTCAAAGCTGAGGACAGCTCCGCCAAACGATGCATCCGTAACGAAAAGGTTATTCGAACCTTTCATCGTCGAAAATCCGAAGAGAACGGCCGTTCCTGCGGGCGAGGACATAACAGCTTTCTGGCTTACAGAAACTGCTTTGGTCTTTGTGCAGGCCTGGACATGGAATGAAGCGAGAAATCCAGTATTGTTCTTTGTGGGATCGCCCTTCACTGTAGTGAACAAGGTTTTTCCATCGTTGGAGAAGGCAACCTGAGAGACCGTGTTCATGGGACCCACAGGAGGTGTTGTCTGCCCGAGATCAAACTCGCGAAGATCGTCCATAGCGCCAAGTCCTTTTGCCGAGAACGAGGCACAGGACACACCGGCTTTGGCTCCCGTGGACCCAACACAGGCGATCTGATGCTCCGCTGACGCGGCGACAGTAGTGGGGAACTCGCCGGGAACAGCAACAGGTTTGCCGACCATGGTCAGCTTCGTGGGATCTTGCGGGTCGATGGCGAACATAGATAGTGAGTTACATCCAGCGTTGACAGCAAAAAGGTTCTGTACGAGATAGGGTTAGTCTCCTATACCAACTGAGAAGGATAAGTTTCGGTGCTTCATACATTACCGGCTATGGTGAGACTTGACTGGCTGAACAGAGCATCAGGAGCGGCTGTCTGATTCGTTAATCCATCAAAGCTGTTCGAACCTGCACCGGCGGTTGCTGTGCTCGTCCCAGTAGTCTGCAGTAGTCCATCTTCTCCGATTGGTATCGAAACAACTGCGTTGGTATTGTCGTTGGTAATTAAATAAATTGCTTTTCCGTTCTTATTCTGGGTGGCACCCATTCCACAACTTGTCGGCCTTGCGAGGACCTGATCCATTATTGTCGCAAGCGACAGAGATAGAAGTGTGAGGCCGTACATATTACTTAATTGGTAGGGAGATGGTTTGAATAGGCTATTCAAATAAAGGAGAAAGACACAGACAAACCAGTTGCCGGACAAGGAGGGAATAGAAAGATGTCTTCGTTGATAGGCACGAAAGGCTGTGAAGATATCTTGTTATCTATCCAGAAGAAGAAGAGTTGGACTCTCATGTTATATACACAATGACAAGATATTCTTTAGATCTATAGATGGCCGATCAGACCTCCTTCATTCGCGTTCAAACCCGCCGAAACCCATCAAAAGCTGATCGTGATGGCTAGTTCTCACCGCGAACAGTCATTTCTCTGTACTAGAGGTTTGTCGCACAATGTAGAATAATCAGAATTTCCTATTTCGGAAGTGGAAATCCTCCTTAACTCCGTGTGGTTCATCCGAACGCTGAAGGGTAACACATGGTCGCATGTATAATCAAAATTTCCTCTTTTGGAAATGGGCCCCACCTCCACAAGTGTTTTGAGGCTTTTCGACCCGTTACAAGAAATTCCGATCTGCTCATCCATCTGCATCTACGGGGTGAAACGATGACCTAACGCTAAGCATCAATGTGGCGGCGTATTAGTTAACCCCCTAGCAGCCCTAAATGCATGTTGACTTCACTATATTGTAACTTTGTTAGCCTATCGTGACACGCAAATGCAGGGATTAGCTGCTATATTGTGTGGTAGATTTTTGTCGAGACAAGTGATGCTGAAATCTTTCCGAGTCTTAACTTACAATAAGACAACCTGATACCTATTGGAACCAAAATTTGGATTATAGATGATCTAAAAGACCAAAGTGATAACGTGCTACTAGTCATCCTGTCACCTTCTACTACTATACGTAGGAACTAGTACTTTGATCAGTTATACCAAAAAAAGAAATCCCGATGAGTAAAAACATTTTCCGCATTTTTGATCCGAGAGGTGTGTCAAACTTCCTATATTATGTCCCCTGTTTGTAGTCTTATACTAATATAATGAGAATAGAACATAAGAAGGATAGTGCTGAGAAACGACGAGACCAACTACGCAGAGCTCAACGGCAAGTGCTTACTATCAGATCTATACATGCTTGACTAATACTCTATTGTCAGTTCATATCGTGATCGCAAGGACGCATATATCAAATCCCTCGAGACGGAAATTACTCGGAGTAGGGCGAGCGAAGCGACCCTAATATTCGAGTCCGAAAAGTTGCGCAATAGGGTAAATACCCTCACTAAGATGCTGCTCCAAAACGGAATAGATATTCCAGCCCAAGAAGATTCCGCCTCGCTTGTAGGACATAGCAACCCTGAGATGTACGCGCATGAGATTCGAAGTAACGCAAAGGATAATTTCATCCACGGGAAAGAGATGATAACAGAACATGATGTGTTATTTGACACACGCGCTCCTGGATCATCAAGTGCCATTGGGAGACGAATAGACCTCCCCCTACGGCAAGACCATCAAAGGAAAGAGATACTTTATACAGAATCGCCACCGGAGACTCAGAATACTCCTAGCTCCTCCTTTACCAATAACACGAGACTTTGTGAACTTGACCCGGCAATATTAGGCATGGATTTTGTGTTGACGTAAGTATACACGATTCCACTCTATCGAACTACAGCCGGTAACCATACCCTCTTAAAAGTCTAGAGAGCCCCTGCCTTGGACATCTGCACGGTGACCCAGATCAGCCCGACGAACCGAACGGCCACGCCTTGACAACCTCGGCGCAAATAGAGTTTTCCACGCCGTTATCTTATTTGCGGCCCCACGAGCCACGAGACAAGCCAGGTCACCAAGCTCCCGCGGCTGTGCTTAGCCGTTTGCTGGATCTCGCTACGAACCTATGCGCGGATGGCGAGCTGACCCCTATCCAAGCGTGGAACTATGTCCGGTGCCAGCCGCATTTTGGTGGGGTCGAGGTCCGGAGTTTGAGAAATCTGGAGGAACGCCTCCGAAAGACGGTCAAATGCCACGGGTGCGTTTTATAAGAGTCACATCCTCCCCCCTCAAGGAACAAGACTAATTTGATGATGACAGATTCGGAGCTGTGATTGAATCCTCAGCCCTGGAGGAAGCGGTTCACGAGACGCTCCTGATTGGGCAGTCTTTTTGATGTTATTTTGTAGTCGCTACCATACAATAGTGATAGAAATGACGGAAGTTAGGGTTGCATTTCTCATCTTTTTTTTTCTTGGTGACCATGCTTGTGAAACTTATCGGACTCACTCCCAAATATCTCTTCTTATCCATTTAGGAATTTCTGCATCTGCCCTATTATGCTATATCAATAAATGACTATTATTACATTTGGTCTAATACGTGATTAGCGACAAAATGAATTATATCATGGAGGGGCCTCCTATTAAGCGCTAGAAAGGATCAAGTAATCATCTAACTTGTTTTCCTATAGCATTTAAACTAGATCGAAATCTAAACCATGTTAATGTAGCCGAGAAAAGCTTGTAATACCGATGGTTAACGCGAGGCGAGGTTAGTGTAAGTTCGATGCGTAGGTTAGGGTTATGATGGATTCTCGGGATTAAGCATAAAGAGCGTAATCGGATTCTCTACGGGGAATTATGTCAAACACGAGAAACACATCCTAGGTTTATGGTAGTCTGGGTTTGAGGCTTTTTACTTAACTTGTGTATCCATCATGACGCAGAAAGGGATGGAAGCAGGAGGCGGCGGGTACAGAAGGGGACACAGAAGGGGACAAAGTTGGCTCGAGCGGCGCAGTAAAACCAGGCCTCCATCTTCTTTCACCAATCAAGCGGTGAAATTTTAACGATGGATCTGAAATTAAAGGCTTCAATTACAACTTACAGATGACCCGTGTGTGCCGTTAGCCGTGAGCTTGTTTTCCAATACCCTGCCAGCCTGCCAAGACACCCCCTACATTGGAGAGTGGTAGAACTTGCCGTCTCACAATTCCGGGTTGAGGTTATCAGAGCTGCCCTTTTCGTGCTGCGCAGCTTGCTGTCCAGGGGGAGAGAGGGTCACTTGCTAGGCTCTAGCACGCTTCGCTACTGTTTCAATACCAGATCCTTTCGACCTCGCATGGTTAAAACTCAGCCATAATATCGTGATAAGAATCAACACCATTCGCGATATATATATATCTTCTCTCGTCCTGATTTCTGAGTACTCCTTATGCTTTCTTGCCCCTATCATTCATTCGTTCTTTTTAATTTTTATCCCAAACCTTTACATTCTTTTCAATTCTTTTCTTCGGTAGTAACCTGGTGTCGTTACCGAAAATGTTCTTCATTACTTTTTTCGCCCCCTTCCTTGTATTAGCTAGTCTAATCAGCTGTGCCTCACTAGACTATTCCCAAGTGACGGCTAATGATGGATCAAGTCTTTTCAAAAGACAAGGGCAGAAGAGCTGTCTGAACCAGAACTCGATTCAGAAAGCTAGTTCCCTCACAGGGCAAGAGAAAGGTACCCAGGGAATTAAGGCCGGACAATCACCATCAAAAACGTGGGTTTTTCCTTTCATAAAAAAAGGCTTTCTGGCGTGAGACTAACATCATCACAGCGACCCCAATAATTTCATCAACTTTTGCGCTGGTCTCGAGCTTACCAACGGAAAGCAAATCACCTCGGGATCGTGCAATGGCGTAGTGATGGGCAAAATCCCTGCAGTCAGCAATATGATCTCCACTATAATCACCAACCCCAAGCCGGGAGATCAGCTCACATCCGACACCACGTTCAACGTCTCTATCCAGGCGACTCACCTGAATGCTGGCCACTTCGTCAACCCTACCACCAACTACTACACCGCGCCGCAGGACCTTGGCAGCAACGGAGACATCATTGGTCATTGCCACATCACCGTCCAAGACATTGGGTCGATGGACGCAACCACCCCACCCGACCCGAGCAAGTTCGCTTTCTTCAAGGGCATCGACGACGATGGCAACGGGCGCGGTCTTCTACAAGCCACCGTCGACGGCGGACTACCTGCTGGGACCTACCGAGTGTGCACCCTGATGGGCGCGGAGAACCACCAGCCGGTGATAATGCCCATCGCGCAGCGCGGCGCCCAGGACGACTGCACCAAGTTCACGGTGGTGGCCAAGAAGGGCGGCGCCTCTACTTCCAAGAACCAGAAGAACGGGGATATGAACAAGAACCAGGCCGAGGAGGGCTTCGTGCAGGGTGGGTCTAAGGGCAAAGCCGCCCAGACAAAGCAGACGAAAGGGAAGGGTCAAAGGTAGCGCGGGCGTGGTTGGCGAATGCCAGCAGAGATTCGATCGGAGATTGTAGGACGTGAAGGGACCCTACCGCCCGATAATATGTAACCTTCTCAAACTCCAAGGACTTCGTTTCAGTATATACTCCCCTTCCAGCCTATTTTTTTAACTGTGGGGCCCAGCGAAAACGTTCACTCACAATATATCTTTTCTGCGGCGCCCCACAGTTAAAAAAATAGGCTGGAAGGGGAGTAGTTCTAGAAAAGGTGCGACAGATCCTGAACAGGGGGGAGAGCGCCTGTCCGCACCCTAACATATGGTTAGCTTTCCGGATTAGGAAATCTTGATTACATCCTTGTGTCTGTGTCCCCACCTTTTAAACCCATGTCCGTTGATCCCGTCCTTGCACTAGTGTGGTTGACCATCAATGATCTGCCCAGGTTGATTTTAGCCGCATGTAAATCTATTGATTATGGGATGAAGATGAGATTCATGACATCAATATAACATGCAATCTATTCATCTTATCTATCTATGTAGATCCTAGGAAGGATTTCGAGAAAAAAAATGTAGAAAAAAATAAGTGGAAGGTTGTAACACCATTTCGGAATACTTAACCGATACTATTTCCAGGGGCTGATTCGGTTGGTCTAGACCTAGTGTTGAAACACCAACATGAAAATGCATAGGAGATGTAGGTCAGGTGTACTTATAAGGTCCAAATTGGGGGAAAAAGTAAGGTGTCCTTCGAAGTTTTATCCATCCCTTTTTGGTGGCCGCTATTACTGCCTTGTTATAAAGTGCTAGAATAACTTACCTATTGCTTCCTTGGCGTCAGGTAGACATTCAGGGGGTCTTTGTTCCAGAGGACCCTGGCAAGGACGATGCGCATTTCTACATAGGCGAGACTAGAGTCCGTGGGGGTAAGCGTGTTAGCCAACAATGGATCAATCTTATTGATGACGGGGCTTGGCAATTGGTGCCAACATACTTCTTCCCGATGCAATTCCGCGGACCGTACGAAAATGGCTGCAGCATGTCTTTCTTATCGTTGGCGAAGCGCTCTTCGTCGAGCCAGCGCTCTGGGATAAACGAGTCTGGGAGGTAGAAAGTTCTTCGGACTGCGGAACATGGCCCAATGCCAGACACCAATACTTGTCTGTCGATTTTCGGATAAAACCACACATTAGCCACTACGCGAATAGTATCATAGAGAATCTATCTCACTTACGCCATCTGGAACGTGTTGCCCGCATATTATGTCCCCACCGGCCTGGACGCGGCGAAGGTTGGCGATAGGAGACGGCGGATGTAGACGGAGCGCCTCGTCGAGAACAGCTAGCATGTAAGGAAGTTTCTGCACGCTGTGTATGTTCATATCTGATTCGGACGGGAAAGATGTTCGGACTTCTTCGGTTAACTTAGCTAAGACTGCCGGGTGTGTCGTCAAGAGATACGTAGTGCCAGAAAGCGCAGTAGCAGTCGCTTCCGAGCCAGCACCGATAAGACCGGAATTATTGTATATCTCCTCCTTGCTCATGCTCTGCGGGTAGTGCTCAAGTTAGCATTCAGTAGGCCTGCCGACTCCTTCGTATCAACTTACTAGATCCCCTTTTGACAGCATTGCCTGGATGAAGTCAGGACGAGAAGTACCTAAATCGAGTCTCTTATCTACTTTTACTCTGGTTAAGTCGTCGTGCTCCTTCGCCTTTCTAAGTACTGATCTCGGTATCATCTTGACAAGAAGGGAGGCTATGAGCGGGAATCTTCCAGTAAGACTTAGCAAGGCATTCCTTTTGACTGCACCAAACACGGCCGCGACCCAGGGGTGATAGTCGGTATTCTCAAGACATCCGAACGGTTCGCCAAACGCGAGGTCGCCCATGATATCGAATGTGGTCCAATTGTACCATGAAACCATATCGAGGGCTTGGGAGCTGCCCCTCACGTTCTCATGAAGTTCGCGTATGAGAAGGTCGATATAACCGTTAATCATCGGCTGCTGATCAAGCATCGCCTGGGCAGAGAACCCATGTGAGAGAATTCGTCGTAGGCGTCGATGGTCATCGCGACCAGCTCCGATGATCGTTGAAGCTAGTGGTGCGGTAAAAATAGGGTCTTTGCTGTGCTCTCCCTGTCCCGACTTGCGGTGTCCAAATATGTCCTTCCACGCATCATAGTGCACGAAGCTCAGCTCATTCGGAGTGATTCGGACGACATCGCCGTATTTAGCGTGTAGTTCGGCGATCTCCCGATGCAGCTGTCCACGAATAATCATCCGTGCGTGTAGAATACTCGATGCAGCTGAGAGTTTAGGTCCCGGGTAGTGTCGCAGGGGGTGAGAGTAGACATTGTATACTATTCGCCCTATAACATAGCTGAGCGCCTGAAGGTGGAGTTGGTGTGCGAAGGTTTAGACATCTTGAGCGCGCCCTTCGGCCGGCGATGCACTGCAATACCCTCAAGGAGCCTATACTAAAAATACATATTCTAGGTCATATCGATGGAGATCCACCTCTATCAACCCACGGTCAAAAATTATAGTGCTTGCGCAGCTTTAAATGTTAATGCGCATCTTGGTACAGGAACACCTAGATAGATGGTTTAATGTGCTCGATGTAGGTAGGTAGTAGTAATGTAGGTTATGCAGATCAGGTGAGTGCTTGCGTGAAGACTCAAAGTGAGGCTTCAAAAAGTCTCCGAATCGGGTCAATCACAAGCCCTTAGTATATGGATAATAGCCAGTTACTAAGCACGTCCATACTCTGGATTTACCGAGAGGACGATCAGTTAATAGCACGTATCTAGGTGACTACGCCCTATCACCATTGAGCTTCAGCATCGGCTTGGCACATATGCAATCTGAGCATGGTGCCTTCGGAGCTCTTCAAGATTCCGAGCTGTAACGAGAGACTAAGAGCCTCATTAACATTCAACAGCAATATAGATACTAGGGAAATAACTGATAAACTCATAAATACCCCCAGCTCTTTAGCATCGCTACCAACAGTGTCCCTTTGCTCCTTATGAGGTATGTATTGCCTTATACCCTATGGTACTATACACCACACAATCTGGATATGCCAAGGAACGGAGTGATGATGTTCTGTCTAGTTGATACTTGCTGGTTCATATTGCCCTGGGGCAGTTAACTTCTCGCTGCAGAGACTACCATATAAACTAAGGCTATTCACAAGGAACAATCACCACGTGGACGACTAAACCACCGGAACGTGGGTATCGAGCCAACGATCCATTACCAATGTCGCTGGGTAAGCTGGATTGCCAAGTCGCAGAAGCATTTGCACATGGCCTTCAAAGAATTGGCCCTCGAACACGTGTAGGGCGACATCGGTACCTGCAGCATTTAGCGTCGCGGCTAGCTCGACCGCCTGGCGGATATCACCCTGCCTTTGGACGTGGAGGAGCAGGAAAGCGTGGGCATTAGGAGCGCGAGCATTATAAGTAGGCGACATGGCTCGTAGTCGCTTCGGATCTGTCCCAAGTCCCCTTTTCATGTTATCCGCTACCGGGCCCGGACTATCGATAATCTCGGCCATTGCGTTGTAATTCGAGCCGTCTAGGGAGATGACACCGCGCACGATGTCGATGCTCACTCCTGCCCGCTCCAAGTAGCCTGTGTCGGTTCCTAGCAAGGTGACAACATGCGCGCCGGAGCTGTGTCCCATCAGAATAACCCGTGCAGGATCGAACCCAAGCCTAGCTGCGTTCTTGACTAGGTAGCCTAGCGAGTTGGCTACCTCCTGCACCTGCTCCTCCACCGTCACGGAGGGGACGAGCGTATAGTTGATAGTAGCGAAGGCATAGCCTTTGGCGGTTAAATGGCTAACTTTGGTAGAACCAATTGAGTCCAAATATGTACCGAATTGCCAACTACCCCCGTGGACGAACAGAACCAACGGGGCATCTCTTGACTTAGCGTTCCAGAAGCAGAGGCGATGAGCATCTCCATCTGCATACGCCATGTCCTCGCCTCCGGTAGGTTTATCTGCATTCATTTCGGCCATGAGCTCCTTTACCCTAGCTACGGTCGTGTCTTCTGACGTTCTTTCGAAGATGTCTAGTCCGGTGATCTCGTTTCCTCTAGCCGCTATAGCAATAGGAGTGAGTTCAGGAACTGTGTTACTACTATTAGTTGCAGTGGTGGCCATGGTTGGTGAGGCTGTCTGTGTCTGGATAAGGAGGCAGGTTAGCATCGTCGCTACTGTTCAATGGGTGTGGGCGATAAAATTTATTATGACTTTGGTATCCTTACTTCTCTCGACATCAAGTTAGTTCGTTAATACGGGAATATGGATATTGGTGTGGTAAAACTCTCAGAGGGTACAATGTGGTTGGTAATGTGTTGAGTCCGTGAAAGGACTCGGAGGATATTTCAATCCTTCCATCTACTAAGTAGGCAACATTGAATTATGTAAATCATGATTGATATTTACGGAAGCCTGCGACCTTTACGCGTAATTCACCAACATCTCTTTCCTTCCCGAGTCTTTCCCGCCAAGTATGTGTTATTGTACACGGCCAAGGGGTCGTGGGGGTGGGGCAGGCAGCAGAGAGAATAACGAACCATGGCCTTGGCAAACTCCATGATTCTTACGATGTCACAAAAAAGCCTAAACTTTCTATTGAACTAGAGATAGGGAGGACCCTCTCTACCAACAGTTGTATGAGGCTGTGAGGGATTAGGGACCATAGTCCCTAATCTACGACACTCAACCATCATGCTGATTATTTGTAAAGAAGTCGTATATAGAGAATTTTAATAAAGGAATGTATTGATCTATGCTGTATAGTAACGCCGACGCGCCATGTTAAGGGGAAAGAAACCATCGCAAACTTGTAAAGCAACGTAATCTATATACACAGGATTGTGGTCTTTGGTTCCCCTAGGTAGTCCCCACAACTCTATGTTATGTTATTCTGAAAATAATAAGCATAAGGAGTAATGAACGAAGTATAGGGTAGAGATTGAGTAACTAATATGCCTTAATAGGTACCTAGGGTTATACAGAATATTAGTAGCCTTTTGCGTAGGTGCAGGTAACTATGCCAATTATGCTCGGCTTGTCGCTCCTTTCCCTCTGAATTCGAGGGCAACATGTTTTCATTTGAAGCCATACTAATTTTAAGCTTTGTCTTCGCATATACTCTCTGCCTTTCCTGAGCTTGTGTCGTCGAGCTATTGGTTGGGACTCTCCAGTTGGGGTACACGGCTGCTGGTCTCCCCTTCTGGAATTGCTGTGAATTTATGACTTTTATCATGCGTCTCTTCAACAGTCCAATAGCACTTGAAACAGAAGTTAAAATCTGGGCAGTTCTTACAATGCCACCTCACTCCGATCACTGGCTATATCTCACGGTTAGCGTGTAACCTCCCCGTTACGAGAAATACTTGGCAGTCTTGACTTACATGAAGGAGACAACCATCACAAGTTATATCTGGGTACAGACGACGGACCTTCCTGCGTGTGTAGTGGGGGAGAGTTTGGTCCTCAAGACTCAGAGTGCCGTTTTTTGCCCGCACCGAATAGATAAAAGAAACAATTTCATCGGCATCATGGGTGATTGCAATGTTTTCAGGTGTCCATCCATCGTTGGTAGCTTTCTCAATATCCGCCCCGACCCCTACTAGGGTCTTTACGATATTGAGATTTTCGTTCTGGCGACAAGCCCAGTGAAGAGGTGTCCAGCCGTCGACGTCTGCGATGTCAATGTCAATGTCATTCCAGCCCCTATTATGATTGAAGACATGCACAAAACCATCACGCTCTCCGCTCATGGCTACATGGTGCAGCAATGTCCGGCCTTGCTTATCTGTAATGGAATATTTCCCCTCCCTAGCACTCATTAGCTGCTCAAGGGTCTCCCGGAATCCCCGGCGTGCGGCAATGTGGAATGCGGAACGTCCTTGTATATCCATGGCATTAACGTCGACTCCTGCGTCGAGAAGCGGTTTGATAGATTCAGTAGCGCGGGAATAGATTGCTATGCTGAGGGCATTCGCAAAATTATCCCCTGGGAGGTTAGGATTGGCCTTCTGTTCTTCGAGGAGAAACATGGAAGTCTCGTACCAATCCTCGGCAACCACAGCATTGAGTGCGGTGTTATATCGTCCCCCTTGTATATCCACCCGTGCACCTAGTTGAACTAGTTCCTTACAGAGCTTCAAATGACCGTACATGGCTGCCTTGTACAGTGCAGTGGGATGTGCGCCACCCCCGGCGTTAATATCTGCATGGTTAGGCGCGCGGGGATCCAGTAGCGTACGAATCACATCCATATATCTGTAACTGCTTGTCGATCTTCTCGATCTTCTCGATCTTTTCGGTCTTATGGCTGCAAGCAATGCTGTTTTCCCGCTCTTATCTCGATAATCAGCCTCTGCCCCAAGATTTAAAAGTTGGCGGCAAATCACATCTTGATCCGTTCTAGCTGCTGATATCAACGGTGTCTCACCGTCCTCAACTATTGCAGCACATAGGTCTCCATCGAGTGATGCTTTGTCTACTCCGGGGTAGAACTCATTGAGAAGCATCGCTGCGAACTCCGTGTTCCGTTCTAGAATAGCACGATGAAGGGCTGTGCAATTAAACTTATCCTTGATAGACAAGATATTCCTCTGCTTTCTTAGGAGTTCCCTCCCCGAACGGACATCCCCGTTTGCTGCTGCAAAATGCAAAGCAGTTCTACCATTTTCTTCAACAAGATCTACCTCACATTCATAGTCGAGGAGCACGCGAATAGACTCATATGATCCACGCTCAGCAGCAGCCATAAGGGGGGTGGAGCCAGCAAGATTTCGTGCGTTTCCATTGGCCTCATGTTTCATGAGCCATTTCACGCATTCGGCATTGGCGAGGCTAAAAAAAAGTGCGGTGCAACCGGTTTTAGATCTGGCCTCGAGGCACTCTGGATTATGTTCTAATAACACTTCTAGCAATGCAATATTGCTTTTCTGTGAGGCTACGTGGATCGGGAGCCAATTTTTGGTATCAGACCCCAGAGGATCTGTTCCCGCTTCTATCAGAAGCTTAGCGATCTCCTTTGTTGACTTGTATTTGTTCCTTCCTAAGAAATGGAGAGCATTCCATTGCCATTCCCCAGTAACGTTTGGGTTAACCCTGGGATGCCGTACAAGGGCCTTTGTGATTTCAAAATTGCCGGAGGATACAGCTAAATGCAGGGCTGTGCCCTCGCCGCCTATGATCTCATTAGGATTTATATATGTCGTATTTAGTAATAGGCTAACTACGGCAGCATATCGGGGAGAGTCCTCAGACAGTTTGGCCACTCGTGAGAGAATCGTTTCGCCATAAGACGTGTGCATAGATGCATCAGCACCGGATTTGAGTAAAAGCTTCACAATCTCTGTCTCCCCTGCCTCCGCTGCAAGTGATAAAGGCGTTAAGCCGCCTGTGTCTTTAGGATCTACTCTTGCATTGTTTAGGAGGAGAAGCACTGCGATTTGTATGTGGCCGTTCGCAGCAGCACTATGGAGGGGTGTCTTGTTGTCGGATTTGCTATACTCTATCATTTCAGTCTTCTTCTCTCGAGAAACTAACTCTAAAAGACGACCAATGACTTTTTTGAGTCCCAACTCTGCGGCTCGGAGGAACACCTTCTGAAAGTCTTTAAAGTCTTCGGCTGATGTGCTTCTTGTGAGGATGGCCATAGCTAAATTCTCCCAGTCTGGGCGAATGGCGTAGTAAAGTGCGCTTTCTCCGTCTTTGTTACATAGTGTTACACTTGCATCGTATTTTAGCAGCATATTCGCGATGTCATTATGCCCCTTGGCACATGCAATCATCAGTGGCGAGTTTCCAGATGAGTTTTGGAAATTCACGATGGATTGCTCTGGCCTTTGTGCTGTAAGCAGGCACCTGGCAACTACCCCATGCCCATACTCGGCAGCAAGGCACAATGATGTATTCTTGGCTTCGTCTTTAGTGAAGCATGTTGGATCGGCCTCTGCTGCAAGCAGATTCTGGATTATGAGTCCGTAACCCTTCATTGCCGCAAGAAGGATGGGCTCATTCAGATTGGATCCCGCCTTTGAATGCACGTCTGCTTTCTTATCCACAATCAAATACTGAACAAGTGAGGCGTGACCGTTTCGAGTCGCGTGCTGCAATGGTGTGATATTGTCTGGGGCGGCGTTTACAGTAGCACCAAGTTCAATCCACTTAGACGCTTGTTTCTCATATCCAAGCTCTGCTGCCTTACACAGAAGCCGGTCGACTAAAAGTGGTATACTTTCAGGCGTCATGTTCTTCATGTATGCCACAATATGAAATATTATTGCGTCGTACCCACGCACTGACGCATATTCCAGAGCTTGTATAGTATTTATTGTTCCCGTATCGCACTCGCTGACCAAAAGCTCACGCACGATGTCAACATGCCCGCACCAACTGGCCAGACTAATAGCATTTTCGCGGCAGGTGATCGTGATACTTTTGCCTGGAAAGGTAACCATCTCGGTTATTCCCCACTGGGCAGCAAGCAGGAAAGGGTCTGCCGTGTATAAATGTGGAGGAGAAGCTGTACTGTTTAGTCTGGAGTTTAGCTTCAGCCACATGAGTGCGAGTTCACGGCTTTGAGCAAATTTTAGTAGATTGTCGCTATACTTGCAGTCACGGTAGTGGAGGGGAAGGAATCGGACGGCGTAAGTAATTAGATTGAATAGTTCTCCTGGGGGTTGTATGAACTCGTCTGACTCTGCCTGAAATGCTTTATTGACGGGAGTGGTAAACTCGTCCCAAGAGAGGTATCTAAAAAGAATCCCAGTGATGTCCACATTACTTGGAATTATAGACCTCAAGGGTTTTTTTGAAGCTGGCTCCAGATCCCGTTCCTTTGAAACTAGGTTGAGAAATTGATTTCTCACGGTTTTGTTGCTGAAGATGATTCCGCCTCCTTCAAATCTCACCAAGGGGCCGAAAAGGGATCGTATATCAGCGGAAAAGTCTTTAGGCAGGCTTTTTAGATCGAAGGGTGATGAGAAGTTAGCCCTGCTGTCTGTAAGAGCTACCGCAGTTGCAAGCTCATTCAGTCTTAAAGGGCGCTTGCAGTGTAAGATCCAGCCCAGTGTGGATCTTCCCCAATCTGGCAGATGCTCAAATCGAGAATTCACGACGTTGGATATGGTGAGTTGAGGATTATTGATCAGCAACTCTGGAGATTTAAGCGTGCGAAGATTTGAGCTTGAATTATTGGTATCCAAGGATTCAATAGCAAGGAGCACTTCTGTAGTGTTCTTGCAATTCCTCAAAGCACCGGAGAGTTGCGACTGGAAGCCAGAGAGGTACGGCCTGTCACTAATGAGCTGATCCACTATAGAGGCCACCAATGGCTTGTGCTTGTCCGAGGTCAGAATAGGTCCATGCATGCGATGCTTGTCAAAATTTTGCAATATATCCTCGAATATAGCATCGCCACTATGTTCTTGCAAATCGTAGAACAGGGCTGCTTTCAGTTTCGTGGGTGAAATATCATCGTTCATGAATCCTGTCAAAGTTTTGACCAGGTCTTCAGCTAGGCTGCAATCCTGAAGGTCGTCAATGACGAGGTGCAATGGGCTTACACCATTATTAGTGTCCAGAACCGACCGAAATAAGACAAGAAGACTAGCTTCAGTCCAGGTATTTGTGGCTTCCATAGCCGTGAAAAGACCCTTGACTCTAGAGAACCGTTCTGGATCTTGGGTCAGGACTTGATAAGTGACCGACGCCAGGAAGGATTCAATAGAACATCGGCTAGCATCAATTGAAGTGAAGGGGAAATATGCAACCAACTTCGACAGACTTTTGAGTTTACGGAACAGGGCACGAGCATTAAGGCTCTTTCCAACCCCTTGCCCCCCGCTTGTTGTGATGATGCAAGGTGATCTCGATTCTAGCCATTCATAATAGGTATCCTTCACCTCGTCATCCGATTCAGCCATATACAAGTCTTCTTGCTCATCAGGGATTGTAAACATGGGTGATATGTTAAAGAGACATGAGAGACATGTTCGATACTGTGACTTTGTCTCTGCACGCTTCCTCGTTAGAAGTCCTGAAATACAGGAATAATGCTAATAGGTCTTTAGGTTTTTTCTTACCTGCTTTAAGGCCACTCACAATGGCAGCAAAGGTAGGCCCGTCAACTGCAAGCTTCGAAATGCTTTCTTGTGTTGATGACTCTAAGATATTAGATTCGTGCACTAATCCTGTCTGAAGTGAGTAATGATCTATGGCCTTTTAGACGCAGTAATAATTAGCCATGGGCATTGGTTTATATCAATGTGCAGAAGTAGTGAATTGACCTACGTGATCAACATTTTTCGTATCCCATATATGCTGATATATATTCGTGATGGATCGACGCATGCGGAGCGAGATGAACTTTGCTGAAATTTCTTCAACGACAGTAGAGAGTTGTCGAATGAAAGATACTATATTCCTCGGGAAAGATATTGACATGGACGAAGAAAGGAAAATATGCAGAAGCAAATTGTCCCAGTCAGTAGAATTCAGAGCTCGGTGAGGCATATCAAAAAACACCTGATTTGTTGGATATTGTGTTAATGCATCTAGGCCAAACTGATGCCGACAAAGGTAGCATGAAGGACTCACCAGATGATTGCAGGCTCTTGAGATACTATAGTATTCTGCGTTGCCCTCCGCCATGACAAGAGCCTAAGAAACGTGATATATTAGCAACGATATTCTTTCACCAAGCGGCAATCAATAATATTACCTCTTTGACAATGAATCCACTAAACCCATGTGCTACAAAAACTATTGGGGCTTTTCGAGTCTAAAGTACGTGTTAGAATGAAGCTTGATGTTGTGTATTACTGAGAATAGGACTTACCTCTTCTTCTTTATTTCGTAGGATCTCCCTTAAGAGGAGCTCAGCAATCCGAGCTATGTCTTTTTTGGAATAGGGATACATGTAACTTTCAGCGGTAGGGCAGAACAGCATTGTCCGTGAATTGACATGCTCATGTATATTATCTAGAAAAACGCTTACTCTCCGGTCACCAGGCATATCTCGCCCGGGTCCGCAGACTGCTATAATGCTGCGCCATTTAGTTAGAAAACGGGGTACGTGAGAGCAGAAAAGTAGAATATCAATGCTTACTCGATACTTGGGAAATCATGGTTGGCCTCACTAACCACCTTCAGGCTTCTCTCAGAGTCACTAGTCTCGTGATATCTCGGCATTCTTTTTTCGTCGCGATAGATAATTTTCACAGAGTATTGATGTAAGAATCGTCTAACAAGTGAGGGAAATATGGTTAATACTCCTTTTAAAGCAATATCTCAAAGTGTAGATAGATGATAAAATAAGGAAGAGTAATCTTTAAAACTTTCAAGGCTAGGATTGTTGGGTCCATGAGCTGATCAAATGCCAGGGGGAGTGTTGGGGGTTGGCATGGCTGCACACGTTTGTACTGTATGTACAAACTGGTCTGGCCATAATGGAGGTTGTGGCTTGCAGTATCACCTGCTTCATCAAAAGATACAGGGTGTCTGCGAATTAGTACAAAAGATCCTCCAAGGGATATTTGCGTTGAGTACGACGATACACACTATGTTAGGATCCTGGAAATTAAGCGGGTGATCTACTTCGATAACGTAGCTAGGATGGGTGTTTTGAGAGGCTACGGTTCGAAGGTTTGGAATCATGTGCAACCTTGCTTACAGGTTAGATAACATCAATGTGTTCCGAGTAGGTTATACTAATTTAGTAATGGTCTCTTATAGACGTCAACCAACCCATTGACTTATTCTAAGTGGAGCCGCCGTAAACAGAAGAACTGTTATTTCAACAATACAACATGTGAAGTTATTTTGGGATTACGAACCATCCATTCCTGGATTGGGAATGTAACTGTTGCCAACGTATAAGTTAGATAAGTGTAACCAACGTCGACAAGGTAGACACCGGCGACAGTGGTCGAAGGAGATAACACAAGTGTTGTTACGGACGATATATATGAGCTAATAGCCTGTGGCTATTAGCGTTCGCTTTTTAGCTTGACAAGTGTATTATAAGTTATACAAGTCAACGTTATTTCCTATAGTCACTCACTTCCAGCTATCAATATAAGGCTTTATTTCTCCTTTAAAGTCAATAGCGAAGGTCCCTGAAATCGCCCTGACGAGCAAATGTTAAAGATATTCTAAATCATTCTCGAATAACTGCAACCCCTAAAGTCAAGGCAACCCATTACGTAACCTACTTAGATCCACATCTAAGAGGGCTCGTCACAGTAATAAAAGCCAAGCAATGTCTCTTGGTGACGACAGGAAACGACTGAGATTGAACTTTCTAGAGAAACAACTTTCACCAGTAAAGAATAAGATAGCGCTAAATGCACAACTGCTTGCCTCGGCGAGGGAGAAAAGAAGGATCCTCTATGGAGCTGCTACCAATATAATATAAAGAACTATAGTGGTTAATGCGCGCGCTTTTAAAAACTATGTAGCGAAGCTTTATAGTAAAGTATATAAAGAGCTTTTTTTCTTATTTTTAGGTGCATTATAAAGCATACTATTTTATTGAAATTTTTTATTTTATTTTATCTTATATTATTGCTTATTATCGTAATATTCTTTAAACGAGCAATGGGAACAACGCAATAATGATAAGAGCAGAAGAGGGCTTTTTTCAGTAAACTATTGGTTATTTTGATAATTTAGCACGGACCCTCAGTTGCTTGTATGCACGACATGCCGTTCAGCCGGCTGGTTCGGATATTATTTATAACTTGCCCATAAAAATTAATAAACCCGTACGTACCCCCAAAAAATCACGTGTAGGTTTTCTGTTGCTTTCTATGGTTATACCCGTTTTTGGTAGGCTGTGATGATACATATCATGCAAGTTTGCAACATAGGTACGTTGATGTCTCATTTCGTGCTGTGTTATACCAACGCCTCACTTGGTACATATATAGCTTTAAGTTGGAAGACACGGGCTCCACTTATACGAAATCTATCACCAGATTCAAGACCACATGTTCACAACCTTTGTTGGAACGCCGCAGTCGCTGACTGGGAAAAACACGAGCGAGAATGCCGGAAGCACCCTTGACGCGACTCGCAATGTGTTGAAACTCAAACCAAAGCGCCAGCAAGTCAGCCGTGCCTGTAATTGGTAAGTTCTGACGGTATAGGGAACGGGTGGTCTCAGACAATCATATTGAGCTTCGAGACTGGCTAATATACCTTCAATAGGTGTCGGGTCAACCGTGTTAAATGTGACAATAGCATACCATGTAATAACTGCCGAACTAGAGGGCGAAAGTGCAGTAACAGGGACTTGACTAAAGCGTGTACACCAGACCATGCTCACCAGTAAGTCTCTCTAACCTGTACTGTTTTCAATTGGATGGAAGGAAAAGGCGCTGACGTTCGTTAGGGAGGTTGAGAAACTGAAGAAGCGAGTAAAGGAACTCGAGCAGCAATTGAAAGATCAGCCTAATTCCTTGAATGTTAGAAGGCAAAATGTGGTGGCATCAGTTCCAACTCCTACAGCCTCTACAGCTTCTACAGGGGGCCTATCACTCACGGACCTCGACTTTATATGGGATCGAGTTAGTAATAAGAAGTCGTGGGACGGCGTTTATACGAGTATAGCTCATTTCAGTCAGAAAACTTGGTACGGACCCTCTTCGCTCTTTTACTTCATTGCCCGAATGAACAGCTATCTCGCTTTGGCTTTTCAACAGCGTCATCTGGACGAAAACATTCAACTCAATTCCGTAGCTACAACATTACCAACCCCGGATTACAGCCTCCGATCAGATGGTCAAGAGTCGTACCATGGACCTTCTAAGCCATCAAATCCCGAGGAGTTTCTTACACCGACCCAAGAGGAATACTTTCTGAACCTGTACTGGCAGTCTTACCACAGCTCCTTTCTCATATTAAACGAAGTTAAGTTCAAGGAACATTATAGATCGCTATGGACAACACCCGGTCAGCCTCGGAAACCATCGGCTCTCGTCGATATTGTCATTGCCATGAGTATGCAGTACGGCAGTAGGTGATTCTCGATTCATAACTCCCTCTCATTATTGGTATTCGGTACTGAGACTAAACTTTGGTATCATGTGTTTTGGGGTAATAATGACAGTTGACTGACACCCATCTTGTAGTGGCTAGCATTCCTCGCGCCGAGAGAGGAGGCTCGCCAGGGTCCGTCATGGATATTGACGACCCTACTGTTGCCGGACGATGGTATTATCGTCGGTGCCAGAGCCTCCTGATTAACGAGTTGGAAAACCCTACGATAAGCACCCTGCAATGTCAAATACTATTAGTTATGTACCTCTGCTGCGCCTCATTCCATAACATGGCGTATGGGATTCTTGCTCTTGCCGTCCGAACGGCACAGATGCTTGGGTTACACTACGAACCCCCGGATACCATGTCACTTGCCGAAAAGGAGTTGCGTAAACGAGTCTATTGGTCATTATATATGTTTGAGAGCAAAGTCTCTATGAAACTAGGCCGTCCATTCTCCCTGAGCTTGTCCTCAACATCGTGCACACTCCCTCGAGACGACCACAATGTAGCTATGCTGGCAGGGTCCGACTTTTCACCACTTGGGGAAAAGGTCACATGGCTCAGTTATAACCTATATAACATAAAGTTGCTTCTAACCGCGCGCGCGGTGCATACAGCGCTATACGAGAAATACTCAGAGGTGTATAATAAAAACGAAGGACGTGCGGTTTACAAAGATCTTAGTGGTTTGGAGCAATGTGCTGAACTTCTAGCTACCTCGATCAAAGCCTTCGATATCTGGATTGAAGCTGTCCCTGGTGCACTGAAGACCAAACGTAAAAACAACGGCGCACCATTCTCAACTGACAATTCCCCCCTTGCCGTCGAACAATTTGCGCCCCTTTGGTTACAGCGCCAGCGCTTACTTCTCGAACTATTGTACCATAACCTGGCTATGAATCTCTACAGGTCCTTTGTAACATTCCCATCCGCATTTCCTCTCTCCTCACCGTTGCCATCGCCGCCACCAACACCATTTACTCAGTTACACTCAAAATCAGCCATCAATCACGCCACGGCGGTAACACGTATCATGCACCAGATATTATCGGAAACGGACATCCTAGCCGGCTGGCACGAGGCTTTCCAGTGGCAGTGGGGTGCGGCTCTAACGCTTGCTGGATACCTCATCGCAAATCCGACATCAGACTCAGCGGGTGACATCCGCGAGACGATAGATCGCGCCGTGGGCGTCTTCGAAATTTTCGGGCGCAGCTTCGCGGTCGCCAACAGCGCAGCGGCTGTGATCCGGGAACTGGAGACCAAGGCAGACCTGCTGGCGTCTAGAGCGACAGGTGATGACCAAGTCCAAGGGTCACACTATACAGCATCGGGTAGCACCACTGGGGATGGGACAGGGGTGATATCGGATAATAGGGAAACCATTGACATGAATGGGCAAAATGAAGTGTTGGCAGCGACGATGCAGAACTACCTCACGATGGATGCGACACTCCCAATAGATTCGTCTAATAACCTGGAGGTGCTACTGCCGATAATGGAGAACATGTCAGGAGAGCTCTGGTACAATTTTGGGGCTGGATAATTGCCCCTGAAATGAAGGTCAATGCGCGCCCCTACGCCACTCTATATTCGCAGCTCCTCCCAATAGGTAACAGAAGCCAGTATCAACAAGCAAGTGTGTGATCGGATCATTATATAAGTATTCAACAATGCTTTTCCTCAATACCTCAGCGGCTGAAGAACATAGAGAGGGCAGGACACCTATTATTCGAAATGAATCTCTTTGGAAAAACTCTACTAGCTAGCGTATTGTAGGTAGCTACCTATGTATTTTTAACACACCATTTGTGTTAATAATATATCATCCTCTCCTTTCTCAAAGTTGACCGCTGTCCGTTGGTCTTTCTACGATAGTGATGGTCTGCGGCTCAATCTTATAGAGTCCTTGTATTCCTTCTCGGGCTCTAGCTTGGATAGATAACTGACGGCTCTCTCCACCTAGACTATTTTATATACTTAAAGACAGGTATGCGCGTATTCAAACCGAGACTTAATCCATCGTGATGACTGCTCGGAAACGGACTTTGCCACTGAGCATTTGATCTATATCATGAGTTAGAAAATACGAAGAGATAATTTGAAGTATAGATACCATACTATATGCATCGTTCGCCTGGTCCAGAGGGAACTTTTCTATCATGCAGTCGATATTAGCAAGTTCGGTAAAGCGTATGGCCTCCTCGGAGTCGGTCGCGTGTCCACAGAGCCAAGACTGTATCGAGGCACAATTTTTTAGCTACAAACATTAGAATCGGTGTGTCAGTAACAAAATGCAAACCGATCGGATAGAAAAAGGGGGGATTGGAAAATAAGCAACCGACCATGACAGCCGTATCCACAACAATCTCTCCCGGCACCGACAGAATCAGCAATTTCCCTAGAATCCCCAAGCCCTTCAATAGCGGCGTAATGCCATCCCCCGTCGGCGCAGTAGCAACGACCAGTTTTGCACCGCCGAGTTCCTGCAGCCGCTCTCCCACATCCTCCTTGCTGGCATCAATGTACTCGTGGGCGCCGAGCTGGCGCGCGAACTGCTCCTTGTCGGCATCGCGCGAGATGGCGACGACGCGGTACCCGAACCGGTTCGCGTACTGGACCGCCAGGTGGCCCAGGCCGCCGAGCCCCTGAATGGCCACCGTCTCGCCCGGGCCCACGTTCATGTGCCGGATCGCGTTGAACACCGTCACCCCTGCGCACATGATCGGTGCGTACTTGGCCGCGTCCACGTGCTCGGGTATGCGGGCGGCGGCTTCGCTGCGCAGGAGCACGTATTCGGCGTCTATGCGGGAAAATAGAGGCAGAGCGGGTTAGCGTGTGCTTATGTGTACAAAGATGGGGTGATCAGTCATTCACTTACATCCGCCGGCTTTAGTCTCGCCGTTGATGACTTGGTTATCGCACATCTGGTGCCAGCCCTTCTTGCATGCCTTGCAAGCACCTATATGACAGGGGAAAGTTTAGTTACATCGAAGTTTAGGGGAACTACTTCACACTGCTAAAATAGGGGTTGAGGATTTCTCACCGTCGTGGCCGCCATGCCATCCAGAGCCCACTCGGTCGCCGACCTTCCACGGCGAAACGTTCGCCCCGATGGCGACGATGTGGCCGATAATCTCGTGGCCGGGCACGAGAGGGAAACCGCCACCCATAACGTTGTTCTGCGTGAACATGTCGGCGTAGCAGACGCCGCAGGCTTCGACCTTGACGAGAATCTCCCCTTCACTGGGTAGTTTCAGCGGAGCTTGCTCAATGCTCAGGGGCTCTCCTTGTGCCTTGAAGATGGCCTGTTTATAGAACTTTGGTAGTGCCATCTTGGACGTGTAGCGTATATTGGATAGTGACTCAAATAACAGCAAGGTAGCTATATATCTAAGATGTTCTGTTCCCTTTATGTAAAGAGAAGGCAATTCGTATTCTCGGAATATAACTTGGAAACAGCTCTTCGATGTTCTTATGATGAAAGATCTAAAACTATAATAGATGCGGGTTCATGCTTTATATTACTTTTGTCTCCTGTATCATTGTATGATCATAGAGCTATAAAACGAGCGAATCGGTTTCGCGTTGTTTGACTACCTTAAGTCCGCTATGTTACTAAGTCCTCTACCATCGACCTAGTTTTCCTTCTACATCTCGCTCCGCTTATTTGAAGTTATTGGTGCTGTGTCTCCACTGACGATGATTTAACGGAGTCCTAAAGGGGAAATCAGTCGGAGTTGCCCGCCTATGCCGAAATAGGAAATCGGAGTTGAAGGTAAAGTGTAAGGAGCTTCCTTTTCCCCATTTCTAAGAGCATAGGATAGTACACCATCTGATCTACTTTTTCTCCTATATTATGTTTTATTCTATTACCGTGATAAGGTTAGCCTACTCGTTTTAAATTTTTTGGCCGAAAATATTGCAAGAACGGAATATAGAAACAACCACGCTGTGCTCTATAGTCACCGGCTTTACACAGGTGAATGGGCGTCTTCTCCCTTGATGTAATATGCATGTAATTGTGTGGCGCTGTGTATGGGATATTCAAGTAATACTTCTAACATTGTAATGCCTCAGGTTTAGTAAAAATGAAAATTCATTAGCGAGATATATAAGAATAAACATAAAGGACTTAGTATAACGCTTTTCCCCAAGGTCAAATAATGTCAGGACTCTTGGCATCTTTCGACCACCCCCTTCAAAGCAACCAAACCAGACATATTTCTGCCCACAACAAACAAGTCCATCAGCCTAATTGCTCTACAGAAAAGTCGAGCAACTTTAACTCGTACTTTACAAGAGTGCAAGCCTGCTTAACAGCTAGTCCGATATACATCAAATAATTCTCAAGCTCATTATTCCATGCTGCCACAGAACCCCCCCAAGTACTACCGAAAGTAGCAGCAGTTTCGAGAAAGGCATCTACTATCAGCACTTTCTGTTTGGTCCCCTCTTCAGCATCTATGATGTCGCCGGCGAGGGACACACATAACTTAGGGACAGACATGACGGCCGCAGTGGTCGCTTTCCAACGTTTCACTACTGGCCGCTCTACCTTCTTCTTCTTAGCCACAATCTTGATGACGAGGCTAGAAACCATGCTCACACCGCTGAGACCCCAACCCTGTAGATGATTAGTTACTTTTTAACGCCAAGACTTTCCTTCGTTATTCAAAAAATCGCTGAGTACTTACTGTGTATTTGAGGAATTCCTTGGAGTTAAAGTCGGTGGTGGTCACCCCTGATGGTTTGGTCGCTACCACAGGCCAAGTCGCGAAGCCGCCTATGCTATCAAACGTGAGCGATGCCGAGTCGAGAACGTTCATCAAGCCGTCAATAGGCCCGATGGGAATGGTTTCTAAGCCAAGCCCCTCAAAGGTGCCGTCGGCCAGGAGAGAGAGGGTTTCGAACTCGCCCCCAACTAGGACAACGGCCGATTCTGCTGCAACGCTAAAGCCCAAGATATCCGATGCCAGGCTCGTGTCAGCTTGGCCATCAACGTATTTGCTGAATGTGTCTTTAGTTAACCGATCCTTCAGCTTGGGCGGCGCACGCTTCTTCTTAGCTTTGTAAAGCACAGTGGTTGGGATGGCGATCAGCAGGGAACAGAAGTTGAGTAGCGTTAATGGTCGTCCTCCTGCGATCACGTTTTTCCAGAGCCAGGTTATAACAGGGATATCGATGACTTTATTGGCGAGGTCTCTGACTAGGGAAATGCCGACAGTGAGCGCATCAAAGAGGATGTCAACTAGCTTTTCCAGAGCATCTATCGTGCCGTTGACCAAGTCTCCTTCAATCTTATTAACCAACTCATGGACGCTGTAGTTGGATGGATTCAGAAATTCCACCAAGTCCTTTGCCACTTTGACGACGGTTTTGGTGATGGTTTCGACCTCTCCCTGGATATCGTCCCATAGTTTTACCACCCTTTCCTCTGTACTGTCTGTGGCGTTGAGCGAATCATCATGGAGCACTGCATTCGTTGGTCCGCCCCCGTAGGTGAAGTAGTATGTAGACCAATTATAAGTCACTCCAGCCTTGACTTGATCAGTTTCATCCTCGCTATCCCCCTTGGTAACGTCTGCTAAGGGAGGCACTGTGTTATCGCCCGCACGGGCTCCCTCGTAGTCGTTAGACTGCAGATTGGAGAGGTTCTCTAGAACAGTCGTGCGAATATCCTCCAACCATTGATGGGCGTCGATATTCTTTTTGTTCAATAACTCCTCGCCATGGTCCAGAGCAGCGTTGAAGCCAGCCGCGACGCTGTCCGTCGCGTCAAGAATATCCCCCCACTCGAACAAAAACCCGATGAACTCAATCACATCTTTGATAAAGGCACCGATCTTCTTGAAAACCCAAATGATCCCTTTAACAATAGACGTGACAGTATCAAGGGCTATCTTGTAAATCTCCTCGCCAATCTTGAGCACGAAGTGCCAAACGTCACCTAAACCCCTTTTGTATGAGCCAATAGAATTTCACGTATAGAAAGAATGGGAGGTATAAAGCAATATCAATATGACTTACCGATGAGCTCACACGTCCAAGACCACACATCTTTGGCGACGTCCGTGAGCCAGTTCCATGCACCCTTGAACCAATCCCCCACATCGCCCCAAAACCCAAGCGGCACGATGCCTTCAGCTGTAACAGCACGGTTCTCTGGCGATATCGCTGCATGATATGCCTGCAGACGCACTTTGTCTTTCTCTTGCACATCCTTTGCACTAGCAACTAGTTGCTTGAATGCCTCCGCTGCACCTTTTGCATCCTTGTCAGAGATATCGTCCGGAAGTAAGGGGGACCCGTCTGGTTTCTTCAGTCCCCGGACATCATCTGCTGTCTGGATGCCTTCGAGCTTCGGGACCAATTTGTAAGTAGGGTCTAGGATAGGATCACTTAGATTCCTTTCGGTCCCTTTCTCAGAAGCACCCTGCGCGGGACGATACGCGTCTGCTGCGAACTGGTGGATTGTAGCATCATCGGTTTGAAGGAGAACATTCAGAACTCCCTTCGGGTCCGTTTGATACCACTGCGGAGTTGGTGATAGTGTTGTGTGACGACCGTTGATTATGCACCGAACCAATCCGGAACTGCTCACTCTCAACCAGCAGCCGGGCAGAAGATCCGCTGTGTCACCATCGTCGTTATTGACTAGGGTCGCATGTAGACGCACCATTAAGCCTTTTACTTCGATTACGTTTTCGACACTCGCGTGCCAGAAGGGGTAAAGTTGCCAGGCTTGCGATGTGGTATCTTGTTGAAGTAGGGAGAGATTTCCATGTTCGTCCACGGATAGGAGACTGCTGACTAGGGCGTCACTGTCGCCCTCTCTAGGCCTGCTGGAAAGTAGACTGGATATTCTTCCCCCCAGACCATCAGCGAGGAGAGGTAGTAGTAGTCCGCTGGATAGCGAGGTAGTGGTTGTCGTATAATAGTATACCGCATCTGCACTAGTGGTATACCAAAGACGCAAATTCTCACCTGTCTGGGATATATGGAGATCCTTGAGGTCAGCGATCTTATCCAGGTTATCAATCTCGTTTCCCTGACCCCCATGTGGGGATTTGTATTCATTGTAGGTGAAAGCGGTAATGACCTTGCCCCCTACTAGCAAGACGGTCCATGTCGTTGCTGGATCCAGATATGAGGCGAGACAGGTTGCTCCTATTGAGTATATAAGTATGATGGAAAAAGGTAATAGGTATTTAAGAGCAGAAATGGAAAACCGAATGACTTACTTTCGGGACAGTTGATCTGAACAGCAAACCCATCACCATCATCATCATCATCTCCATCCAGGACTTTGAAGACTAAGAACATTTCCTCCGAGAAACCTTCATAGAGAACAAACACACCATCTCCAAGAGGACAGGTACCAAGAGTAACATCGTAAATCTTCTTCGGATTTACGGGCAGACTCCATGATGTGACTAAAGATGCCTCATCACCAAACTTGACATAGCTAAGGTCCTCTGTGCTAGTCAGTCGGTCAGGCCTTGTGAAGGCCACCATTACAAGCGGAAGCGACTGTTCCATGTCGCTAGATTTATGTCCCTGTACACCTCATCTTGTTAGCTATCTTTTCCCCTCCGATTATTAGCGGTAGTCCCACATACCATGTAAATATGATCCACCGTTGGGAATACCCCATGGATGACTTTAGCTGATGGCATTGTTCCGGGAATCTCGTCTAAGGTAATATGATGCAGCAGATAAAAGTTTGAAGTTGTGTCTGTTGCCTTAGTGGCAATACAGATGTCTAAGCTAGAGTCTGGTGATTGTAAGACTGCAAATGCTTGGACTTCTGTATCCTCTGGGAAGAGAGCGGAGGCTTTGCCGAAGTCAACCTTTGATGGCTCGCGGCCAATGGTAATGATAAGGTTGAGGATCCCATCTTCTCCGAGAGCAAAAACAGCAGGCTGTAGGTTCTTGTCGTGGAAGACTCCAAAGTTCTGACCTGCAGGGACTACAATATTGGGAGTCAGTAATTTCAATATAATAACTATTGTACTCATAGATTCCCAGGTTTCCCATTCCTATCCACAGGAATTATATATACTGAAATAACTAACCTGGATTTGCTGCAACATAGTTGGTCATCACCTCCGAATCCTTTTTAACGATAATCATGATGAGTGAGTAGGAAGGTGAAAGCAGGGAAAGGGGGAAAGGAGAGTCTCTAGTATGAAGTTATGGCGATGGGCTCCGAAGCCACAGGTTATAGAATTGTTATATTCTATTACAAAGGTTTAACTTGGGGTTGAGGATTTATCAAGTCTCTATATAATAGGGGGGTCTGTGTTGGTCTTGCTCAAGAACGACTTCGTACCTAAAGCCAATCGGAAACCCCTAAGTTAAACCCCCTCACGAGGCGTTCACACGGAATACCTATCCAAGAAGGATGTAGTAAAGAACTAATCAAATAGAAGAATTCGACATAGGTTAGGTAGTATATTTACTCCTAGTGGTCTGAAGGAACTTTCAGATGCTGCTTTCTTACTAATATGCCCGTTGTTATTGCCACTCCAATGAAGGCATCTACAATATGCCAAGTAACCACACTACTCAGTATTCGTATATTCGGGCCGTGTAAATGAAGTCATTCACATCATGCCAAATGATGAAATCTAGGCACCGGTCTGAGTCTCTCCAGTTATGATCAGTTCATAAATACTGACCGAGGTAGCGCATGCATAGAGCTGAAATGCGGTTTCTCCAAACCCCTCGTCTTGGCTGAATGATGATGTCTGCGATTTTAATATCTCTAGCACCCTCCGAACCCATATAGAAGGCCTGTCCGAACGGACATCGGTGCCGACGATGATCTATTGAAGTCGTATCACGTCAGATCAAGCTTTTCAGCTCAAGAGCAGTCCGTGCACCAGCCAAATTCAGCAAGCCACTGAGCGGGGAACTTGGACATAGATGAGATTGAGAGCTGCTGAAATGTAGGTAGGTTTCATCCGGGGACGGGACATCCCGTCTCACCAGAAGTCCCGGGATCTCATATCCGTCGCATACCGGTGGCTCAGGTGAACGCATATGTACCTATCCAAAAGAGGGCAATTCGTAATTTGTTCGACCAAAATTACATTCAGAGTAAATGACTGTAGCATTAGAACCACTGAGTAGCCCTTCTTCGGTCTATATAATAGAGTTGTGGTCTACCATGAACGCAACCACTTATTCTAACCACTCCAAGGTTAAGAATACCTATACGCCACAATCATGACTTCTTCCCAGGACAGTTATGTGTCCGATACCTCTCCCATCCCATATCACCAGATCATTGTGCTGTCGCAAAAGGTCATCAATGCAGGGTTCAAGAACATGTGGAAGATTGCCCAAGGGGACGATAATTCCCCTTTGAAGCATTTCAAGAAGAGTATTCATGGAGAATATATTGATTCTGATGTCGGTGTACCGTCTGTTCAGCTTCATGTTAAGAGTAGGGAACCAATGTTGTATTTTCTATTATCCTTGACAAAGGGTGAACTCGCTGTGTATGAAAGTGATGAGAGCGAGAATCTCCTCACATGGGATATCAATGACTGGGTCCTCGCGTTTAATGTGGTAATCGGTAAGTTTCATAAACGCCCCCAGGAAATAGTGACGTTGGTTAACGATCACCTCGTCTTGGACAGACCAGAAGCAGATTTCCAAAGACTCGGACAAGTACAAGGAGTTCAAAGAGCGAGCAGGACTCCCTGAATCCAACTTCTCTCTAGCACAGCTATTTATCGACTCGTCGTGTGCGTATAACCTTGTATACCTTCAATATTGGAGCTCATATGCTAATCTAAACTAGCCAGCACCAAGTTGAACAGGGATCTTACTACTTTTGGGGAGCATAGCCTTGATGAATTGAGCCCAGCTGCAAGTGCCAGTGTACTTCAATTCCTAACCCATTGGATCACTGTGATGTCTGAAAGCGACAACAGCGTTCTGGGTTATGCAGCACAGCGTGAGAAGGATAGTAATGAGCGTAAGCGATGTCGATCTCCTTTGGTGTTGCTAATCTGACCGACCTGCAGTGAATGAATACGCACCATCGTTCCCACCAACTAGCATTGATTACTTCCCTTACCCGTGGCTTGGTGATAGCGGGGATGGTTCAGCACAAGACTTTCAAGACCAAAATTCCTTATCCTATCTCATGATGTCAGACTTCCAAGATCCGCCGATTCAAGGCGCCATGCCATATACTGGGGCGTGGACGGATGGGGGCAGTCGTGGGGCTACGTATTGCATGGGCAAGAGTTTATTTTGGGGATGGTTACTCCCTTTAATGCGTACACTGTCCATGGCAATGGCCCCCGTTCCCGAAACCCCATACGTAGAGTATATTGGGACTCCACCGGAGACACCATTCAGTTTCGGAGCTAGGTTTCACATTGGAGATGACAACGCCTCCGATGACGATTACAATTGGATCCCAAGCAACCAAAGTACCTGGGAAGCGACGTCGCCTACCAAATATACTGACGCAAGGGCGGATGATCCCAATAAAAAAAACGACTACCAAACGGCTCAGCAATGGAGTATGTTTGGACTCTAACCGCTTTCCAGTCAATTGAACAGCAGCTAACTATACTTCAGGCAGGAATATTGAGGCTAAAGTATATTTCGAAGCTGGAAAAGAGACAATCACGCTCGGTGGAAGCAGTAGGTTTACATTTGACCTCACTCACACCAGAGGCTCCTATCCCAGCACAAGGCAAGTCCTCTCTTTCATTTTCTTCCATGTATTATGCTAAATGGAGTCGTTATCGCTCTAGGTTTTTGATGCACGCTGATATCACCTGGAGTATTCCACTTCAGATGGCATCTATCGAGGAAGGGGGAGTGATTTTCCAAATGCCCCAGAAAGGCAACGTCAATGTCTCCCCTGTAGTCGAGATAGATACCATGAGGCTGGATGACCTACCTACAGCCATTGCCCAGCGGATGGCAGATAGTCTCAAGGAAAGAATGTCGAGCGCACTAAGTAGTGTGGAGAATGAACTGACATACGCCTTGGCCAACGCGAACCGACTCTGTCTTCCTGCTGCTGGCACCTTCTTCATGAAGGACCCTATCTTTAACCAAAAGGGCGATCTCTTGGTTCAATTGGCATATGACGGGTATGCTTCTTGTTTTACACCTCCTCTACTTGCAGTATCTAATACTAGAATCAGGGCCGATCCACCTCCACCGCCGAAAAAGGGCAAGTACAAACTCTAGAGGGACCACAATAGTGTTTTCTGGACTGGATGTTTGCCGCCGTTCTTGGAAAATTGGGACTTGAAGGAGTAAAATAAGAGTATTGTCTTCTCTGAGGGATGGGTCTGTTAAGGGGGATAATCCACAGACTGAACAGCTTTTGTAGTAACACTATTCTCCTAGGCAACTAAGGAAGGATTTGATTGTAAGCGAGGATAGCTTGTTAATATACAGAAAGCTTCTTACAAAATTTCCTATTTCGAATAAGAGTTCAACCCCCAGGTATTTTCAATCCGAGTGCTTAAACAATAGTATCACGATGCACAAATTATATAGGGGAAACATCCTTACCGGATTGCTACATTCGGAGTTCTCCATTTGGTCGTTTCTTTAGTTTCTTTATATCACAATAATAGGCAAAATTTTGATATGGAAGAAAAAAGCTCTTTTTATTCACCCAACAAGATAGGGCAAGAATGTGACAAGTCCTCCTATAAATAGGTCTAGGTAGGTCACATACTAGGTTGTCTTGACTTGACCGGTTACAGTGACTCGAAATTGACTCTGGATATCCCCAATATATGCTCGTTAGAGGGATTTTGGGGACCCCAGCTATTGATTTCAAAAGGGAATTAAATCATTAGATTAATGGCTAGAAAGTAGGTAACTATGAAAATAAACACTGATTTGTATACAGTTAGATCACTTTAATTACCCTTGATTACGGTCGGCGATATTGGTGATCGCTTCGACCGTTGGCGGCCATAGGTACCATTCCTATCGCCAGGAATGGTTAGCTCGTATTCCTAAAATAATCGTATCGTTGAAATAACGTTCTTTGGTATCCGGTAACTCCATTTAAATAAATGGGTCGTAACAGAGAGGTGGTATGAACACCAGACATATAGGTAGTAGGTATTAGGGGTTTGAGGCCTTAGCGCGCGGCAGCGGCCTGGCCATACATCAAACTGAAGATAGAAGAAAAGGGGAAGGTAAAACACCTCCGACCACCAATAAAAAAACACCCCCTTCGCGGGAGGCGACGAGGAAGAATATCCCTCACCTCGGCCGCGCGGAGAAATGTCCTATGGAGCTGCCACCAATATAATATAAAGAACTATAGTGGTCAGTGCGCGCGCTCCCAGAAACTATGGGGCGAAGCTCCATAATAAGATATATAAGGAGCTTCTTTTCCCCATTTCTGGGAGCGTTACTAGACACACGATCGATCTACTTTTTCCCCTACTTTATATTATTGCTTGTTATCGTGATATGTCCCTATACTCTATAGACACCTTCTAGTCCATACGGGCGCTAGCTAGTTGGCGAATAAAACCACTCATATTTTTGGAGCTTCGTCCCATAGTTTCTCTATGGTAAACTGAGCGACGGCGAGTTGTGCGTTTTAATGACTACCTAGTGGATGTAAGAAACAGCTCTATAAAAAAATTATTATTTCCCTCCAAGTTTGTTCTATGATCACGTGTACATATAAAATAAGAGTCCATAATTATATGATCCCATATTTCAAGATAGTTCCCCATGAGCTACTTATCAAGGAGACATATATTAATGGCTCACATAGTACCAGCCGTCAAAGGTTTCAGCCCAAATAACGCACGAATAATGATAATGAATTGCACCCCCCACAAAGCCATCATTCCTTGAATGTTAGATGCAAAGAGCATTTCTGGCACTATTTGAGTCGACATGTTGTCCTGGCCACATATCGTGCTTTCATTGCCAGCACCAAATTGACACACCTCATTGGCATCGCCATTTATGGTACTCTGGTTACCATTACCAAATTGAGTGGACCTGTTCGAGTGCCCATCAATGCGAAGAAGATTTTGCCTTGCGACCGGCACCGACCTTTTGACATTATGCACAGTAGGAGAGATGGCATTGTTAATCATCTGCACTATGTTGGTTTCCACCGTTAGGTAGTTTGCGTCCTGCTCGTCATCAAACTTGCAAATACCCCTATGATCGCTGTCCAGTGGTAGTTGCTTTTCGCGTGAGCCTGCTAACCCAAGAGTAGCGGATTCTTTCGGCACGATCTAGAGATTATATTAGACGAATTCTCTCTGTGGACCTGGCAGTACTGACAATGCCCAATCTTCCAAGCGGTCTCGTTTCATAGAAGCTGAGAATCTGAAAGCCCTCTAGTAGTTGCCGAAAGTCATCCGAGATAGAGTTCAGGAATAGCGAACCGGGCTGAAGGGCTTCCATGAAAGTATTTCCTGGATTCCCTGACAATGAGCGCAAAATAGATGATGCCACGCCTCCTATCCCTGCGTGGTTTCCTCCACGATGTGGTGTGCCGAAAAAAACCAAGCCAAATGTAGACTCCCAGATTTTTCTATAAGACGAATCTGTCTTGGCATGGACAAGGGCCTAAGATGAAATTAGAGCCTATATATATACTATGCAATATATAAGTAGTATAGGTTATAAATCTCTTAATAGAGTTTGTAAATAACTTACTCGTTTTATGATAATTCCACCTAGACTGTGGCAAATAAACATCAACGGGCGATCAGGCTGGGACTAAATTTTCGTATTAGATCGTGTATTATGTGATGAGATAATGTACGAACCGAGCGTGCTGTGTGTACTTGATTGAGTACTTGTTCTGCTTGTTCCCTCACACCTGCTGTGCCAGTCTGGAAGGCCACGTTTGAATTATAGCTATAAATGAATATTCGGGCACGGCGAAATCGCAGCGGAAGGAAGTCTCGGAGCCATAACTTGTCACGGCTTGTCCATGTGGCTTCGGCGTGATCCTGTTTATCAAGGGGGTTGAGACCATGGATTGCAATAATACTACGCGTTAGTTAGTAGGTATCTTAGGAAAATCCGGGTTCCGGTTTGTAAACGTACTCAACAACTGCGTCTTTAGGATTGTGAACCTCTTGTAGAGAAGATCCTGGGTTTATAACCTTTCTATCTTCTTTAGATGCATTAGAATGACGCCAGGTCATTCGACCCCGGAGAGAATGCATATGCCCGTAGATTTCGGTGCAGATCAATCTTGGGATCGCAACGAAAGTCTGCTATATCGAATTTGTACCTTTTGTTTTGGTAGTTGATTTACAAACAGGGAACCACAGATATACATGTAGTCATTGATGGAAGTTTATGAGGAGGCCACGTTGGTGTGGGTGCCCAACTTAATAATGCCGTGGCTTCTTTTCACACGATTTCATGAGCTAATCATATTGATTCTGTGTAGCGTATGATACATGAAAGGTAATGATGGAGTGGTATTCGTTAAAAGTCAGACTGTCAGGATAGAATGGCTGGCTTCGCCACTGTGGCTTTGCGGTAGCATCAGCATAGCCGCACTTACCTAGGTATCAATCATCTCTATGGGTTATATGTATGGGACGAATTTGGGCTGTGTCGGGCCTCGACCATAATGGTGCCAATGCTTTGATGGTCAGCGTCTATGGCTACCTAGCAGGCCTAGTTGCATGGTAGTACTTGAGGTAGGTACTCACGTTCTCAAGACTCAGCCTCGTCGAGGTTTAACACGGAGCACACATAAGAGCACTTACTCCGTGAGGGGACAAAGTGGGTTACATGACTACAAAGCATCGGCTTCAGAGGTAGTCGTACTTCTCGTCTCCCACCCAACGGTATCGTCAGGGCTCAAGGTCTTGCTAGGGTCTCCAGCCCCCGGTTCCCGTAACATGAACTATCAATACTTAAAGTATCACATCTAGGACTTTTTCATTTGGAGAAGCGGCATTACATTGCAGTCATACGTAATATCAATGAAGCAGGTGAGCGAAATTAAATGAAAATGCAGCTTTGCAATTAGATTATTGATTGGAGACTGTTAGGGTTAGGTGTGGTTGTATAGACTTCTGATAAGTCAGGGACTGTTGGTGAAGAAGAGCAACGATAGGGCCAATTTATCCTCGATGGTTGCACCCAGAGCCTCATCATCCGTGATGATTGTGGGGCGGGGGGGGGCGGGGGGGGGGGGCGGGGGGGGGGGGGGGGGGGGGGGGGGGGGGGCGGGGGGGGGGGGGGGGGCGC